>WAAD01007708.1:10899-91501 GCA_013389945.1 Fregata magnificens
AGGGACTAGAAAACAAGTCTTATGAGGAGCGGCTGAGAGAACTGGGGTTGTTTAGCCTGGAGAAGAGGAGGCTGAGGGGAGACCTTATCGCTCTCTACAACTACCTGAAAGGAGGTTGTAGTGAAGTGGGTGTTGGACTCTTCTCCCTAGAAACTAGCAATAGGACGAGAGGAAATGGCCTAAAGTTGTGTCAGGGGAGGTTTAGATTGGACATCAGGAAGAATTTCTTTACTGAAAGAGTGGTTAGGCATTGGAACAGGCTGCCCAGAGAGGTGGTGGAGTCATCTACCCTGGAGGCGTTCAAAAAAGGTGTAGACGTGGCACTCCAGGGCCTAGTTTAGGAGTCACGGTGGTGTTAGTTGATGGTTGGACTTGATGATCTTATAGGTCTTTTCCAACCTTAATGATTCTATGATTCTATGATTTACATTTTTGTTGACTACTGTGCAAAAAAATGACATAACTGTCCTTATAGGTCAATATTACACCTTAAGTAGACCTTTTGTATGCCAGCCAAGAGTGTCATTACTGATATTACTCTACATTTTTACACTTTTGCTTAGAAATGGCATTATCCTTAGTATCTTTTAACTCTTTTCTACTTACCAGTCTGTTCCAAAGAAGTTTTGGTACAACTACAGACAACTATACGAAGCAATGGGAAAAGCTGTACTTTTCCATACATCAAAACCCAAATGGGATCAAGGTATACTTCTGGCACATATGCACTAGAGGATGCCAAATCGGGACACTATTGACGGAAGGATACCTTCAGCAGAATGTAAAAGTTTTTATTAAAGACAGTACCTGCACAAAACACAGCCTGCAATGGGAGCACCAAAAGGGTTCCATATCTTAAGGCTGTTCCCTTTACTGAATAGCACAGCTTACAGGAGGAAGGATTGGATGCTGTAATGACATTCAGTGCTTAGCCAATAACAGCGCTCCACTGTGTGCTGTTCTTCAGATATACTATAAGGAAGGGAACATAGACTGTGTGGTGAGTGTGTGAAGAGCATATCCTTCGTTATTCCCACACAAGCACACTACGGCCAGGTACTATATCTTAAGGCAAACTCATTTGATGACTTCCAGTTACATTTTCAGTTGAAATGACTTTTGAAATGTGATTGTAATTAAATCCCTTAAAGGCTTATGGAAAAGGCATACCCCCCTTCTGCAATATCTGTGGGCCCTAAAACTGCGCAATATACTGAGAGACTATGGAGCCTTTGTTTGATTATACAAGTAATTAAATTTAAAATTTTATTAAACTTGTTAATAAAGACATAAAACATAGAGCTTCATATTTTGCTTTGATTTGTTGTGAGCTTTTACTAAATCCACAATTTCCTGGCACATGAATACACTGTGTTTAAGGTTACTCTGGTTTAACCATGTAAATTCAAAATAATGACATCACTTCGAAGGGGGCAGAGAAGGAAACCAATCGGGCTGCATCAAAAAAGCTCTTTCTAAAGGCATACAGTGCATCCTACATAAAGCAGCTCTCTGAAGTCAAGGTCAGCGCCTACAGGCACTGGACAGCTTCAGGGTGAAGAGCAATGCCCAGCAGACCAGCGGAGGGCTTCACCTTGTTCTGATGAGAGATCAAAAGGCCTTCTGTGTCCTACCAGAGATAGCCGTGAAGTTCAGTTCTGGAAATTATTATGATCTGTTTCAAAGTTGAAGGGGTGTCAGAGAAGGGGATATCTATGACAGATGAACTCCTCAAAGACAGGCCAGAGGGATCTCTCAGTCCTTTGGCTCCTGGGTCCCGGAAACAGCCCACCGTTACTTCTCCTCACCCTATCCATTCAGGCTTCAGGCTATAATTCCCAGAGGGTGCTCACTGAATCATAGGCTCAGGTCCTTATTTTAACCTTATGTAGGCTTCTAAAATATGACAAAAAATAGAATCCAAGTTCAGGTCTTCTCTTGTGAGCTTCCTTGTCCATGTAGAGGAAAGACTGAGGTTTCAAATCCTGAGTTCCTTTCTCTCTCTTCTTCTCCAGAAAAAAAGGGTAGAAAGGGCACAATTAATATAGCAACTCTTCCATTCCTGTGAAGCCAGCAGTAAGAAAAAAATGCTCCAAAAGACATGAACAGTGATCTTGAAGTTCGTACAACTTTTCTTTGTAACGAGGCCCTTCATACGGCTTGCTTCATAGGGGTTAATTTGCAGAGGTTTGCTGTGATTGCACATTTTAGGAAAGACATGTAAAAGATTTTCTTCTCCTTTCAAATATGAACTATAACATACTCACACTTGTGCTGTTAAAAGCACAGACCATAAAACACAGGCGCTACAAGGTGGCCTCCCTGGCTCTGCTATTATATAGCTTTCTCAGCTCATGTTTAAACATTTACATTTGTTCATCAGACATTAAGAAACCTTTTGCTATGCCATACACTGGGATGAATATTGTCTTCTTAGGACAAGGCAAGGAAGGAGAACTTCATAAAGCTACTGAGCCTCACAGCTGTAACTTGAAGCAATTTTGTCCTTTCATGGGAGGAGAGAAAGAAGAGAAGAAGAAGGGTATGTGTATATTCATTATAGCCCTTAAAGTTTACAGAAATACAGGTTCCCAAGAGCCATCTCAATAATGGTTTTAGTCAAATATTTATATTGCTATAACTTTATATGTTTAATGATTTTCCCCATTAAGGTTTTTGTGGTTTAGCAAGGAAAATACAAATATTCTTGACGATGATTGGTGAGTTAAAATCTCTTGTAGCAACACAGTGTATAAAATCCTCTCCAAGTAACTGCCTTTTTCACACATCTGGAAAGACTCCATTTTTTTTATCTGCCAGAGCCTTACAAGGGCAGCTTATTACATAAATAAACAGAAGAATATATGTAGTCATAGAATGACTGAATTGAGTATAATCTTACAAAAACAAACCCTGTCTCAATACTCCTTTGTTTGTTGCCTTTTGGCACTATTATTAACTCTCCTGTGTGTACTGTATAATCATTACTGCCCCCACTTTCTCCCTGATGCGAAACGCATCCAGGTGGTCAGCAACAGCAAGGCCAGGGCTTGCCTAGCAGTGCAACCTTCTGGAGCCGAATGCATCCTGGAAATGGGATCTCTGATTCTCATACGCTTTCCAAGTGGGTAGGAGCACCACTACTGTTCAAGATGTCACAGACATTTTATGAAATAAATCTGGCCTGCTGGAGCACAAGTTATTTCTTCTGAGCAACCCTACAAAGAAGGTAAGGGACCTGTGTCTCCTTTATGGCTGTGACCATCCCAAGACGTGTTTTCTACTGGGACACTGTTACTGTCACCAGAAAGGCGAAAAGTTCATGAGTGATTGTAGGGGGGGAAACAGTCCCAGAAACCAGAGGAAATTCAGTCTTGGGTGAATTAAAAGCATTTTCTAATCTCTTGCAGACCCATCTATGAATGCCCCTTGTCACTGGGAGAAAATACTGTCGCTTTGTTCTGGTCCAACAGGCACCCCATAGGGTGATTACCTCCTGCTCAGTCCTTTGATGGGAAGGGTACCGCGCTGCTTCAGCACACGAAGCCCGGCTATAAATGTCTATATCATATACTCTCTGGTGAAACATGACCCTCCTGGGCCAGGACTGAGTTACAAAATCTGGTACCTTCTGGCAGTGAAAAGGTTGGAGCACCCTGTAAGCATGGGATGCACTCCCATATGTAGATGGGAAATGGCATTATAACTATGGCAGCAGAGATGCTTTCGTTTCTGTGTATTTTTGTCATTTCAACAATTACATGTAATAGAGGAAAACAGAAAATAAAAGAAGGGCATTTAATATTTTTGCTTCTAGCTGTTTATCTTAAGCTGGTCCTAGAAGCAACAAAAAGGCACTTACACAAAAAACGAAGTAGTCTAATCAGACGACATTTACTGAAAACACACTTTCATTTCCATCTGTTAGATACCTTTGTTTCTGAGTCATGATTTCTGTGATACAGCTCTATCTATTCACCCTGTTACAACAAATACCAGCTACAGAGATAAGTCTTTATCTCCTACGTTTTTTGAAGCTCGGGAAGGGGAGGAAATAACTTGCCAGGAATGCCTTTGGCAGAGAGTTCATCATTCAGGAACCTTTCTGTGATGATGCCACTTAAAGTGAACTTAAGGGAGGGATGATGTCCCTGAAGTTCAGTCCTGTCTATATGTATTTATGCCTTGGCTGAAGGAATTAAGTTCGTATGGGTAAATGAAGTTCAGCCCAAACCCTGGAAACCCAAAACTCAATGTAAAGTTTCAGTTTGGCATCATCTTATGTATGGGCTCTGTGCTCCACCAGGGACAGCAATTTGGAAATCAGAGACCTCAGGCTTCAATTGCTCAAGGCATAAAGCTCCACGTGTGGGGTGATGTGGTTCTCGCTCTGCTTCTGCCCTGGGTCTGACAAAGGAGGGAGGCTGTGGTAGGACACTGTATCTGGGACATCACACATTTGTCTGTCTGCACAGTTCCACAGTTTCTCCGGTACCCTGGGACTTGGCAGCCCTGAGCAGCCGGTGCAGGGTGGGGATACTCACCGTCTGCAGCACAGCGAGGGCAAGCAGAAGAGAAGTCATGTTGCTTCATGGGAGGCCTGAGCTAGTCCCCCCCACCACCAGCTAGAAATGTAGGAATTGGGTGGGAGAGTCACAAAACCAGACAGTACTGGGACACACACACAAGATAATGAAGGAGCAGGGCCTAGACCTGTGCAACTGCAAATGCCATCTTTTCAACAGCCAGCCATCAACACATGCCTGGCTGGAAACAAACCCATAGACCTCAGGGTACATCCACCAAGGGACAGGAACTGGGACAGAGTGCCTGGCAGTGCTCATGGGCACCATCTGGGGAGCACGGGGGCATGGGACGCCCAGAAAAATAACACATTGTTTTGCTCGTCATTGGAAAGTTAAGCCAGTTCCAAAACAGCAAACACCAGCAAATATTGAACTCAGTTTTCCACATTTATAGAGCTGAGTACTGAAAAGGCATCATTTAGGGGAGAAGGCAGTGAGCTGTTTTGCTGTGATCCTTCACAAGCCAAGGCTTAAATGCATTCATCATGTTAACCCAGCTCGCTGTTTCTCCGAGTCGTGTGCTGCAAACAGTCCCTCCACACACAGACCCAGATCAACTTTGTCATTACAATTTGTCACACATCTCGTTTTATGTTTGGCGTTGTACTGGAATATTACATCCTCCACATATTGCTGTAGGCTGTGAGTCTGGAGCAAAGCATGAATGGGGTTGGGGATGGAAAGCAGGAATGGGAGAAGGACAAAAAAGAAGGAAATTGCAGACATTAGTAACTACCAAATTTCCCCTGGAGGTTTGACGTTTCCTGTAGAAATAAGTCAGTGCCATGTCAGTGATGACAGTATAGTGGAGACATACTCAAGCTAACTTTAAAGCTACCGTCAGCACCCTCAAAACCATGGGAACTGTGGCTGGCTACAAAATCACCGGAGCAGCGTAGTGAATGCTCAGCTCTGAACCACTATGAAGACACAGCTACCAACATCTGGACTAGCAAGTCTAATGTTAGCATGGACACATCACCCTGCAACATAACCGAAGGGAGTGTGCGGACACATCTAAAATGAAAGATGCATCTTCTCTTGGATCCTAACCTGTCACGTGCTTGTACTTTCTCTTTGGTGCAGTAAGTCCAAAGTATACAGCAAAGGACATGTAGTTGGATTATTTTGTTGGGGTTTTTTGATTATTTTGTTGCTTTTTATGCCTCATCAGATATTTTGCAAAAGCTGTTTAGAAACATATTTCCTTCTTTTAATGTCGAGTCATCCCTTCAAAAAGCTAAAAAAGACAATCTGTAAAGAATCTAGCCATTTCTTTGCAGACGACAGGAGATTTAGCAAAGTGTTATACTCAAATTTATGTAAAATGCTGTACTGGTTTCAGTCCCAGGGCATTCATGCAAACTTCTTTTGTAATTTCACTGATCTAATACCTGTTAGTTTTGGCTTGGAAAAAAGCCACTCATGAAAAACAAAACTAACAAAAGCAGAACAGTGAGAGCAGCATAATTTCTATTCTACAAGTAATATTGTTATTTGAAATCACTTTGCCTGAAATCAGAAGACAACTAATTTTCAGCTGAAGTTGGACTATTTTAAAAAATACTAGCTATACATTGTGGGTCACTAGAAGAACTCGGCTTTGAGAAAATGAAAATAATTCAGTCCAGACTTAATGTCCACTGTTTAATTGACATTTACCTCAGTTCTATTTTATTTCTAAAGTGAACTCCAGAAAAATATTCAAATGAAAAATAGGATTTGGAGTTAAGCATTTGATTTGCCATCATTTCTCAAGAAACACAGGTTAACCTGAAGTACTTTTCCACCACAGTGAAAAAATCTTTATGGCACCACTTACAACCATATTCCAACAGGCAAAACAAATCAGTCGCATAAATATGGGGTTCAAGACAATTGCCAAGACTGTGGAGGGGGTGCTAAAATCAGGAAAGTGTTCTGGTGTGAACAGCTGTGTGAGAACTGGTCTTTTAGCAGCATACTTATGATGATCTTTCTCCCCTAACTTCCACTTTGACTGAGTGAAATAAGCTGTCAGTAAGAGCACGATTTTTCCCGGCAGAAACATGGGGGCTTTTGCTAAAACAGCTCTGTATTAGGCACTTAACAAAAACCTCTGCATAAGCCTTGCTTATGGCAAACCAGCTTTATGTCAGCAAAACATGCAAGCAAAAAAAAAGTCATGCTAGATAACTCTACCAAACTGTTTCTCCTGATTTTATTACCCAAACAAAAACCCAAACAACTCCCTCCCTCCATCCTCCTCCCCTTGCTCTTCCCTCCTATGTTAAAAGAGAAGCAGCAGGCTGCTCAGGCTATAAAAACTCCCAGTCTTTTCACAGCCCCAGTCCCCAAGGGCCAGGGGAGCAGCCTGCTCCCCACTAACCTTCCAAAAAACGCCCCCACCCCTTGCAAGTGAGTCATTTTTATAGGGCTCCCCAGGGTGCTCCCGACTGCTTTCGCCCAGAAACCCCCCTCCATTACCCCGGGCTTTCCACCTGTGAGGAGATGGCCCGCAGGGGACCGGAGCAGCTTTCGGTTACCTCCCTGCCTGCCAGATGCAGGGTGGGGTCTCTGCAGCCCCCACACTCCAATATCGCATGATGTCAAAACCTTTTTTTTTTTTTTAACTAAAAAATAAAAAAAAAAGAATCCTCTGTGTTTACATTTCAGGAACTTTTAATTCCCCTTCCCAGGCTTCGCATGTTGTATCCAACTGCTGAAGTTTTCTCACTCACTGGGGCTGCTTAGAAAATCTTTCATGCTACAGCTTTTTTTTTTTTTTTAATTGGAAAATGCAGTTCTTTCGAAATCAAAATGCCATTTGCGAAATCATTGCAATTATGTTTGAATCTCCTTTTGAAAGTGGACCAAGAATAAATGGTCTGACACAGCTGAATTCTCTGTCCCATTTCAGCATTTTTTATGATGAGCCTTTTGAGTTTTCAATTCAAAATAACCTTGAGTTTATGCCATTTTTCTCTTTTACATGTTATATCCTTCTACCAAAAAAAACCCAGATCAAAATGAAACACTTTGTTCAATCCAACAATATTCGTATCCAATTTCATTTAAACAGAGTTTCAAAACTTGGTGGTTTGTGTTCTGAATTGACAAAAAAATGCTATTACAGATGTAAAAAATGCGTATTATGACGATATGCCTCTGTGAGGAGAGTGCTTGGTCAATGCCCATTTTTTAAAGCCCAAATGTCCACTTGTGGAAAAGCACCTGTGATTATCTGCCTGCGACTGTAAATACCTAACCAGCACAGGAATTTGTACCACACAACCTGCAGTTTTTGCTTTGCATCTGTCCCCCATCAATGCTAATCTCCAGGATTTAGTGCTTTGCAATGCTCAGCGTTACAGCATTTAATTTTCAGGCCCTGGCCCTGTATTCACTAGCCTGAGATAGATGTTCGTGCACTAGGCGAGGAGACTGGAGCTGACAAGTGAGAGCAAAGGAGCGGACTGCTGCCCAAAAGCAGTGCTTTGAGGAAATATATCCACTAGAAACGTCAGAGGACAAGGGGGTTTCTTAAGTGCCTCTCCACTCTCCAGTAGCTTTGGATGATGTTACCTTCCATGGAAGATTCATGCCCTTGAACTCTGCTGAGAAAGGGGGAAACTATATGCCGTCTTTCAGAAAGCACACGTGGTTAGCAGCAACATTACATTTTCCAGTTTTATTTTCTGTCCTCATTGCTCTGGCTTCATCCAGGTCAAGATGTACCTGTCCTCCCGCTGCTGGCATGAAACTCAGCAGAAAATCTATGAAGCGCTCTGCCAAAATCAATAGCAGTGGGATCACACGCTGAGACTGATCTGGAGTCAGACGGAGTTGGGGAGTGCTTGTGCTGTGTGGGTCCTGTGGTAATGATGGGGAAGCCACAAATACCAGTAAATTTTTATCTAAATTCTCCTTTGGATCTCATTCATAGAGACTCTCCAACAGACAAGTAGGTGCTTCCCCGCAGACCTTACCAGGCCCTGCTTTGCAAACGCTAGTGCACAGAAAAAGGGTGGGAAGTTCATTCTACACTTTTTTTTTTGAGAGGATGAGAGTGTTTAGGCTTCAAATCTAAATTGTTTTCACTCAAAGATCTGTTTGGGAGCTTTTGAATGGCCACAGAAGTTGATTTCATAAAAGTTTTAGCACCGCTGGAGGAATTATATCTCTGACTGCACAGCAGAACTAAATCAATTTTGCTTCACAAAGTTGTTTTTTACTGTGTAACGAAAGCAAGGAAAAACCTCGAAAAGCTCCCCGAGCGGGAAGCCATCCTGAGAGAGAGAGATGTTTTGACTCCTCTCCATGGCAACCTGGGGTGATGACGCGAATGGCTGCTCTGGATTATTCGTGTTTAGCAACAAGCGTACAATACATAAATACATGTTTGGTGACTAGAGTATCACAAAGACAATGATGAATTGTCTGCAGATCCTTATCCATCAAACTAGCCAGTGAACCTGGTGGGTGACAGAGATTATTGGAAACCAGCATGGCTAATAACATGAGCCGCTGATTTGCTGGTTTAATTTTTCTTTTAATATGAAGATAAACAGAAGGAAGTTGTAAAATCCCTAAAGGATTTTATTCTGGAAGAATTAAGAGGCTACTTTTACTGATATTTATTTTTTAGGACGCAGCCTACATTGACAAGTGTGAAAATCTCTGCCTATGTGGTGACCCCATCCTGGGCAGTGACAAAGGTGTGATGTGGGACCTCCAGCCCCAGAGCAGTGGACTGTCCACCACCAGCTGCCAGCAGAAGGCAGAAACTGTTTGGTTTGAAACAATGGGATATTTTGCACATCTGCATGAACCTCTACACACATAGTTGCAGCCCCAGTGCACACTCAGGCAAGCACAGACTTTTCACAAGCAACTCTAGTCATTATATTTCTTTACTGAGTATGGAAAATGCATATTATGATAATGATGACTTTTTATAGATCCTGTCTAGGTGAAGAAAAAGTAATGACCCTGCTACGTAGCACTTAAAAATATTTTTCTTCTTTTCTCCCTGAAAAAGAGATTAGTTCCTGTTTTAAAAGGACCTATGCCCCTATCTCAAGCATCCCAACTGCATTTCTATAATATCTCTTGATTTAATCTGTAGCACTTTTCCATGTGCCCAAGGCTACTAGGAGTATCACTCTTCTTCAGAGTGCCCTTGCCAAGCTATGTGCCTATCTTCACCTGGGTGGAAAGTCAGATCCCTTGGAGCACATCTGCTCTGTAATTGAGTCATAAGAGACAGTAATGCTGCAATGGCTGCTGCTGCTAAGGGAGGGTGTCCTTTCACTCGAGTAGCTGTCACTGTGTAATTCATACCTATGACCAAACTTGAAGTCTGTGAGATCAGACTCAGATGTCTCAGATGAAACATCTAATCTGCCTTTGACTCTAGGGGCAGGAAATACAGCTAGATGAACCACCACTATGACATTTTCTTTGTTGCTGTGACCAGGAAGTCTTTACCTACTAACACAAATATTTTTTAAACTATTTTTGCCATATCCTCTCTTTGCAATCAGACAGACTTTCTCCCTTCCCCTTCATGGGGGAAGCCCCCCTACAGCAACTAGTATACTTGCTTCCAGTTAATAGCACAAAATAGTTCCATCCATTTCCAAACCATTTCATGTGAGGCCGCAACTAGGAATGGGGAAATCAGTTCTTTGTACTGAACTGGGGATCAACTAGGAAATGCATCTCCAGCAATATTAAAACAGACTTATGATGGGGAGAGAGTGAGCGACAGGCAGCCTACCACAACGTGAGACAGCCTTGCATATAAAGCCCTACTGAAACGTACACAACGCTAAATCCTCCACCACAGCTAGAAGAAATGAAAGTCACCTCCACACGGAAAGAGGTTCTTTCCAAATGAGAGCAGTCTGGCAGCTCTCCTGGAATGAGCAAGTATCTGGCTGCACAGCGATTTGGACAGCTTATTTCCCTGTTTGCCTGGCAGTTGGAGATGCAAGACATGCTTCATTAAGAAGGATCACTAGATAGGGATGTGCTTCTTTTTTAAAACTGAAAATAGGCAGCATTCCTGTTACTTTAAAGTGAGTATCAGTTTTCTTTGGAAATTTAGCAGAGGCCTGGTAGCAATTACCATATTTAATGATTATCAACAAAGGGAATATCTAAATCACAGCAAGATTTTAAAAAATAGTTGATGGTTCTGGAAACTTGTATTTTTGGTGCATGATTTGCATCAGTTTTCCACGGCCTGATTTTCAAAGGTTCGAATGTTTTCAAAGATTTGAATGTAAAGTGCTTCCAGAAAATGAGATGCCTTAATAACTCGGACCAAAAGCCAGGAGGCATTCAAAGGCATAAATTTGAAAATCTTGGCATTACATGGGCTATTTGTGCCTGCTTATCCAATTAACTTCCCATTATGTGTACAGCTACCAAATGGACTGTCAGAACCTGTGCCTGTGATTCTGCCACTGTCCTTTTGCCAATCCAGAGAGTTCAAATATCATAAAGCAGCTCCTTCCCTCCACAAAAAAAAAAAAAAAGGGCTTGCTGATAAATTTATGAGATGTTTTTTCCCCCAAAAGTTAAAATTTTGTGTTGGACTAGAAGACTTCCTGAGGCACCTTCCAATCCAAACCATTCTCTGATTGTCTGATCCTAATCATGTGGGAGTTTTGTCCTTTCCTTTCCTTTTTGTACTACTTTATCCATTCCCAGCAGGCCTAGGAAAGAGTCCTTCCAGCTTTCTCCTGAGTATGCTGGTGTAAGGGTGAGCTTACCAGACTCCCATAGGCTCCATCTGGCTCTCAAGGCTTGTATGAATCTGAATAACTTTCTGCCTGTTGAAGCAATTTTCAGCTCTTATGCAGATAAAAATTTTGGCATCAGTTAGCCATCCCTACCAATGCCATCCTCATCTATTGGTGGCACTAATGTTATGCCTAAGTGTCTCAGCTGAGGGCCAAGATCCACTGACCTGAGCCCTGGACAAGCAGTGACCAGACAGGAAGCTGTCCCCAAGAAATTACAAACTAAAGATAAGACCAGAGACAATAAATGGACATAAACAATCATAAAGAAAGAGTGAGACGATACTGGTCGGAGAGATAGGCATCACATTCATGATCTTAGCAGTCTAGCAGCTCAAATAATAGTGTGAAAGGGATTGGTGAGTTTAATTTGCAGGAGTTTACAGGAGCTCCTCCTGAGACTGAAGGCAGCTTGGGGAATCATAGAATCATAGAATGCTTTGGGTTGGAAGGGATCTTGAAAGGTCATCTAGTCCAACCCCCCTGCAGTGAGCAGGGACACCTTCAACTAGATCAGGTTGCTCAGAGCCCCATCCAACCTGACCTTGAATGTTTTTAGGGATGGGGCCTGCACTACCGCTCTGGGCAACCCGTTCCAACACTTCACCACCCTCATTGTAAAAAATTTCTTCCTAATATCTAGTCTAAATCTACCCTCCTTTAGTTTAAAGTCATTACCCCTTGTCCTGTCACAACAGGCCTTGCTAAAAAGGTTTTCCCCATAAAAAAAAGCGCTGAAATGTCTGCTTGAAATTTCACAAACAAAAGGTGGGTTGTTCAGAGTTGGAAATGGATCTTCCTATAGTGAGCAACAGATGATAAACAAAACAGTTGAAGATAATGAAGGTCTATGAAAGCGTGGATATCAGTATGGTGGATGAGTTACAGAAGGTTGGTTTGGAAAGATTGAGAGACAAGAACACTAATTACTGATGCGCACTTCAGCTCCCAGTTAATTTCTACAACTTCTCATTGATTTAATTAGAATCCCACACCTGCCATTCACGCTCTACCCCAGTGTTGTACCCAGGCTGCCCTACACTCGTCTTCTGTCCCCAGGTTCCCTCCTGTACCTCTGGTGTCCTTCAGCTCTTTAACTTATGCTTTCAGGCCTCAAGCATCTGGTGTTAGGGGTTGCTCTTCCCTGCCCCTACTACTGCTCAATTCAGTTTCCCCTGTGCACCATGTAAGATTAGCACAACCTTTTTCTGTATGTCTAACAGAAAAGTCAAACTGGATAAATAAAACTGCTGTCCTTCCACAGCGCTCAAGTACATTTGTCCACTGGGGGAATGGGCTGACCTCTTTGCAACAGTGTGATATAATATAGGCATTCCCAGCTTAAATTAATAGATAATAATTAATGTTATCAGAAAATCTAAGCAAAAGCTTAACATTTTCCAAGCTCGTAAGGAAACAATCTCAAACACACTTTTTCTTCACTTTTCATTATGACGAGCTCTCATATTGATGGCTGAAGTAAGAAGATGTTGAGATGATCACTCTGAGGATCAGATGACTGTAGTCAGAGAGGCAAGATGTATAGGCAGAGGTCATATCTTGTATTAAACCAATAAGTATAGATGCAAAAAAGCAGACAAATTTTCATTGCTGTGAGGTCTGAAATGGGAACAGTAATCTTTCAAACTCAATCCAGGTTAATAATAACTGCTCTGGGCTTGACTTGACTAGACCATTTGAGAAAAAAGGATGACAAAAACTTGTGGGTCAGAGATGGGTAAGGGATTTCCAAGCAAAGTTAACAAAAAGTTTAAACAGTATGAGATAAAGAGAGACAAACACACAACGATTAATAAGTCCAACGGTATTATCTAGAAGAATCCCACCAAATTTTGTCATTGTGCATTTTTATTTTCTCCTGTTCTCAAAGCACTGCATCAGAAGCATATTGAAAAGAAAGACTTGTGGCAAGTGAAGGTACCCAAAATAAATCTTCACTATTTTGAGGAAGTGAGGGAAAATAGTATCTCTGTGTCCACTAGAGCTCTCCCATATCCCAGATTTGCCAGGTGCATTTAATTCCTGACAATGAACACAAATGTATCTCAGACAGAGCAATGCTAGGAGAGGAAAGATCGCTGAATATAAAATTTTGTTTTGTTTATTAATTTTTACAAGTCTTTTTACATTCTTTTCTACAGGAATTTTACATTTTTACAAGAATAGGGTCTTTGAAGATCATGATATGGAAGTCTAGAAAGCATCTGTATCCAACACCTAAGGAATCCGAATTCTTTCTGAGCATAGCTCTGGATTTATTATTATATTCACTTTGGAAAACTAGTCCCAGCAGATAGCTGACCCCTGCCATTTTATGGCTCACTGGCTCTTTGACAGCTACTTCTGGGTGGCTGCAGGTTACGACACAAATGTTTCTTCAGTAACGATTTACCTGTTCTTTTGTGGATTCCCCTTCCTTAAAGCATCCCTGGCTTCACATGAAGGACTGGAAACCCAGCCTGTGTGAGTTTGTAAAGTCATGGGGAAAAGGAAAGTGAGTGACTAACAAAAGATCCTGAACAGCTTCTAATTCAGCTCTTTTTGTAAGAGTCACATACCTGGAGTTTGTTTCAGGAACTTCTTTCAAGGGAGAGAAAGCCCCAACATGCTCATGTTGCCTATCTGATCTTTTTCCTGGATTTTGCATGCAAATACAATGCTGAGTGGAAACAAGGAATTTAAGAAACTTTTATTCTTGTTAGAAAGAATTGGTCATGCTCGGTGACTTTGCTCTGTTTAATCAGATTGAGATGAAATGATTGTTGACAGATTTCTGCAGAAACATTGTGAAATGTATTGACTGACGATTAGGGAAGAATTTACCGCATTTCAAAAATAAGGAAGCCAACAAGGTTCATTTATAATTTCATTCTGGATAAATGTTTCCTGTAAAACACTAACCTAGGAACTCTTAAAAATGTATTATATGTAACTTATATATTATTAGTATTAAATGTTCTCACTTTTTACTACTGTAGGAGCTGTTTTGACACATCAGAAAAAAAGGATCCTGACCTGAAGAGGCATGTCTCTGAAATGGTGATAGGTGAGAATTGCTGTGTGGTGAAAGCTGTGCAGTAGTCCTAACACCTGACCTTTTTAATTTAGCATTTTTCACCAGCTGAATTCAAAGAATGTTATATTGTGGAAAAGAAACTAAGCTATGTCTACTTTAAAGGGCTTTGTGCCCTGCTTTGCTAAAGAAAACTCATGCCATGAACAGAAGCCCCCAACCCACAGTCCTCTCCCTCAAGACAGATGCCCAGATTCATGTGGTGCACCAGTGATCTCAGCGGGACTTTGCACAGGATTAATATCTCTAGGGAGATGCATTTGCAGAAAAGGGGTTAATTTTAAACCCACTGATAATTTGCCATTTCCATATTCTTTACTTTTTCCCCTAACATCTGCTTTCTGCTATTGCACATTGTGTTTGCAGGACTAATAATTTATGTTGTCACCAAATTACATTTGAAAAGGAGTACAAGATCTCTAATTTGTTTGCATTTCTTTCAGAAATTACAACTCTTTAACCAGGACAAGGAGGAGAGGTACAGCCAGTTTCCCACATCCACATCCAGGTCAGTGTCCAGCATTATCTCCAATGTTGCCGCTGGTCTACTGGCTAGTCCGTAGGGTGGGAGAGTTTTTTCTCAATGAAAATATCTTCAAAACTGGTCCAAATCTGCGAAAAGTCAGATTTGTGTGAATTTTCTTTTTCCGATAAGAAAACTTTCAGCTGAAGAAATCCTGATCAGACCTAAAACTACAGTCAAAATGTCATATTGGAAAAAAGTTGTTGGCAATTTGGATCTTCTCTCTTTGTCTCACTCTCTCAGATTGATCAAAAACATGCAGCTCAGACCAGAAAAGCCTTGCCAGTGAAAATGTTGTCAACTTCAAGATTATTTTCACATTATGTATCTCAATTCTCAAACAAATAGCATTAAACCCTTTTTTTCAATTATGTTTTAACTAGAACATTTTTTTCCTCTGCCGAATGAAAAAGGTACATTTTCACTTGGCCAAGTCAATAAATCAGCCAAGTTGCCATACCGGTTATTGTTCTTGCAGCAATGGAATTACATGATATCAAACACACACAGTTGTTCCAGCATGCTCTCATCTTAGGATACAAGCTTTTTGGGCTTTCATCCAATCAAAAAGCCAGAAAGATAATGAAAATACATGTCTTGGACACTTTATGATTAATTGTAAAGAGGCCTAGAAATATTAGCTTAATAAACAGCTTTGTAAGGAATACTTGTTATTAAAATATACTTGTCAATGCGCAGTTCTAATAATGAATGAATGAATAACACTTCTGTGATATATGAGGTGACGGCAAAAGGGAATGATAAGAGGGATGTCATAGCTAAAGGATTAAATTAAGTTGTTTGAGGAGGGCTATGCCACATAGGGAGTCTCCCTAGATGCCCTGGCTGTGAAGGAGGACAGCTGTCATCATTCATATCTGTACTTTGCCTGGCTCTGCTCCCATGCAGGCATAAGCCCTTGCACATGTCTAGGATCCCTTCCAAAGACCAACTGAATTTCTCCAGCACTTAAGTATGGTCTTTGCCTTGTACAAAGCTCACTGACATGCTTTGAGATTTAATTTTGCTTGTAAATTATGTATAGCACTAAGGCAGAGTCCAGGGGAGTTGGAAAATTGTTTGGATTTTTTTAAACAATTTATGAGTCTTTGGTGTATTTGATTTAATTTCAGGTGGATAACTAAAACAGTTATACCTATCATCATCATGTTGGTTTTGGAAAAACAAGAAATTATCTGAAAAAAGCATACTGATATGTGTTCTGGCAGAGTCTTACATGATCTTGAGACATTAAACCTATTTATTCTCTCAGCAATACAAAAGCCTTAGTTACAGTGACTTGTACATGTCCATTGATTTTAGAGGGAGCAAAATTTGTTTCCTGTTCAAGGCTGGCTCTGGTTCTCCTCAAGCTCCCTCTTTTATGTCGCAAATATCAGACAGACTAGGTTAAGACTAAACTTGTTGGCATTCAGAAATTAGTAAGTATTAGCCCAAAGTATTTCTTGGGAAACATTTCCAGTAAGCTAGAAATGAGAAGTGTAGAATGTATAGTAGAAGGTGAATAATCTTCTATATTTAAAAAGAATAGGGAAAAATATTCTGTATAATTTTTTAAGACTATTTAATAAAAGTGCTGCAACTTATGTTTGAGGTTTGGAACTCTTTACTTAACAAGAAGCAGCAGTTAAGCTTCTTTCCATTGTGGCCTTTAAAAAAATTATTACTAATTTTCATTGCATCATCATTAATTAGTTTACATGCCACTTAAATGGAGGTTTTATGCTTTAAATCACGGTGTAAAGCCTGGTGCTCTTTAGAAAGTATTTCTGCCCCATTCACAGCAATTGAGTTCTAGCCTGGTTGGTCTCAACTCCAGTTCCCAAAATGGTACTTTGCTCATTAGTTTCCCACAATACAGGAAAACTGATTCCACTTTTATCTCCATGATGATGCCATCTCAGGCCGCCCATATGGCTGGATCCTCGTTTTCGTCTCTCTTCCCCTCCTGCTCTGTCCCTGTCCCTTGAAGCCCTCACCTTCTCAGTGCTGGTCCCACTGCCTGTGGGCCCACGCTGGGCTTTGAATTAGTGAAACGATCTGGGTTAAAAATAGATTTTTTTTAATTAAGTCTGAATAATTTAACTGAACTGATTTTCACTACATGCTTTGGTCCAACAGAAGGAGACAACAGAGGAGTACCTGGGGACAGGGAGCCAACAGTTGGCTTTGCCAGTGAGTGGACAGTGCAAGCATACCTCCAACCAGCACATCTATGGTCACCAGGTCTTCAGGGGAAACACTTCAGTCTTGTTTCACTAACAAAGAAAATTATGTCATCTGAAGCACATTGGCTCCTTAAAATATAGATTGCTTAGCTTGATGCTAAATCACAGAACTTTTGGCTGCAATAAACTCTTGAAGTATTCAAATATCACTGCTGTGTCTCTAGCTGGCCCAATAAAATTGTGTTGTCTTGAGGAGATAAAGGGCCCAAATGGTCCATAGTGTCTAGAAAGGATTTGCCAGTCATTTGTACTGCATGCAGCATGTTCTTGTCTGTGAACATGAATGGATGCTATCATTACATCCAACTGAAGGGATATGAATGGATAGCAAAGAGTCTAAGGGCTAGTGGGGTTTGGTGCCACAGTTAAATAACCACCATCAAAACTCACAAATAACACAAAGAAATCTTGGTATTGTAATTTCTCTGGTGACTATCACTCCTTAAGAAATATTGCTACTACTGTAGCTATGAAAACAGAAACTTCATTTCTTACCTTGTTATGGCAAAGCCAGCGGGATCTTTTCCTTCATGCTCCTCTAAAGAAAAAACAAAAATGTTATGAATAAGAGAAAAGCTGCGGGGACATGAAGGAGAGGGAGAAGGGTCAATGCATAGTTAAACAGCGGTGGTTTGAGTACATCTGCCTGGACATTCACAGGGCAGTATGACTGTGCTAGTACAGCTAGTGATCCACTTGGATTATTAAGACCCAGTTATCAGCATGAAGGGACCATGACCCAGATGAGGGCACATAACAGACTATATTTTTTCAGTTCTCACAATTGTTCAATCTACTACAAATCCTTCTGTGAACAAGTCCAATTTTTCTGAAAAAACTTTTTTTTTCCTCACTTTCTTTTTGCAGGATTACAGTAGCAACCTCGCCATACAATCCATCACCACCACTACAGGACAGACAGTGTTATGATGCACTGCCTTGAAATATAGTGGTTGTAGGACTGGGAAGACATTTTCCTGTAGACAAAGACATAAATGGTTTACACTGCAGTACACTAATAGATGGTTTAAAGGTGTATTTGATTGCTTTTGTGGCTTTGTTTTATATACATCACATATGCACAAACCCTGGGTGTTGTAGGCTTAATGCATGTGTGTGTGTGGATATGTTTCAATAAAACAGATTTGTCTAACGTAGCAAATGCACAAAAATGCATGCACAAATGAAACATAAGTTGTCCATCTCTTTCGGTAATCTATGGTAGACATTGAACACTACCATCTGTTCTGGAGTGAGAAAAAGAAGTTGTTCAGAAAAATAACTTGCCCTGGAAGAAAATCACCTGCTAACCCTCTACTCATTAGAGGCTGATTTATGCACAAAAGCCTGAGGGTTTCTAACCTTTCCAAAACTCTTGGATATGTTTGTTTTACAAACTGTTCTGGTGAAGAAAAAAAACCAAACCAAACACTGCAATTTTGTTCATATGGTTTACCCTAACAGTGAGCCTATTTGCTGAGATTACATTTTTATTAAGATGATCTGTACATGTCCTATATAGTTTCTTATATTTTACGTCACTGGAAAGGCAGCTGGTTTGCTTTGACCAAGCCCCATCAGGATGGTCAGTGACTCCATCTACACTAGCAAATAAAGCAGTACCAAACAACACTCTGGACACAGGAACTCAATGGTCTCTACTGGCAGATTGTTAGGATGGTCCATGGCACTCTGTTGGCTGTGTTCATCTCCCATACAATCCCCAGGCAGAGTTTAGAGATTAATGCAGGCCAAGGACATTTCCTTTTGGTGGAGGGAGTATGGACCCCTTGTTTCAAAAGTTAAGTGTGCCCGGTGACATTAGAGCCGCTGACTGGTCCTGGCAGCTATAATTTACCACTGCAAATACAGTCAACTTATGCTGACTGATTCTCTGTATTTGTCTGTGTCTTTATCTGTTGTTTCTCAAGTTATAGACTACAAACTTTCTGGGGCAAGGACTTTGTTCTCTTTGATCATGTAGTGCACTAGGATCCTGGTCCATGACTCTGTCCCCTTCTGCAGTTCAAATAATAAATCATTCTAAAACTAATTCAGAATAATGCTTCAGACAAGAGTATAGTAAAGAACATTATAGAAAAGAGCTATCAAAAGGCAGAGAAGAAAGCAAACAGCTACCTTACCCACTGTGGAAACCATTATTTACTTATCCTTGTTATACATGGACATTTATGTTGTTCACCAACAAGCAACCAAAGGAAGATATGAACATATTTTTCAGCTATCGCTGTTGCTGAAATTATGTACAGTTGCTGTCATGTAAGACTCGTGATGCAGTCATGAAGAAGTCCTTCCTTACACTGTGTGTTAGAAGGCTGGAATGAAGGGCTGACTGCCATGAACGTTTCTATCGTTTTCTTTTTTCCTCCTGACATTTCTAAACACAAACACTTGTAATCACTTTTAGAAGGGAACCCTGTATTCATGCAAAGTAACAAGGGATTCCAGCAGCAAGGCAGATACATCTGGACAATTTGGTAACCTCCCAAGCTTTGATTTAACTATTAAATTGGTGACTGTATTTCTTTCCAGTCCATGTGGAAATCTTCAGTCTAGAACTACAGAGGACTGGTGTTGACATTTTTGATGCATTCAGGGCGCTCCCAAGCATTACAGATGTACTGATGCACCAGTTGGAGTTCTGACGTTAATGAAAATGTATAAATATTACAAACAATCTGATTTTAAAACTCACAGATAGGACCAATTCATTTGGGAAGTATATTTCTACTAAAGGCAAAGAAGTTACACCCCAGAAGTAATTTGGCATGAGAAAGTGACTTTGAGGCATACTACAGTGTGTCTGAGAAAACACATTGGTTCTTGAAAGTATACTGGGGAAAAACTCAACCATTTTGTCCCAAGGATAAAATGTATTGGCCAGGTCAACACATGAAGAAAGCTAGTTATGTCATACATTACGTCAGCGAGGGCCCTCTGTTTCAAACATACAACCTATTACCTTCAATAGATAGGAAGGCAATACTTCTCCATGGGATTTGAGTCGATGAAAACAAATACAGTGATGGGGTTTTTCTTCAGCTGAAACCCCAATCCTAATTAATTAATTAGTTTAATTCAATGGTTTTTCACAGTGTGTAAATCAAACAACTGTGTCTTTGGCTGTCAGGCAACTCTGAAATCTAGCTTGGGGATGTTTCCTTTTCCCCTTTAACATCAGCCTTAGTTGGTTACATTCCAGAACAGTGCCTTTGAGAACAGTTGGTCAAAAAACAAAGAGAAAAAACTCAGAAAAGAAATTTCAGGCTGTATTTTTAGCCATTATATATCTGAACACTTTCATTGACTTCAGTGGGATTTGCCTATCTGTACCAGCTGAGAATCTGGCTCACAATATTTAAGCCTCTAAGACTAGACTTCCCAGCACTGCCACGTTAGCTGGGAACATGATAACTTCCATGACAGAGACTGCTCCAGGCTTCCCCTTTTGTATTGTGTCCTGGATACGATAAACTTTCTCCGCTGTTCGTGGACTTCTAAAGCTAAGAGTCTGGGCTTTCCTGAAAGTTATCCTAACCTCAAACACAAGTTACAGATCTGAAGCAGGGGTTACTAGGCGACATTGTATGCAGTAAATCCAATTATAACTGTAAATCCATTTATAAAAGAGACATCAGCTCCTAGAGTCTTTTGATTATGTTCTGATGTTATAATGAATGTTTCTAGCCACCACAGATAAAAGGCATAAAAATTGCTTTAAGAGGCATGTGTTTCCTACATCTCATCAAATTTGTAAACTCCAAGATCCACTACTCTGGGACTCTTCCACAAAATTACTCCATGAAAGATAAGTGAGTATGACAGATAAAGCTGACAAAGATCTTGGCCTGCACCTTCAACCACAGCCAAAGATATTTAAGAAGGACCACAGCATGGGAAATGACCCAGTATGTTCATGAGACTCCATAAAAAGGTATTCCAGGGGCCATTATTGTCACAAATCAGGCACATGTAAAGTGACTTATTCAAATTTGGTCAAAGATTTTAGACTGTTACATAACATTTGAGTGCATTGTGTAACTTTGATTAGACCTGATTTCCCGAGAGGCTGAAAAATAGCTTACTTGCTGAAACTGTGGATATTCAGCTGTTTATAACTTTTTTCCAGTGGACAATTTTTGTGAGTGTAGTTTCAAAAAATATATTAAAAAGACAATTAAAAAAAAAAGATGTGGACCATGAACATCTATCCTGACCTTCTTCCCCATAACCTCTTCACCTCTAGTCTCCTATGAACATCAGGAAAATTCAGATGTGATTGTCTGCTTGAACAGATACTGTGGTTCCTTTTTCATTTTCCACAACACTGTGAGTTATGGATGGAGTGTCAATTAGAGCAGGTTTTCTTCACTACATCTGATGGTATCTTGGATATGCTTCCTCTTGTACTGAACTGGAAATAAGTATCTGAGGTGCTGAATGTTCCTTATTGTCATTAGCAAAGGGCTATTTAAAAGAAAGTTGATTTTGCTTCCGTCTGTTGACTGCACTTGCTGATTACATTTGCCTGCTGTCCTTGTCAGCCTAATGGCTATGCTGGTGAGGAAGTGAAGTTCATTTACTTTATAACAAGCATAATAACATTCTCAAAGGGTATATTTTGAAAGAAAACAGGCCATTGTGAGATCAGATTCAAACAAGCGGGTTCAGAGGAAGCATTTGCCTTTTTGGTCATAAAGAATATGCCAACATCTAAACTGGAAAACACATGTGAGTCCACAGCAATGGTAGGACAAACAGCTGCCTTGCTCAGGTGTGCAGGCAAAAAAATAGCATGGGAAGTTTCATTTTGAGTTTTCATCCACTTACTGGAAAATACAGTAAAACAAGTTGAATTATTGATGATATACCTTGGCCGAAGTTTTCACATTTGCCTAGTAGATTTGGTTATTAAGTTCCTAAGCTTTAACAGGGACAGTGGTCCAACATCTTTGCACAACTTTGGAAATCTGAGTCAGAACATGTAAGGTAAACATATAAAACACATAGACGTTAAAAGACCTTCTTTTCCTACCACATGCTGAGAGTCTCACGTGCAGACTAAGAGATCATCCTTTCCCCCCTTTTTCATCTCCCCTGTACTCTGGGTGATTGACATAGCTACTCAGTTCAGCTTTGCAGGTTTCCCACATTGCGTGGAGATCAGGGTATTATCCTACCTTGTTTCACACCAGCAGAAACTTATGTAGTTTGAATTATCATTGGAAATCTGCTGAGTACTTCTCAGAGCTAGAGCTTAAGTGTCAAGGTGCCTGGTAAAGTTAGCAGAGAAAAAGATGTGGCTGTATCTAGCTGAGCTGCAGGAATTGACAGTGTGGACCTCCCAAATACAAAGTACCTTTTGGTAGCTTAAGCATGTATTATTTTACTGTGAGCATTTTAGTTGCATCAGAAAGGGGCTAAAACCAGGCATGTGGTCTGTGAGACACTGTTATTCATTAAATTGTGTTCTGCCTAATGATGTGTCTGTTTTTAAGCAGCTGCTGTAAAGGTCCCCACAGTCCCATGCGGATTTGTGCAGCCCACACCAAGCCTAGAGCTGCCGTAGCCATGGTGGTCCCGTTACCTGAATCTGTGGGATTAAAGCTGCCTTGGGTACAAGTAGTCACACCTTGCTTCACGGTGCAGATGGCTGCTGGTGAGGAAAATGCACATTTTAAAAGTGACCTAACTCACTGTTTTGATGTTCTGGGTCAGGCAGTAAGGAGTGGCAAGACTGGCCTTTCTCCACATCAGAAATGGGTAAGAGCTGGCTCTGCCTCGACTGAGCCCCACCAGGCTGCCTCCAGTCTCTTGCCCCTGGCCATCTGAGTAAGGCCTTGGCCAGTGTCCAGTTGTTTCCATCCTGCCTCAGCTCTTGCATTCCTCCTTGTGGAAACCAAGCCGAAGGGGTGGAGGGCCGGGGTACACTTAGGTCATTTCCCCGCAGGGCTCCCTGGGCGGTGGGGGCATGTAGCCAAGGTCCCTCATTTTACATGGAGCTTCTGTTTGCCAGGGTTCACCCTTAACAACATCATGGCGTTTGGGGCTTGTCTGCACTGCCTCAAGGCCAGCCTGCCCTTCCATGTAGATAGCACTGTGGCAAGTCTGGCAGCTGAAGCATACCTTCCAGAGCACGCAGAGCCCCCGTGGCCAAGCACACCTGGCTGGTTAGCACAGAGTCTGTGGCCCACCGACTGTCCACCAGCTTCCAGTGGGATGCCAATAAAACAGCCAGGTGTACTGAAGGCAGATGGGGACAGCCCACACTGCGCTACCCACTACTTTGGATGACAAAGCAGGAAATTATAGGCAAAACAGCAGGACAGATAGGGTAAGGAGGCTAAGTCTGCCCCTCCAGACAATCCTTCCTGAAAAACACAAAACTCACTCACAGGGCAGTGTGTATGGAAACCTGTAAGCTGTTCTTCCCTGTGATGTATGTCTTGCAGATAAATCCAACTCTACCTTTTGCAGGCACTCTCATTTCAGCAGGTCAGGCACTCTGGACTCGCTGTAGCATACAGATCCCCAGGGAAAAGCTCATTTGCAATTTGTTTGTACCTCACTGTGAGGTTCATCTCATTACTGGAGGATGTTTCTTTAGACAGATAGAGAACATGGCACTAGCTCTTCTCAAAAACAGCCACACCACTAGTAGACTTACTTAAAAATTCTTCTAAGAGCATAGTGAAAACGTACAGTCTTTAAAGTAAGAAAATTGCAACCTTAAATGCCAAGGGGACACTTATATAAGAGCTTAGAATTGTGGCTTTCTTTGGGAACTTATTCTTGGATCTACTCAAAGGCTAATTTTCTCACAGTTTTGAAAGATTTTTTTTACCTGAAGCATTTGCTTGGGAAGTGGTAACACTCCTGACAGAAGGGTACTGAGTGATACTGAAGTGGTGCTAGCAGGTATTTCTTTATGAGCTTACCTTGGCAAAACATTTATGGACATGCTTAATGTTACTGGGATTTAAGAACCTGGCTGAAGTTCAGCTTTGTTGGCTAGGCGTGACTGCAGACTGACAATCTCGGTGTTTTATTCATACCAATGGCTTGATATTGATATTGTCAAAAATTGATATTGTAAAAAACGTCACATGCAGTCTTTTAATTCTTTGGTTCAGTCTGTTTCTATATTTCATCCTGTGAGTCTGTTTCTCCCATTTTTGTTCCCTTTTGGTCCTAGAAAAGAAAACGGCATTCCTTGTTGTTCTCAGCAATGTTTTTCATGTTTGTGTTTCAAGTCTTCTGAAGTCTCAGAGACTTACCATCCCTGGAGACAGAGTACCAGACGGGGTAAATCAGTAGCAGAAACACTACAGAGAGTCCTCTTTGAGGTGTTTCGTTGCTGTGTCTTCTCCCACGATTGGGGTCAAAGTGATCACCGAATATGGGTGTGGGAAGACATTTACCCTTAGTATTCATTACCTTCCTTGGTAGTGCGGGGCACTCGGCCAGCAATGACAAGGTGGATCTGACGTACCGGTTTCATGTCAATGCATGGCTATGAACACTTTTTACATGTTTTTACCCTCTCTCTGCTTTTGGCACATAATAGTGTTAAGTCCTTTTTGGCAGCAGCAGAACAGAATACCTACAGGCCCACTGGAGCTTTGAGTTTATGATAACTGATAAAACAGATTTAAATTAATGCTTTCATAGATGTTCTAAATCTTATTAATGTTTGACTAGACTCCTGTGGTGAAATGCATTATGTGCAATTATTGATATTATTATTTTAACTCTGAGGCAAGTTAATAGTAGCTGTTTTTACACTGACTCAAAGATTTTAGTCATACCACTGCTAAGTGCATTTGAAAATCGTATTGTCTGTGTGTGCACACTCCACATGTTGAAGAGCAGAAACCATTAATATTCTCCATAGCTGATAGATGTACTTTAATTCTCAAAGAATTAAATATGAAACATGAAACATTTTCCAGCTTGTTCAGTAGCTTTGATCAAGATTAAAACCTAGCCAACTTAAACTCTGGTCAAGCAGATGACTACCTGTATTTAATATGAAACCATAACCAAAGTCTAGGTGAAGGCAATATGAATTTAATCTTGCTCTTAATTTCAAGGTACTTGTGGACAAGGCATTTGGATTTCCCTAGAATGCAAGAGAAACTGTTTTGTAATACACATCACACATTTTCATAAGTCACAGAAGATTTATGGTGTATAACTGTGCAAGTAGGTGGTATAGAAGGCCAGAACCTTCGCTAAAATCTTAGATAAATGTCAAGTGAGAGGGAGTTCCTTACATTTACTGACCCCACATCGTCATCACAGCACACAGTGGAGTAACTGAAGTAGGGGGAGGGGGGGTGTTGCTCCATTTCTGTACCGGGAAGGCTGGTACTTTGTGTCTACAGAAGGTTGACAAAGGACTGGGATTTGGTTCCATTTTGGCCATGACAATGAGAAAACTCCCTCCTTTTCTTTTAACCTCTCCAGATCCCACCAGCATACCAACAACAGTAAAAACCCCAAAACACATCTAAGAAATACAAAAGCTGTGTACAAGTAAGGCATTAAAACAAGACATTAATTCTTAAAAGGCAGAAAGCCCTCTGCTAGGAAGAGCTTTTATCCTTCCACCCGCCCTAAGACAGGGGAAATGCTACAGACACCATGATGCACAATAAGGGCACAGCCTGCAGTTTTATATGGAAGGTATTTGTATGACATGGTGATGGGTAACAGTGAAAAACAGCATGGACAGATGAATAGGCAATGAGATGGACAAACAGATAACACCGTGAAAGCTACAAAATGCTGCCCAAACTGGATTTATGCTGCTTCAACTGAGCGTAGAATTACTCGTGCAACTCAGCTGCATCTCCAGTGAAACACGTGGAGCTGTTCGTGTTGAAAGAGCTTCTGAACTAATAAGGACTTTAAACATTTTTCCAAACGTCTTTCTGATGTCTGTGAATGACCCTTTCTTGTTTCCTCATGTTAGCCCACAAACCACCGTTAACCCCACGACAGTGTCCAAACAAGAGGCACGTCGGGCGGCTCCAGGGGAACAACTTGCCACCACATTTATCACCGTCTTTTTCATTTCTCAGGCTTTTGTGATCCTGACAGTTGTTTGGGCTCAGTTTTCACTGGCCGGTTGGGATGAAACTGAGCCTGCCCTTCAGCTGAAAAACCCAGTGGCTGGGTGGGCCCGGAGGAATGGCCCTTTTTTCCCCTCCCTGTTTAAGCCTTGTGAGTAACTCCCTGCAGCTGTTCATAAACATTGCTTTCTGAATGGAGTGAGAGACGTCTGGGGCAGGCCCTGCTCTCACTGTTTCTCAAATGAAAATAAATACTGCCGTCAGCCGTTATACAGAGGATTGCTGCGTGTTGCCCCATAACTTCACAATCACCTCAGGTCATTTTTTTCTAAAAGTAATTTCCAGCATTAACTCTCTGGAAACCAAAGTATCCCAAAATGATGAATTTACACATAAACACACACCACACAAGACAAAAGCGTACCTGGCCAGTGAGCCAAATCCCATACTCCTTATTGCCTCTGATAAACCACACAGTTGATGGCATACAGAGGAACATACTTACTTGCACTTAAAAGTGCAAAGCAGAAGACTGTGTATGTGTGCGGAGAAGCAAGCATGTCTTTGCAGCCAGTGTGAATTTTGCCTCCCAGGAAACTGTTATTAACCTGAAGCTGTGCGTAGGCACCCACCCTGCACACACCTCTGCCAGCTGAGGAAGCCACCTCCTCTGGCTTCTTCTCTTGTCCTGCTGGGGACTGTGCCCATCCTGGATCATGGAGGTTGGCTTGTGCCTCCTCAGTTGCTTCACATCCCCTTGGTCAGGCTTGTCAAAACAGTCAACAAGCTGCTCACACACCACCTGCCACCTCTGTGGCATGGGGGGACCAAGCTCCTTTCCCCTGCACCCTGGCCACTGGTGCTTTATCTCTGCCCCACCACCGGTGGTCATTGCCCCTCAAAGTGTTGGCCCCAGAGCTCAGCACTGTGTTTCCTCATCCAGTGTGGTGACAAAGCCAGGCAAGTCTAAGGACTATCGACAGTAAACCCTTTCTTACACAGCTTATTTTGGCTAAAAAAGGCTGGTTTTAGCCTGTTGTCTGTCTCAGACAGAGGATCTGAGGAGGCAGCAGCCTCCCTTGAGGGCATGGTAGCAAGCTGACAGGAGTGGGCTGGCTATGGCAGGGTCCTCAGCTGGCACCGCCAGGGCTGGCCAAGGATGTCTAGCCACAGCCATATTTTTCAGAGCCAAGTGTAGGATGTGAAAGCAAAGTCCACTTGTTTTCAGATCTGTTTTTGCTTTCCTTTTGATCTTTCCAGCTCTGCTGTCTTCCAGGCATTTGGGTTTGCTTGCATTTTTGAAAACAGGATGAACTGGTTTAACAGTTGAAGATTTTATTTTTGCTTTCTTTGTTTGAATTCTGTAGAACTGAAACTTAATTCCACCTTTTTTATTCCAATTTTTCAACATGCTTGATTGCTGAAAACTTTTCAGTAAGGACCTGAGATCTTTATTTGCTACAACACAGGAACAGAAACACTGGTCTAGGCTCTCAGGGTCTATCAAGCCCACACTCACTGTGTCTAACAGCAACCCAGAAGAAATGCATATGAAAAGAGTAAAGAAGAAAGGGAAGTATATCATGAGCTACCTAAATCCAAGCAAGACACTTAGATATTCTGGTTTGTATTCCTCACAAGTAAAGCAGAGGCATCAAATAAAGTTGGCCACAACTTTTTTTCATGGGTTGCTTTTAAAATTTGCTTTCACTTCAGAATTCAAATAGAAATAAAACTTTAAAGATGTTTTCATGAAACAGAGTGCCATCAGAACTTTGCTTCTCAGGTTATTAACCCAAGCTTTTCTACAAATCCTGCATCATGTCCCACCACCACCCCGACAAAGACCCACAATACCTTCCAAATAAAATGCGTTTGAAACAAATACAAAACCTTGGAGTGTTTTCAAGTTGATAAAATGCCATCTTTTGATGAACTCTCACTGCTGCAGATATTCCAGGTGGTCCCAATGCTTGTGCTCTTTTCTCTTTACCTTTAGGTCTGAGTGGGCTGTTGGGAGGATCAATGGGTAGATCTCTGTCAAGATTTGTTGTAGTGAACTCTTTGGTGTATTGACCATCTTCATACACTGATACAACAAATAAAGAAAAGGGGGTCCAGATCTTGATGAGAAGACTTACATGCGGCTGTAACAGAACTAATGAAAAAACTCAACAAATAAAGCAACAACCTGTGTGGAAGTAGGAGATTAAAGTGGGATGGTTTTGTTCAGAACTTACAGGGTTATCAAACTATGTGGCAGAAAAATCCAGAAATCTTTTGACCAAATCCCTCTAGGATGCTGTAATTATCTCACCATTTTGAACACCGGTTACTTGTGTTTTTTAGAGTGGAGTGTTTGACCTCGCCACCTTAGTAATGTTATTGTCAATATTACCTTATTTTTTCTTTGATGTGCATAACTACCCAAGATTTTTTAAATGCTCAACTCACAAAACAAAACTAAACAAACTCAGAAACTGTATTGTTTGACATCATGTGACACATGAACAGGACACCAACAAGGTTAGAACTGTTAGATCACAGCCCAAAACAAGTCCCAAAAAACTGATAGCAGTAATAGACCGTGCAAAGACTCTGTAATCTCAAGGAGACCTTGCAGTGTGGACCCTGCTCCATGGTTTGGTGTTTGTGCCCAAGTCCATGATGCTGGTGCTTGAACTCAGGAATTACAGGAAAATTTTTCTTGGCTCTTCTATTTAGCTCGCTTCACTGTGGAGATCTCCAGGTGATTTAACTGAGAAACTTTTGTAAATTCTGCCATTATCATAATCAGAATGCAGCAGATATACTGCATGGAAAAAGTAACCATTTTTTACCAAAGATTTACCAAAGTAAACATATCCTGTCTAGCTTATGTTTTCACTGGACATCAGTGGGTATGGAGCTATGATTAGATAGATGACTTTAAGGCTGAGATAATTTATTGTTTTCTAAAGAAAGCAAAGAATTGTCTTTGAACAAAAGCAAGTCGATGTCCAATGACCATCTCCTTGTCGCTGTCTTTGTTGTTCTCAGTGTGCAACAGTCACTTTGAAGGCTCATTTTACTACAAAGGCACTTGTGTGAAGAGTAGTCCACAGGACCCTGCAATGGTGATTAGTCTTTGTAAACTCCCGGATCCTTTGTGCCAGACCTTCAGCATGACAGTTCAAATGGGTTAGGAGTTCACTCTCACTTAATTAATCCCAGATTTTGTTCATATGGCACACGTCGTTGGTGGCAGGACTTCCAAGCAGGACTGCATAGGTATGAAATCAGCTCACAATGACTTCATTTTTCTTTGTGATTCTCTGTGAAGCAGGCCTTAATTTAGCAAAAATACCCAACCAAATGAGCAAAAATAACCCAAATGTACAGCTATCCTTTCCAGAATTGATACCAAGATAATTGCATTTCAAATGTATGTTTTAAGTGTTGTTTAGAAGACTCAGACTCACAGGTTGTCAGGAAAGTATAAAACCTTCTGATCTGCCTTTAGTATGTAGTCAGTATTAGCAAGCATTGAGCTGATTCAAACACTTCCCTCTCAAGCCATTCCCTATCTTGTCCCTCTATCAAATACTTTTGTGCTGTTGGCATTTCTTGTTTACTTGAGAGAAATTAATTTTATCGGGTGCAGCTAGAATCTCTAGGCCCATGGCTTGAAAGAGCTCATGCTATGAATGTCTTTGTTTTTCAATCTGTTGCTCATGAACACGTGGCTGTGTGTATACATTGTACATGTGTATATAATGCAAGTCTTTCTGCTAAGCTTAATTTTTACCTCTGAGTGCACAGAACACTGATGTGTTTTATCATGTATGAAGGGTTTTTAAAAGCTATACAGATGATAAAAAGATACAAATGAATAGACATGTATTTGTTTGCCATATTGACATTTTATCCCAATGTAAATCTCAACAATATGTTTTCTTTAGATCCATTCTTCAAAATTACTAGTAGGGTTGGAAACATGGTTTGAGTAGGGACGGAGTTCATAATGTCTTTGGATGTCCGTGATGTAGACATCTTCATCCGAGTTGGGAATTTGCTCTTTTATTACAGTCAGTAAAGACAAATAGGCCATGATTTCATGCACACAATGAATCTCAGCTTAAGGTAGGTGGCAAAAAAAAAAGGCAACAACGAAACAGAACAGAAGAATGGCTTTCTGCACAAGTTTATTTCTGTCCTTAAGGATTTTTTGGTGACTAGCTCAGACACAGATTGCATTTACATGCGCTACAGGCATGTAACTCTAGGGCAAATCGATTATCACCTTTGTCAGTTACTTGGGTCAGATCAGCGTTTTATTTACTGTGGGTGCCACTAGAGTTTGGTATTACAGTCTTTCAGCACAGGATTTTAGGGAATCCACCTCCTTTTCCAGTGCAGAAAACTAGAACAAATACAGTCAGCTAATAGGCCTGTTGCAACAAAATGTCATTAAGGTCCTGGAGATGACTTATTAAGTTATTAGGTTTAGAAATGTGATTGCCAAGACAATGTCCAGGATATCCAGAGACTGGCAAAAGGAGCCCTGATAGAGAGGACAAGTATTTGAACACCATCAATGTGCAGAGGACACAGCATTACCTTCCTCATGTCTGTACCTCTTCCACTGGTGTTGTCCAGATCTTGGATGAGATCAGTTTTTGGTCAAACAGAGCTTACCAAGGCTTAATCAAATCAAAGCAGAGGGTAGTCAGGTAGGCAAGCAAAAATGCTTTGAAAAACCCTGCAGGCTTAGTACAAAATGCATTTAGATTAAAGGTGTAGAAAGAAAATTTCTTAATTTAGGAGTTCATTTAAGTATGCTTATTAATTTCTTGATGTTTTTAATGCCATCATGCACAGCAACTCCAGGGTCTGACTAATTCTGGTGGACAACAAACTGACTGCAGTTGTTCATGCCTTTGCTGTCTGGTGTGTGTGTATTATCGCATCCCAGAATAGCTGAGCATTAAGGTATTAGGAGGTAGGTAAATTCTGCAAGCCCTGAGTGTTGGAGGACATCTCTGCAGGAATGTAGGCCTTGATATGAGAAGGGTCTAGATTACCACATATCAGCGTACCCTAAAAATCTTTAAAAGTTTCAAAGGCTTGAGTACAACATAAGGTTGATGACCCTTTTTCTTCAACACGAAGGGTCTTTCTCTCCCTAGTACAGTACATTACACTTTGGCCTTAGCTACACTTTTGTCTAAGAGGCAGGAATAAACTCCCCAAGGAAGGAAAGATCTTCACAGAGTTCACTGCATTTCCTCAACCTGCCCTCTAGAGAGGAACAATACCTACAAGGAGAAGAGCAACTATTCTAGGTCTGCTGAAGCCAAAGGCTACATATTGTCCTAACTGTTCCCCTGAAGAATTAATGCGGTTATATATCATACTATCAGTTGTGCCACTTAACATACAACTAGTGGGTGCTTAGATACTAAGGCTACCTCTCTAATAAAAATTAAATGTGGCCAGGACTCTCGTCTGGCACTGAGGCCACCTGGTATGAAGCACTGCCAAAATCAATACTACTAAATTCTATTAAGTACTACATCAGTATATTAAAATCTCTTGCTTTGCAAAACAGGGCGACTGCCTATCGGGAATGGCTTCTGCCATGTGCTAATCTCAGAACCGTGCCTGGGAACAATTTGAGAAACTGCTGACATGGGCCAAAAATATGCCAGAAACTTCTCTAATAATTTAAAACTGTGGAAGATTGACTTGCAGGGCCTGGCAATATTCCTTCACACTGTTAGATTTATGGTATAAGTGTAGCCTGTAGAGATGAAGGCAATGTGAGGACCTATAGAAACTAGGATAACTGATCTATACTGGGAATCTGGACCACTCAATACGGTGAGTCGATTCACCCAATTATCTACAACCTTACATTAAGTCTACGTCTTATTAAGCATGTTGTCCTAGAAAACATTTTACATGGTGAAACATAATTTATTATTTCCCAATTGTTCCATAGTTAATTTTAAAGTACAATTTCATGAGGCTCAAGGAGGAGAAATGTTGTCTTTATAAATCAGGGATTGGCAGATAACAGGAGGGTATATTAGAGCATTGGGAGCAGGGATTAGCTTCACTGAAGCTAGATACAATTACAGATGTTAGGGTCAGTAAGCTGAGACATTCTTCTATTTACACATTTGAACTATGTTTGAAAGTTTAGTTTTTAATTTAAAGCCTTTTTACAAACCTCTTTCCTGCATGTTATAGCAGCCTTACTTTAGCTGCATGAGTTTTTAGACTGCTTTGTGGTGGGGGAAATACGGAAAAATTAGTATTTTGACAGGTTCATATTTTTATTTATACTATGCATTATTGAGCATAGCAGGTAGTGTATGTGCAATAACATCAGATAATTTGTTCCATTAGGATACACAGTACTCTTTGCATGACAATATGCACTCTTGTTCTCTTAAGTATGAGACGTAACAATTCTTTATGAGCTTACTATATTTAAAGGAGAAAGGAAAAAGCATTAAAACAGGCAAATACTGTGTTTCATCTGGCCATGTGTTGCAGATCAAAAACGACTGAGTTAAGCCCTGCAAAGTTAAACCTTTACATCTTCAAACAAAAACAGAATTTTCCTTCTGAGTCTGTTACATCGTTTGCCGTGTAATGTTATCACTAATAATCATTGCGTGTTAGCAAGAGAGGCCATGAGTAGGTTCAAGCAATAGACACTTTTGTGGTTTCTGTTGTTAACAATCTGTCAAAGTCAGACTCCCAAAACAGTGCACAGAAGAAAGAGAAAGAGAGAAAGAAAGGAAGGAGCAAAGGAAGGAAGGAAGGTTGGTTGGTTTAATACAGAGGCACAAATTAAAAGCAGCAAAAAAGAATGAAGAGAGACCAGGGCTCAGGGAGGAGAGATGAAAGTAAAAGAAAAGACAAACATACACAGCTAAGGCCAGAGTGCAAGTCCTTTCAAGTCCTCATTAACCCCACAGTAAAGAGGTTCCTTGTGAACATTTAGCCTTTTCATTGAGCTCTGCTTTTTCATTGACAAATGTCAGCTGTGAAACATGTTTGGACGCAGCAGTAACCCTCTAAAACCTCTTTCATAGAGTGCAAGCCAAATCCGCCACTATGTTTGAGCTCCATGAGCAGATGCACTAATGTGAACACTATATTAGACCAGTGTGTGGATGTGAAAACCACACCCACATCTTTGTGAGCAGCCATACAAGAGCTGGGAAACTAAAATTTCCCTGATTACAACCCGAGCACCAAAATCACCAGGTCAGTGTAATTGTGAGAGCAAAGGATGTACGCTCACTCACAGCTTCTTGCTTTGAAAACCTCCTGGGAGAACATGACCCCTTCATTCATCTTTGAGGGGCTCAAGAGCAGCTGTCACAAAGAGGGACGATGGCACTGCGGCTTGGGACAGCTTCTTTCTTCCAAGCATAGGGTCAGCATCCAGGGTCTCTCACCAAGTGCTTAAGCATGTACTTAACTTTTAAATTTGTGAGTAATCCTATTAACTTCAGTGTGGCTACTCACAGGTTCGAAGCTCAGCAGAGGACTGGGGTTTTTTGAAAGCTTTGAAGCACAGAGTCTGAAGCCCTTTGAATTTAGAAAGTCCCTTCCCAGGGAAGAGTTTAAAAAACTCTGCAGATAGGTTTGATATAGGGTGTTATATGATTTAGGAGGGACAGACCCAGAGCAATATTTACAAGAAACTCATAAGAGGTTTTTGTTTACTAGAAGTTCTTTCCTTGCCAATGGTAGTTAGTTTGTTCTTTCTTCATTTATTCATGCTAAAGGGGAAAAAAAAAAAAAAGCCAATTATTTAGGAAGGTCAGATATGTCCCAGCCTAAACTGTGAATTACCTAAATAACAGGACATGTCACAAAACTGACATCAGTGCTTGCCTTCAGTCCCACCCAATGATAATGAGAAGCCATTTGAACAATTTCAGCAGAGCAAAATAAACAAAGATTTTGTGCAGACCATATCGAGAGCTCCATCCAGCAAACCTGTAGTCAGCCAAATATCTCTTTGTCAAACTAGAAATCCCTCTGATATTTCCATATTCAGCAAGCAGAGAATGTTTGGATTACTGCAGTAATGAGCATGTACAGGACTGAGTTAAAGAAATCAGTCCACATTTCTCCTCTTTATACCAATTGTCACCACACAGAAGACAGCTGTCATCTTTAAATCTTGTTTTAGTGGGAATGAGATACCACTTTCGTGGTAGGGGAGGGAAAAAGGCGAGAACATAACAGGGAGAAATTCTGCACAGTTCAGCTACTATGAACACTTCCGAATTATTTTATTAGCAAATGATACAGAGAGAACAACAGGGGACAATGAAAACATTCCCAAGAGAAAGAATAGGAAAATATTATTTGCAATGAGAAAAACGTAGGCAGCACACTTGGAAGAACAGTTTTCAAGGAAACCCCTTTTTACAGACAGAAGAAGCAAGTGAAACAAGGCTCTGAAGTGGAAGCATATGTGCTCACCGAGGGGAGCTGATGTAATTGGTAAGTGGAGCTTGGCCTCCTCCAGAAAACCACGTCTTTGTGGAGGACGGCAGAAGGGTGTGTGGCAGGCAGCAAGGGAGGGATATGAGAGGGAGCTCTGTTTACAGCTGAGGTGACATAGGCGGCTTGGCTACTGCTCTCCTCAGAGTTCACACTGATATATGAAGGTCACAGCACAGGGTGGACTCTTGGTAAGCCCCCCTAGGCAAGAAAGGAGTTGTTAGTGCAAAGAACTGCAGTTTGAGGGAAGACTTTCAGTAATGGCCCATGGTTTGGGGGATTGTATTAAGAGAAAGTTTTGAAAGCAGGGTGTCTATCAGCATTTTATTGGCACAATTACACCCATCTCTGTGCCAGAAAGTGCCTGTCCCATGGGACATATCCCCCAGACACCTTTTTCTGAAACAACAAGCTGCAGCCTCCTCTCCACCATGTGATATGCTGGTCATAACTACTGCCATGGCTAAACACAGGCAGTTGTCATGGCTTGTGTCACCAGTCTGGCCCCTTCAAAATGGCAAGTGTAGCTGTCAGTCATCAGCACCTCTGAGCCTGGAGCCTGCAGGGCTGGACTGTGGCAGAGCCCAGCCAAAGCGAGTGCACCCAGGTGATCAGTGCAAGGCAGTGCTTTTGGAAAAGGGAGCCCCTTGGCAACAATCCCTCATGGCAAATCTTGTCTTCCAGGTGAGTCAGTGACTGTACATCCCAGCCTATATGTCCTGGCCACCAGGCAGCCCCTTGGAAGCTTCCTGCCCTCACAGCTGCAGTCAGTAACATCCTTCCACTCTGTACATGCAAGGTACAATTTCTGGCATGTGAATTTCTCCTTTCTGTTTATTTAATTCTGTCTCCTCAGATTTTAACCCTTAAAATAAACAACTTCACTATTCTTTGGGGTCTGAAAACATTCCTTGAGGAGTGTTGGTATTACAGAGGTTTCCATTGCCATAAAGGCAAAAGCAGAGGCTCAATGCAATGAAAAGGTTAACTGATGTCAGTATGTTTTGGAGAGGGATACTAGGAAGGAGGAGTATGCGGTTACTGCAAATAACCAAGACAAAAGAGCCAAGCTCTTTCCTCATCTGTGCAGCAGTCCTCTTGCATGAGTTAGGGGGAGCCACTTATGTCCTCTGCTGACGTTATTGCTATTTTTTATGTATCTAGGGATGCCTGTCTGTTCATGGCCATGTAATTCTAGGTGTCATCAGCACAGCATGAAAGGATGTGAAATTATCACTCAATCTTGGTGAGGAGGAAGGAAAAGTGATGGACATACCAGACAGAGCAGAAGGATATAGATACTACTTTGGATCAGAGCACCCAGCAGAGAGCACAGACCACCAGCTGCTACTGAGCATTACAGCAGAGGTGAGATTTAAAGAGACAACATAACAGGCTGGGGGAACTGGGGAGCCCTTCTTGTGCATAGAAAGCAGCAGGGAATACGATCCAAACTTTTTAGAGATAATTAGAGTAGCAGGTAATAAAAAGTGGAAAAGCAGGCAGGGGGATTGACAGCAGCATGCTCATAATGTCATTGGCATATATTCTTTTCAAGTTCCAGCTATAATGGCTGAAGCAGTTACATCCCCAAGTGTCCTTCCCACTCCTCGCTTCCAACCTAATCTAGGGTATTGCCTCCTCAGATGCAGGAACTGAACAGCTCTTGGAGTGTCTCCTTCAATTATTCCAGTCAAAGCAATCTTGCTTAGTAAAAGTCTATTATTTAAAGCCTAGTCTAAGCTAGGCTGGCTTGATTTAAATAAAATTGATTAGGGTGTGAACAAAGAGCCATTTAACAGACATTTCTGAGAAAGTGGTAATTTTTGATGATGAGGTAGCTCTGAGTGTCTGAGGTTTGTAAACCTTTTGCTGGTACACCTAGAGAGCATAGGTCTATGGCCTATAGAAGACAGACAGGCAGGAGTATAACATTTATAGCCTACAAGAGGGTAGGCAGGTAAGACAGATAACATTTAAGTAGTGGCACTAAAAAGATTAAGGCTTTACTGTACTTCTCTAGCTGGAAAGCACTAAATGATTACAAAGTATTATTATGCCATTATCATAAGAGTTCACTCAACACATAAGGAAAAATGAATAGTTCACTTTGTGCATTTAATTCAGTCATTTGCCTGTTTACATTGAAACCTGGCTGCTTTAACTCCCCAAATGTTTAGTATCAAGTAGGTTCAAAGAAAAGTATAACTCCTCAGCAATGAATTTCCTGACTTTGCTCTTTCTGTTTAGAAAAGATGATAAAATGGATTGCAATGTTTTACAGAATTCCAGTATTTATTACATATCGAAGCTATTGGCCTAGCATTTTAGAAAGATTTACAGGTTTTTGTCTTCAGATGTCACATAACAACTTTAGGACTAATCTCAACCAAAGATGCTAATTTGCCAAAGTAGTTTCACAACTGTCTGGACTCTTCAACCTTTCACACCGGAATTTAGCTCTGCAGAGTATGGGAGTAAAGAAAAAAAGGAAATAAGTGAGCCAGCTAAATAATTTGTATAGTGATTAAGTGAAAAGACTGCAGTGACCTTTAAGCTGATGAAATGAAACACTGCAGGAAGCAGAAAAGCAATAAACAAAATGGCAGAGGTTGTTGAAAACTATGGGCAAGGTGGTGTTATCAAACACTGAGCCCTGAGGCAGACCCTACCCAGCAGCAGAGGCACTGCTTTCCTTACCCTCCTCTAACGCAGAAGCATTATACTCTACAAGGGTTTCTCAAACGTTTACAAAGCTCATTTCCCTTTTGGTTCATCTTCCTCCACATCACAGTCCCTTCCCAAGCCCACTGCAGCTCCATTCCTTCAAGGCAAGACAGCGAGAGGGGTGTTACTGCTGGGTGCACATGCTTGTGCTCTCCTTCCTGCCACAGCTGAGCGCTGATAGCAATTAAAGGTGGTGTAGTTAGCAATTCCCTTGCTATTGCAAGCACTGACAGCCAATACTTACAGCCTATTCTCGCTTTGCCTCTCTAGAGGAACTGAGCTGCTGCTGACTTCTGCTGTCTAAAATTTCATGGCCCTTTTGAATGCTCTCATGACCTTCAGGGTGTTCAGGACCCTGACTGAGAAACATTGGGCAATTTCTGTAAAACACTATTATTTTTGCATGGATAAATATTCCTGTGTCCTGAAGTGCACTAACAGTTTGAAATGGGCCCCTGCAGCTGTCAGACACTGGGGATAGACTTGCATGACCCTGCTACTACACACTCTGGCACCCCAGAGAACATCATATATCTATCTCTGTAGCCACCAGTCACAGACGCCGTACAACATCCTGTCATTCTAAAGGGAATTTAGCACCTGAAAACATAAAACCTTCTCTACACCATTCAGTTTCACTGCTGGGGCAGGGGGAGCCTCAGTCTGAAAGGAGAATGAAGGAGAGTCATGTGCTGTGACCACAACACAAGATGCACAGGCACACAGACGACATCATCTAGTGTCAGCTGGAAAGCTACAGACAGCCCCCTGGACCCTACAGACGTGTATTTGCATTACCCCTGGCTGACTCCTTCCTTTACCTGGGACAGAACTGGGAGGTGCTGTTAATGGACACAACATTGGTGCTCCTTGTTCTGCCATGGAGATTTTCCATTTGGAGATTACTCTGTGCCAAAGGGAAAATGGAAAGGTAAAAACTCATAGGAGAGCAATATCAATCTGCAAAGGCATCTGACAGAGAAGAATGGGACAAGAAAGTAGCAGGAGACTGGCTAATGTCTGATACAGAAATATTAGGAGTAAAAGTCTGGATACCAGTCCAGAAGCCATACACATGAAGGTTACCTCTTCTAACTCGTAGGCACCTGAATTTGTTTATTGGGTATGACCATCTGAAGGTGATATGAGTTTATGTGTCCAAGGAAAGATGACACATCCCCTGCAAAATGTCTATAGAGTAATAGCGAAAGAGAAAGTGTCTCCTCCAGAGAGCAATTCAGCACAGAAAGAGTGGTAGTAGGAGAAGGCATTCGCAGGAAGGTCTCTGGTTTGATTAACAGATCCCAGCATAACTGGGGAACCCCTGTATTGCAGTAACAGACTTTGGGCTCGGTCTTGCACCATTCAAGTCCACCAAACAGTTTTGAGCCCTGGGAGGATATTCAGACAAGGCATGCAGACAGCACAAGACAGTCAGCCTTGGATTTGGTCCCAGCTTGACCTCCCTGCTTGATTTTAAGCAGCCTGTGAACAAACATTTACTACAGTAAGAGCAAACAAGGGAGTCTCTGTAAGGTGTAAAGCTGGGATGCAAATTACAAACATATGTAAATTGAAATCGTTTAGGTTAATTTCTTGGTACTGAATTCAGTGACTAAGTGCTTATTTCAGAATGCTCATTCCATGCCTTGAACTACTGCTTTGTCCAGTTCTTCAGTGGCAGAAAGCAATTTAGCATAATCCTTCTACTGTAATGTCCAGTTTTTCCACAAAGATTACAGATGAAACCAAAAGGCCTCATTCTAAAGAAGGCTTATTGCTTTGCAAAGCTGGCCACTGTGTGTTTAACTGGACCAGAATGGCCCACTGGAGAACAGAGGGAAATCTCACATTTGGGAGGATGCGATGGAGGAGTCCTGGACAACGAAAACAATCCTTGTTTGCCAAACAATGTGTGTGAGGCTTAAAAAATGATGAATTCGAAACACATTTCCCACTTCACAACAATTGGAAAATACCTTTCAATCAAATGAATAATAAAACTCACTTCCCGAAACCGGTGAGGCTGATTATCATCTAGCTTAAATCACTGTAATGCTACTCGCATGAATGTAGCTGCACCCACCAGCTGATATCATCTGAGGATCTGGTCCAGGAATCTGCGTAAGGGAGAGTGTAAGATAACGATGGGAGACCTTTAATTTTTTGGCACACAGGCCTAGCTGTTAATCTTGTCAAATTCAGTTCCCTTACCTCTTGTATTGCACTCGGCTTGAAATACTAAGGGTTTATTTTTTCTCACAGTATTTCTGCTTCTATCTTTGACTTTCTTTGACTTCCAGCTGAAATCTGGATGCTAAAAGAGGGACCCAAATTATTTTTAAATGTGACTTTTTTTCAATTCAGAAATGTTGCTGTGTTGTGGGGGATGAAAATTCAATTTAATTTTACCCCAACTATTCAAACATTAATAGTGAGAGGCTATGTTTCTTTAGAAAAATAAAGTGATGAGAGCTATTTATTTAGAGAGATATTCAACATTATAGGCCTTGGCCTGCCTGAGATGTGGTTCATGCAAGTGGGACATTCGACCTTTTGTTGAACTACTCTTGCAAAGTATATAAAGGAAGTTTTAATCAAAGATTTCCTGGTTTTCATAAATGAATTTAAGTTATTGAAACCCGAGGCTCTGTAAGTTAGTGGAGAAGAGGTTACTGTTTGCAGTCACAACTTTAATAAAGCTTTTTGACAGTACGTGTAAGTTATTAAATCCACTTAAAAACCTGGAAAATTTGATAGAATTTTGTTTTGGGAACTGTTCAGTCTGTTTCACTCTCTTTTCAATGGTGGATAATGAAATTATTTACATGGCTTTCTATTCCTGTCCCCAAGGAGATCTGCAACTTCTCAGCATGAAGCTGGAAGAGGTGGCTTTACTGTACTAGGGTGACCTTTTTCCTTGGAAAAGCTAAGCTAACTCAGAACCAATTCCTCTGGCCTTTTGAGCTCATGCAAGTAGGAAAGGCCATAATTTAAGTGTGGGGGGAATGGTTCTTTGAAGCATAAGATATATGTACCATACACAGGCCACCCAAATACCCAAATCTCTTGGGAGTTCACCCACTGCGTAGTTCCCAGAGTGCTAGCAAAGTGTTTTCCAGTATTATTATTTTTTTTAATCTTTGCTTCTGCCATGTTTGCGCAGTTGCCCTGGAAAGGATGTGATGTGGTTTGGGCTGTTTTTAAAAAGCTTATCTTGGTTTTGTCCACTCCAGCTGGCCCCAGCATTTCACTAGAACTCAAGTGAATGTATTTGCATCCAGTTATAAGATCTGTCGAGACTGTAAGAATTTAAGGGTAGGGATCAAGTCAAGCTGGCTTGGGGTGAGCTTGGAAAAATGGCTGAGTTTATGTTCTGCCCATGCTGTAACACAGCTTGCTAAAAATACAACTACTGGGGTCATGGTACATTTACCCTAAAGAAAGTGGTTAAGGAAGTTGACTTACAAACGCAGTAGGATACAACCCAGCCTGCAGCAACAGCTATCACCCCGAGCTGTGGTAACTTCCCCACCTCTCTCTCCCACTGCCACTGCAACCTGCAAGCCTGAATTATGCATGAAGTTGCTCCTAAATCATGTGAGTGGTGTGCTGCCCCAGCCCAGTGACAAATTCAGTTTAACTTCCTAATTCAGTGAACCAGAGGTGTTCACTTCTACCTGTGATTTGCCCATTCTTGCCACAAAAGGCGGCAACAGACAAGAGTGAGGTACCCAGGAAGGCCGCTGGAGACCACAACCACCTCAGCTGTCAGTGTTTCGTCTGCTATGTTTGTATGTCAACACCTGAAACCTAATCTGGGCTCAGCCAGCTCCAGTTGGTGCAGTCTAATCTAAACTTCCAGCTCTGGCTAGCTACTACTAATGAATCATGCTGAGCAGATTTCAGGGCTTTGCAAGAGTGGTGGGTCCTGCAGCTGAGCCAACGGCATGGCCAGTGGGCCACCACAGTTGGGCACATTGGCTTAATTGGCCCTTGAGCACCTATTAGTGCTATCAGCTCTGGGCTGTGTGAAGGTAGATGCCCTTCCTGCCCTCCTGCCTGTATGGAGTGGTGGGCAGAAGAACAGAGAAGATGGCTGCAATGGCAAAATATCTCCTATCACCCCACTGCAGTTACACAGAGCTCATAATCAATCTTCAGACACTTCTTCTACTCTAGGCAAAACCTGAGCTGTCCATTTTTCATGTCCAGCTCTCAGCTGGACTCTCCATAAACTACCACTGTCAGTGTATTATTATCATAAAATCATAGAATCATAGAATTGTTTAGGTTGGAAAGGACCTTTAAGATCATCAAGTCCAACCATAAACCTAACACTGCCAAGTCCACCACTAAACCATGTCCCTAAGCACCATGTCTATATGTTTTTTAAATACCTCCAGGGGTGGTGACTCAATCACTTCCCTGGGCCACCTGTTCCAATGCTTGACAACCTTTTTGGTGGAGAAACTTTTCCTAATACCCAATCTAAACCACCTCTGGCCCAACTTGAGGCCATTTCCTCTTGTCCTATCACTTGTTACTTGGGAGAAGAGACCGACACACACCTCACTACAACCTCCTTTCAGGCAGTTGTAGAGAGCGATAAGGTCTCCCCTCAGCCTCCTCTTCTCCAGGCTAAACAACCCCAGGTCCCTCAGCTGCTCCTCATAAGACTTGTGCTCTAGACCCTTCACCAGCTTTGTTGCCCTTCTCTGGACACGCTCCATCACCTCAATGTCTTTCTTGTAGTGAGGGGCCCAAAACTCAACACGGTATTCAAGGTGTGGCCTCACCAGCGCCAAGTACAGGGCAACAATCTGTTCCCTAGCTATTGTTTGATAACTACATCAACCTTTATTTTTCAGAGACGGGACCCTTAAAATTAGCATGGAGTTTCCTCTCAAATTTACTGGTACACTTTGGAGTCACGTACAGGAGGACCAAGAAAATGAAGCAGCAAAACACTCTCTTGCCTTAACTTGTTGGGACAGTTTGAGTCCTGAGACTAAATTTTCTCCTTAAGGGATCTTTATTTCTTTTCTGATTATGAATTGAATATGTACAAAAGAAAAAGAAAAGAGAGAAAGAAAGAGAGAAAGAAAGAGAGGAAAAAAAAAAAGAAGCTAAGCTGTTTCTTTCAGTTCTAAACAAGCAACTATTTTAATGACAGTGCTTATAAAAACAATATTATGTTAAATTATTTAGTATGTTTTATTTAATAAAAAGGAAAAAGGAAGATGAAATAGGGCATTGAGGAAATTCCTCTTTGTTTATTTTTGTCTCTGTAGTGGTTCATTTTACCCACCAGTGTTTTTTCTTCATTGCAAGCCCCCCTTCTCTCTTGATTGAAAACAGACTCTCTAATAAAAATGGTTTAAGATCACAGTGATAACTTCAATTCAAGAACATGAATAAAAAGCGCCCTTGGAGAAAAGACCCCATCTGCTCACATATGATGTTAGGAAGGGAGTGCATAATGCAGAGTAGTGATTGCTACCAGGTGTAAGATTACTCAGGTCCTCCACGTATGGTTTCTAATCTATATGGCCACTTAAAAAAAAAGAGGGATTCAAGTATCCTATAAAACAGGTCCTATGTTTTACATTTGACCTCTTCCTGAACATCAACCTTATTAAAAACAAATAAAAAAAATGTCCTGAATGGAAGCTGTAGTTTGATCTGGAGCTTATGGAGGCTGACAGCAAACCTGCCATTGCTTTTAGCGGGGCAGGAGCTGGCCTCTCCTTCATTCAAAAAGAGACCCTTATCAAGCTGCCTTGCAACGATCACTCCACAAGTGGTTTCTATTTCATTTTATTCTAATCGCCTTACAGAAATACATTTTTCACCAAATTGAAAGCTTGTCTTCCCTGAAGCCCTGGAAAGGATTAGATAGCATTACATCAGACATTTCAAACAGTAAATTGTGAACTTGGAAGGAGCACTTCAAAGCATGGTTATGTGAAGCTTCAAGCGCCTGGGCAGAACAGCAGAGGTGAAACAATCACAATCTCTGCAGCGGAAAGCAGTGACTCAGTGAGTGTAAGCCATGAATCCCATTATTTTAATCTAACATGTATATTATCATGAGGTCTAAAATCCATGTCTGATATACTGTGCTCGATGTTGTAAGAATGTATAATACAGAACCTAGACTCAAAGACAAAATGTGAGCAAGATAAAAGCAGGTTATGAGCAGAGATGGCAAGACTCTGTATACTTTTTGTAATAACTGCAGTAACTGGAGCTGTGGAAGGCATGATATTTTTAGCCAAAAGAGTTAAATAATAAAAAAAAACTAGTGTAGAAACGAATGAACATATATAAAAGAAACCTTTGCCTTGTAGAGTTTACTTATCTGAATTCACAGGAATAAATTAAATTGGAATAATTACTCTTCTATCTGTTTAAATCCTCTTCACTGGGTAGAACTCAGGGATAAGGGTTTGCACTGCCTTAATTATACTGGCTAAGGGCCTCTGCCTATTCATACAAAACAGGTGCCACTTTACCCACATGGGGATGTCCCTTTTGTCCCCAAATGAGGCATTAGTGAGCTAGTAGCCGTGGCCACATTTCCCTGCTTGCCAAGCCATTATCAGGAGGCAGAAATATATGCACTCAAGGAAAAGCTTGCTTTGGGGGTGGTTTGAAGTGAGAGGAAGAGGCAGCTTATGAGGCTTTGACAGAGAGCTTTTTATCAAAATGGTCTTTCAGGGGAAAATGATTTTGTGTTGTGTTTGTTTGTTTGTTTGCTTGTTTTACATTAAACACCAATATTTAATTTCAAATCACTGTGGGAGTGATTTCTGCCCGCTTCCTCTGTGCTCTTTGCTCATCACTCTCCCTGGGCTGAATTCCCCAATGGCTGTAGCTACCAGGGATTCTCATAGCATCCCACTGCAGTTTGGGAAGGTAACATCTCTGTGCAGAACAGGAGCTACTCTGTGGTCAGGGAGCCTCCTATTTGTCAAGCAGCAAAGAGCACACCCAGGTGATACTGCAAAAGCTTTTCTGAGTTGGACTTTTTGGCTTTAAGCTGAAGATTTTGGGTTTGAACTGAAGGCTGTTTCCAGTCACGGGAAGTCCAAATAGAGTCTTTTCTAGATAGTCTGCATCCATGGAAAAGAGTTATAAAAATTTCTCCAAAAAATACTTTTCCTTAGAAGTCTTGAAGTATATGCATACCATTTTATGTTTTTCCCATTGCTATATGCTTAATATCAAACCTGGCTTATGTTCTTCACTAAACTTGGACCAGAGGTGCTAGATTGTTTGCCCACAGTCATACTAGAATGTCTCAGAATGACATTCAGATTCACTCCAGGTTATTAGGATGAATATACTGGCTTTGCAACAAAAATAATCTTCCTTGACTATATAGTTCACATACTCACATTCCCTACCTTATGCTGTATAGCTGCATCCCTGCAGCCCTGTGACCCATGTCTCATAAGCATGCATCTACCGAAAAGATGGTTCAGGCAGGACATTGAGCACTTACCATAGATGAGTGCATGGAATTTAACTGTTTTGCTAATGGTGGTAGACACCAAACCCTCACAGCCAGTCCAACCACAGGCAGTAGCTTTGGCTCAGCAGCTGCTGGGTTGATGTTGCAGCCACTGTGAATAGGTCACCAGATTGCATACTTGGCCACTGCACGGTAAATTAGGTCAGATGTGTGGGGAGTGGCTTATCTGATATAGACTGACACTCTTACACCTCCCCTGCCTTATAGCTGCTACCTGACTTCCATCACAGGACACCCACTGTATTCCCAAGCTCCTCCTGTACCCAATACCCCAATCTTACCCTCCCTCTACTTACAATACCCTTTTCCTCTTCTATGGTTCTCCCTCCCGCAAAACCTACTTCTCGTATTCATTGTTCTCCAGATTTTACCTTTGCCCCTCCCACCTTCACTCTGAAGCCCATATCCTTCTCAGTTGTTTTTTGGCACCTCCCAAGATATCTTACAGACGTCCAGCCCACCAGCATCCCCTGGAGCCATCCAACACCAAGAGCCTGGGTTGTTAGAAGCAGCAACACTGACAGTCCTGCCCCTACAGAGACTCTCACAAGTCAGGGCAAAGGAACAAGTTTTAAGCAGCTCATGGTGACAGCCAACGATATTGTGTGCTGGATGAAGCCTATTGCCTAAGTGCTATGCAGATTTATTGTGGACTATGCTGCCTCCATCGGCTTGGGCAATTAAATATTCTCTATCCCACACTTCCTCATTTGTGAAACAACTTGAGAAGGTTGTTCAGCATGACCTATGCGAGATGGAGCAATCTGAAGAGCTATGGAAAAGCTAAGTTATTACTATAACCAGTGAGTAGGTGGACCAGAGTTATGTGCTTGTGGCTGTGTTATTCACTGATTTATTGCTAACAAACAGGCAGCCTTTATTTTCAATTAAATGCACATCTGTCCCTTATCTGGCTTCTCTCTCTGTAAACCTTGACTACCAGCTGTATTGTAAACTCCTGTGAAACAGGAGATGAAGAAGCCAGGTGGCTTCTAGGATGGGAGGATGAATAAAAGAGACAGATCATGTGAATTATCTCAGCTGAAGCAATAAAATGTAAGTGACCCAAGAATGTCCTGTGTGTCTGGTTTTGGACCATAAAGTCTGCCTGGAAAGGATGCCATTTATCTGCATAGTCCCTGTAGCAGGCTTAGCAGTCTTTGCAGGCTTGAAACTGTGTCAATCTATCATTGCTACTGTAACCTTAAAAGCAAATGGCCTAATGGCTAAAGCATCTTAAGGCTACAAGCATGGTAGGAAATAAAATACTATACTTGTACAAAGGAGGAATTAATTTCAATTCCCAATCAGTAGCTGTGCTTGTTGCTGTGAAAGTGTTTCAACTGTGTTTCTCCATTAAATATTCATCAGTCTGTGCAGCAGCTCTTGGGCTCACCATAGAGTCACGCGCTACTGTCTGCATCTCTGATACACGTAGGTCTGGGCTGAGAGCCCAACTAATAAATGTTTTAGGACCAAGAGCTCAGCAAAAGCACTGGAGGAAAGGGCTTCTGTCACACCCAGCTGTGATTCTGAATGGCACCTTTAAAATTCACATGTGAATAACTGCTCAGACGGATTAACTCTGGCTTTTCACTTCATATACCCAGAAGGCAGATTTATTCCATTGTAAGCCATAATGTCTTCTAAAATAAATAAATTTTTAAAAGCCACAGAATGTTGTGGTGCTTGTTCAATTAATATTTTGCTGTCAAATATTTGTAATAAACAGCCAAAATGCAGAGATTCTGTCACGACTGGGTAGTACTATTTCAGTTCTTATCATAATGGATAAAGACTTACCATCGATCAAGAAGTTGATGGTTGCTGTGGGACCAATGTTTACCAAGGGGAGTATATTCAGTCCAGGCAGACCAAAACCAGTCTCAATATATAACAGATAGATTTAGGAAGGCTAAAGAGATGACACTTGTGAGAGGGGTGGATGCGGAAGGAAAATGTAGCAAGTCAAATATGAATTGAAATTTTTTGATGGAAGGACTTTGTGAATGGCCAAAGGGTTACAGTTCCACAATCAAGAAAAAGGAGGGTATCTATTAAAATCTGGTGGGAGATAAACACAGATGTTAAAATACACAGCAAGCTAAATGGAAAAGACAATTAATACACTTGCAGATGCACTCCTATGCAAAGCTAAAGCTATTACAGAGAAAACTATGCTTGGTAGGATTAGGGACAATAAGTACGTTAAGTGTGTTGGTAATCAAAAAAATCCTAAAGATGACATAAGACTATTACTACACAAAAATGCCGGGTCCTGCACTTTGGTCACAACAACCCCATGCAACGCTACAGGCTTGGGGAAGAGTGGCTGGAGAGCTGCCCGGCAGAAAAGGACCTGGGGGTGCTGGTCGACAGCCGGCTGAACATGAGCCGGCAGTGTGCCCAGCTGGCCAAGAAAGCCAACAGCATCCTGGCTTGCATCAGGAATAGCGTGACCAGGGGGAGTAGGGAAGTGATCGTGCCCCTGTACTCGGCACTGGTGAGGCCGCACCTCGAGTACTGTGTTCAGTTTTGGGCCCCTCAGTACAAGAAGGACACTGAGGTGCTGGAGCGTGTCCAGAGAAGGGCAACGAAGCTGGTGAAGGGTCTAGAAAACAAGTCTTACGAGGAGCGGCTGAGGGAACTGGGGTTGTTTAGCTTGGAGAAGAGGAGTCTGAGGGGAGACCTTCTCGCTCTCTACAACTACCTGAAAGGAGGTTGTAGTGAAGCGGGTGTTGGACTCTTCTCCCTAGAAACTAGTGATAGGACGAGAGGGAATGGCCTCAAGTTGCGTCAGGGGAGGTTTAGATTGGACATCAGGAAGAATTTCTTTACTGAAAGAGTGGTTAGGCATTGGAACAGGCTGCCCAGAGAGGTGGTGGAGTCATCAACCCTGGAGGCATTCAAAAAAGGTGTAGACGTGGCACTCCAGGGCCTAGTTTAGGAGCCATGGTGGTGTTAGTTGATGGTTGGACTTGATGATCTTAGAGGTCTTTTCCAACCTTAATGATTCTATGATTCTACGATTCTATGGTAATCTTATTAATACTGCTACAGACAAGACATGTTCAATAAATATCTGTTCTGTACTTAGAAAGTGCAAGATGAGTTTGTATCTTAGGAGAAAGATGACAGATTTTCCAGGCCATTAGTAGCAGAAGACAACATTAGACAGCATTTTCCAGGGGTAAATATTTTAAAGCAAAAGCTCAAATAAGAATCACCCCAGGGTCCTACGAGAGCTGGCTAAAGTGGTCTCTGGCTTGCAGATGTCAATTTTTAACACATTTTGGAATACCAGGAAAATACCAGGGAAGACAGCTAAAATTGTGCCCCCATGGAAAAAACGGGGTGGGGGTGACAAGAATAGGCTGGTGAGCCTGACATCAACACCTCTCCCCCTTTTTCACTCCTGACCTTGTTTCTTTTTGGACACCAGCCCAGTGCCCTTGAAACAACCTTCTGTTTTCCTGTGCATCAGGGGTTGAGACTGGTTCTCACTGAGGTCTCTGCGAGCCTAACTGGCATTCCAGAACCCTCCCTGCTAAATATGTCCCGTTGCAATGGAGCACATGGTTCCCAGAAGGACTCAGGGAAGCAGCTGGCCTGCTATGTGACAACAGCACACAGGAGCTGGGAATCAGCCAAGGGGCAAGAGTACCAGCTGATGGATTTAAATAGGGTCCCAGCCCCAAGGGATCAGTGTGATGTTTTGACCCTGGCTGGGCACCAGGTGCCACCAAGCCGCTCTATCACTCCCCTCCTTAGCAGGGCAGGGGGAGAAAATGAGGTGGGAAGAAACCTCCTGGGTGAAGACAAAGGCAGTTTAATAAAACAAAGGCCATGTGCGGAAACAAAAGGGAAAGGACAACACAGATCCCACTCCCCACCTCTCATTGGCAGGCGACGCCCAGCCACCTCCCAGGAAGCAGAGCCGCAGCACGTGCCGCGGCTGCTCCCGAGGACAAAGACAAGCGTCGTGAACAACGAATGGCTCCCCACTTCCTCCTTTCTCCCAGCTTTTATTCCTGAGCAGACATCACATGGTATGGAATAGCCCTGGTCAGCCCAGGTCGGCTGTCCTGGCTGCCCCCCTTCCAAGGTCCCCTCCCCCCACCCCAGCCCACAGCGGGGGCGGGGGGGATGTTGGAGAGACAGCCTCAAGGCTGTGCAAGCACTGCCTGCCCCCCTTCCAAGGTCCCCTCCCCCCACCCCAGCCCACAGCGGGGGCGGGGGGGATGTTGGAGAGACAGCCTCAAGGCTGTGCAAGCACTGCCCAGTAACAGCCAAAAACACTGCCGGCAACAACCAAAACACTGATGTCGCCTCCAGCCACCAACACAAAGCACAGCAGGCTGCCACAGGGAAAACCAACAATCAGAGAGGACCAGAGGCGTGTTTTCTGGGAGGGAAGGTCCTGAAAGACACAGGCTGCAGGGGGTCTTCCCTAGAATAGAATAGAATAGAATAGAATAGAATAGAATAGAATAGAACAGAATAGAATATTTCAGTTGGAAGGGACCTACAATGATCATCTAGTCCAACTACCAAACCAATTCAGGGCTGACCAGGTTGAAGCATGTTAAAGGGCATTGCCCAGATGCCTCTTAAACACTGTCAGGCTTGGGGCATCGACCACCTCTCTAGGAAGCCTGTTGCAGTGTTTGACCACCCTCTCGGTAAAGAAATGCTTCCTAATGCCCAGTCTAAACTTCCCCTGGCGCAGCTTTGAACCATTCCCATGTGTTCTATTACTGGATACCAGGGAGAAGAGATCAGCACCTCCCTCTCCACTTCCCCTCCTCAGGAAACTGTACAGAGCAATGAGGTCGCCCCTCAGCCTCCAAAGTAGACAAGCTCAAAGTCCTTAGCCGCTCCTCATAGGACATGCCTTCCAGCCCGTTCACCAGCTTTGTTGCCCTCCTCTGGAAGCATACAAGGACTTTCACATCCTTCTTAAATTGTGGGGCCCAGAACTGCACACAGTATTCAAGGTGAGGTTGCACCAATGCTGAATACAGCAGGATAATCACCTCTTTTGACCAGCTGGTTATGATGTGTTTGATGCACCTCAGGGTGCAGTTTGTCTTCTTGGCTGCCGGGGCACACTGCTGACTCCTATTGAGCCTGCTGTCGACCAGGACCCCCAGATGCCTTTCTGCAGAGCTGCTCTCCAGCCCCTCCTCTCCCCATTTATAGTTGTGCCCAGTGTTACTCTGTCCTAGGTGCGGAATCCAGCATTTGGACTTGTTAAATTTCATCCCATTAATCATAGCCCAATGCTCCAATCTATCTAGATCCCTCTGCGAGGCCTCTTGTCCCTCAAGATAGTCAACAGCACCTCCCAGTTTGCTATCATCAGCAAACTTGCTAATGGTGCATTCAGCTCCTGCATCCAGATCCTTGATAAATGTGTTGAACAGAACTGGCCCTGGAATTGAACCCTGAGGGACACCGCTGGTGACCAGTCGCCAGCCAGATGTAGCCTCATTCACTACAACCCTTTGAGCCCTGCCGTTCAGCCAGTTCTTCACCCAGTGCACCGTGAACCTGCTCATCCTGCAGTTGGACAATGTGTCCAGAAGGATGCTGTGAGGGACAGTATCAAAAGCCTTACTAAAATCCAGAAAAACTACATCCACCACCTTCCCTTCACCCACTAGGTGGGTGACCTTATCATAGAAGGATATCAAATCAGTTAAACAGGACTTTCCCTTTGTGAACCCATGTTGACTGTGCCTAATGATTGCATTAGTTTCTCTCCTGAGAACTAAAGAGTTGGGATGCCTGACCCAAGGAAGGATAGTGGGTTCACTCGTGCAATTTTCCTTCTGATTAATATGTAGGATAGAAGTCTGTCCCAGGCTTCTTTGGTTTTAATAGTCCGTAGCCAGCAACAAGACCTATCAATAGTCCCTAAATCTTGTGTTTCCTGCTATTATTCCATCCCTGAGTTTTCTGCTTTTTCTGCTTACTTTTTTCTAATGTATATTATTTCAGAGATTCCTGGTACTTCCCTCAGCCAGACACTTTGCTAGAAATGCCACCTGCAAAGTGCAGAGTTGTAGAAATAATAGGAACAGCACAGGACTTTAGCAAGTAATGGAGGGGATACTACAGAGTCTCTGAAACTTACTGTGAGGGTTAAGTATATTGTGCCTATATCACAGCTGCAAGACACGTGGAAAGATCTATGTATTGTATAAACACTGACATGGATCGTATGAGAACACACTTGACTTACGGAAGCTAAGCAACCAAACCTTTCTTCTGAGCACGCCCTGGGGCACGGCTGCTCTTCCATGCAAGACTGCTCTCCTGCCTACTCATCTGTGAGTTTCACTGTTTGACCTCCACTTCCAACTATCCTGGTTACTTCGGCTTGCACAGTCTGTCGCACAGGCCAGCCTGAGAGATGTGCTTGATAGCACATTTGTCTTGGGTATGTCATTACTCTTTTTACTGAAAAATAAAGGAGACCTGCAGGGATATTTAGTCATCTAAGAACAAACAGAAAAGATAGCATGACATGTGGAATTCACAATTTTTCTTTCTTTATTAAACTTCCTTTACAGACCACTTTGCCATAGACAAGAGAACTGAGGGCAAAAAACATGATAACACTGACCCAAGACAAGTTAACTGGAGGAACATGTTGAACCTAAGACTATCCTCAACAAAGAGAATCTCAGTAAAAAGAAGGTGGTATAAAAACTGGAGACAGGAAGGGTAACACCACGTTGTATCCAACACCGGATTATTTGCCTAGGCACAAAATTAGAATTTCTCATACATAAAAAAGTAAGAAATTCTGCAGTTGATATAGCTAGGTCCCAGAGCTACAACCAGCCACTGGTTCTTGAAGTCTGAGATGGCTGAGGGATACTCATGAAGCTTTTATTGCTCTTGTTTTAATGATCCTGGATGCAGACTCCAGAGGACTAACAGGATGTTATTCTGCATGAAAGGGGCCAAGGAGAAAGGCCAATAACTTCATTTTCTTCAAAAATTAAAGTGAAGGGAAATTCCCTGCCCTGATTACAACCATATAGGGGTTAGGAGAGGAGGATAGTTGAGTAGTATTGGCCAGTGACACTGCACATGTGGCCCACCATAGGCTAAATGATGCCAAAGGACAGAGTTAAAAACTCCTGCTGCCACCTGCTCCGAAGAGCTATCAGTGGGACCATGTGCATCACCTAGCCAGGAGACGGTGTTTCCTTGGGTGATAATTCTGGTCAGTCTTTTGAAGGTAGAGAGATCCTGACTTGTTTGCTAATCCAGAAGATAGAGGGAAACTGCATGTAATACCAGTCCCGTATCAGCTAAATTTCCCACCATTACATGACAAAAGTTAGCAAAGCCTCTTTTATTGCTTTTCTTATTCCCATAAACATGGAGGATTACTGATGATGCTGTGAACTTGCAAGTGGCGTCACTTAAGTCATTTGTCCAAGTAACGTTCACTAGAGAGGTAAAGTCCTGATGCTTTCACTTATAAATAGATGCTCAGCAGATAGGCACTTTCAAAAACTTTATGAAAGATCACGTTTCCTGGTTGATCGCCTGAGGACATGTTAGCTAGGCAGGCTTCCTCATCTTAGTGGATGCAATTGATGTTAGCTAGACACATTCCTAACTTCAATAATAGGAGTTGCAATTGCTGAATATTATTTGTGGCAGGCCTGTCAGCAAATGTCTGGTTTAATTTACCAAAGAGGATTGTGTCAACAATGGGAATTTATTGTTTCCTACACTTCCTGCCTTCTGGTGTCGTAGGTATGTAATGTCTTGTTACGGGAAAGGACTTGTGCAAAATGTGAAGTTCTGAGTGAATCTGGGGTCACACATTTACCACCACTATAATTAAATACCTTTAGCTGGTTTAATTCAAATCGGCTCCTTGCAAGGCATTTGATAGTACTCTTCCTTGCTTGTCAGTTGTTCAGAGATATGACATATATATTCAAACGTGAAAATTTGTTTGTTCTTTGAGCACTCCAGGCTCTCCATAAAAGAGCTAAAAGTTGCAGCATTTCACTAGGAAAATCCTATAAGAAAACACCACAGCCTTTTCATTTTACCCCTGTGTTCTCTTGCTGAATTCAAGAACAACTTTAGTAACCTCAAAACTGCATCTCTCAGTGAAGCTGCTGATGGCTGAAGGGATTTTAGCAAACTCCTCACAGGTTGTCTTTCAGCTCACTGTTTAGGTTATGATCATATTTCTATCTTTCTGCTGGAGCTCTGTGGGGTTTTGTCCTCTGATTGCCCAGACTTAGATGTGGTAAAGCAACCACTGTATAAAGCAGAAAATAAGGAGTGAGTATATAAGTGTGTGTCCTGGTCTTTTCCTGTTTTTCAGTAATGTATATATCATGGACCTCAAAAGATGGAAATGCTCTGGAGTTTTGTGGTCTAGATAAATAATCTCTCTCCAACTTCACCTCCGTCTCAAAGGAGAAAACTATCTCTAACTTAAATTTGCATGAGGAAACAACATCTCTAAATGTGGCACACCCCATTTTCAGATGAGATAACCTTTATAGAAATGTCTCTAGTGGGATACTCAGCTCTGCAAAATCATTACTAATTTCAGAAAATGTAGGTCATTAATGTGACAGAATCTTCTACTGAATAGCTGTATCTCTGTAGAATTTCGATACCTCTTTTTTGGCTATCAAAAAGTAACTGCTTTTAAAACTTAGATATAGGGATAGGTACTAACGGGGAGGACTGGCCATGGTAGTTTTGACAAGTAATGAAATAACAAACTTTATGTATATATTGATTAGCTTTCCTCTGTTACGGTACATACAGATCATATCCATATTGACTGGTAAGGCCCTTAACAAAGCAACAGCTGAATGTTTTGAATCCTCTACTATATTTAACTTCATAGCAACCGTGACAGGTAGGGAAATGTTATAGTGCCCAAGACCTGCATTTGTCCTCCTGACTGTAGATACCTAATTGAAACACCTAGGTAAGTCTAGCCATCTTAGGGTCCTTACATGGCCAGTGAAGTACAAGCATTGTTACAGTCAAAATCAGCCTGAGTGAGTTCTTAATTTCCCAGTCAAGCTGCCTCACCAGGCAACTGAAGGAGGAGGATGGTGAAGATGATAATTTAAAGGGCAGGAGAAGACTGCCTACAGTAAGTGCAATGAATTTGGGTCTGACCTCATGAGCACGGAGAGGCTGAAGAGACGCTGCCTGTCTGTGCCACGCTGTGCTTGCAAAGTTACTGTGACGCAGAGTGGGACGATCACAGAGCACAGGACTCAGCCTACCACAGCCAACCCACAGGCTTACTACCCTGCAGGAAAATCTCTCTTGGGTCTAAGACTAACAGAGGCAGGCCCTGAAAGCAGATGCCAGTTCCAGCAATCCATCATCCTCTGAGCCAGAGCTGTTTGCTCCTGTGGAAGGGGTTAGTAATTGTATTTTGCAGCTCTGTGTTACAACCGGTAGTAAATGCTAACTAGAAATGGTCTGTAGCACCAGGAAGCAAACAGCTCTCGATGAAAACAATGTGTATGTCACGACAGCCTGTGACAGCAAAAATCCAAGATTGTTTGTCAAGTAAAATTTCTGGAGAAAATTTGTTTTATATTAAAAAATGGGCCAGAGCTTTGCAGGGAGTTCTGGTTCTTTTCAAGCATTATCTGATACAGCAGAAACATACAGCAAGAGAGAGGCAGGGAAAAAAAGATAAGTCACCCAGAAATGGATATATAGAGTCATAGTTGTAAGGGGTGGTATGATAATATTCTTATACATGCCGCTGTCATTTCTCACAGTGAGACTATCTGACCAGATGTGGACATCTCATGGAACAGAACAGGGTGGAGAAGAGGAAGGAGGCAGAGCACGTGGTAGATGAGGGAATCCAGGTCTTTGAGGACTGCTGGTCTGTTAAGTGCTGGTACATGTATTTCTGTGGAAATGGGAGGAGCTCCTATTGTATTTCAAACTGAGAAAAGAAACCATATACCAAATTATCACTTACAGTAAGTGCATGGTCAGCCACTTCTGAGAAAGCAGTAAAGCGTTCCCAGGGAAAGTTTCCTTGCACTTCTGGTTGATTTTAAGAGCTTACTGAAAATGTGACTATTATTAATAGTGTCAGGCATAAATAGGTGCCTATGAAGAAAAAGAGTTTTCGTAGGTAAATTAATGTAAAAACAATCAGATCGCCTTCCTGCAGTTTTGCTCAGACAACAAGAAGATACCACTGCTGCATGGAGGAGCTGAAAGGGAGGGTTTCCCATGAACAGACATCTGTTTCAGGCTGAATGTTTCACGCCTGTGTTTTTTCTCTGCTAGTAACAGACCTCTCTGCTCAAATGATCATATCCTTGTGTTGAGTGACTTGAATTAACAGGAAGAAAAACCATCTTCATGAAGCCTCAAAATGACAGGAGGGATCAAATGAATATTTTCATTGGCATCTGCTAATCCTCCTTTCCACAGAGCAAGAACTTTGAAAGCCCAGAAAAGACTTTGCCTGGAGCATCGTAAAGTCATGGACCAGCTCTTGGAGATCGCCAAGTTGAGGGAGAATATGGTCTGTTTGGATTCCCAGGCACTTCTTAAATAGAAACTGTTTGCATTCACAACTGTGCCCTGTTCAAAGGTGTAAGGCAGATAACCCCTGCCACCTGATGAGGATAGTTTGCACAAATCTGCTCTTTGAAGCCAAGAATAATTTTGAACAAAATTCCTGTTATAAAACTGTAACAACAGCACAGCTGAATCCTCCACAGAGTGAGCAGTGAGCACTGCAGTCCTTGGATCGCTTCCTCTGCCCATTAGACCCATGTGAAAAGTGGGATGAGGTTCCCACAAGTGACTCCAATTTCAATCCGTTTCAGACTTTATTTCTTCAATTCCATGGCTTCCTGTGGTAGCAAACTATGTGGGCCAGCTACCAGCTGTGTGAAGGCCTGCCTTTTACTCATTTTAAATTTACCTGCTGGCAGCTACATTTATAATCAAGTGCTAGAAGAATGGAAAGAGACCGTAATGCATCTCAGTTGTTACCTGGAGTTGCTATGGGGACACGATGGGTCTGGAAGACAGAATCAGAGAAGGGTCCTGCCAAAAACCATCATCGTGGCTGTGAGGAAGGGTCCCCAGAGGAGTGTTTAAACCTCAGGTCAGTCAGGTTGGGAATGTCCCAGTGGGGAAAGTGGAGCAGGAAAGGAACAGAGAGATCTGCAAGGATCCAGAAAGGAATGGTCTGGCCATCCTCATGACACGTGCATGAACCATCCACGGCCATGCAGGCTGCAGAGGAAGAGAGGGAGGAACAAAGCAGCAAACAGATGTTTGGGCATGGGATAGCTGCGGAAAAAAGAGCCTATTGCCCAAGGACTCCTCACCAGCTTCACTGGCACATGCTGCCGAGGAGTCTAATATTAAGCACTTTGGGTTTCACTCAAGGCCCGCTAAGTCAATAGGAATCACTCTTGGATTTCTCTGCGTTTTGGACCAAGTCCTTTCAAAACAAGCAGTGAACAGAAACATAGGGTTTCTTCCTCCCTGTGGCCAGGATTTTCAGCATACCTCAGCTTTTAGCATCGTTGCTGCGTATTCAAAAATGAGTTCCCTGGGAATGGAGAAATGATCACAAGTGACTGAAATACTGGGGCTCTCTTCAGGTGGTTCATCAGCTGAGGCAGAGAGACTCACTGCAAGCTCACACTTCGCCTGGTGGTCACGAGACATGACTAGACAGGCTGGCGTCCAACTTTGTGGTCCTCCAGCACAAACAGGAGCAAGCGCACCGTTACAGTGGCTTAGCTTTGCTTGCTCACTTGCAGCTGCCTGTCAGTACACTCAACTTTCATTTAGGAAGCTCAATAAATTTCTGAGAATCTGGACCTACACAGCACGTTTTGTTGTTTGTTTGTCTTTGCAATTATGGCCAGCTTCTCCCAGTAAGAGCTTCAGGTAGCTGAATCCTTTCAAAGGTCTTGCCCTGGTTGTGAGTATTCAGGTTTTTGCCAGCTCTGCCTCAGCATCTGAAATTCATCCTCTATATTCTGCAGTAGCAGTAGGATCTCCAATGCTAAAGCAGGGATGAGTTTTCCACCGCATGCTGGAGTTGGAGTCCCCTGAGCACGCAAGTTGGCCAGAAGTGGTGTTAAGTCTCCTGAATGTATACATGTACAGTTTTGTGTTAAATAAATTGTATATTTAATTAAAGTTGAGAGGAGATTTATTAGGTAGGGCATTAGCCAGACATGATGCTGAAAACAATGAGGTTTTCTGCTTTCACAAAAACTTGGACTGTTGAGGGTTTTTTGTGTGTAGTATCTCAAAAACACCTTGACTAGCTTTTGATTTTAAAATAAATACATTTAGACAGGCAGAAAGTGTTGTAAATGTTTATATTTTGCTTGCCTTTTATTTGACTTCCTCTAATTTTGAAACAGGAAACCATTTTTTTTCCTAAAGGAGCACAGGTTTTTTACAGCATATGGGTTTTCTAATAGGTGATTTTCTATTATTTATTATCAGTTTTATTTTCCAGCTCACAAATGGTAGATAGTTCATTCCACTTTTCCACAGGTCCTCCATAGGTGTTTTATCATCTGCAGAAAGACAAGCACAAAAATTTCTGCGTCGTGGGGGAGGTCCTACGGGGAGTAAGGCTAAATAAAGGGGTATCCAATCTGTTTGGGAACTATTTATGTGAAACATTTTTCCACTAAAAATGAAAAATCATCAATTTAAAACTTTTTGGGGAGGGGGCCATTAAGTTGATTTAATTACTTGATTTATTTTTTTATTTGTAAAAAACACCCTGATTTTGGTTTCCAAGATCAAATTTTAAGCCCGGTTTCCAGCTTCAAATGGTTTTTGTAAAATTTATAATGCAAGCTAGTTAGACAAATAACATTCAGATAAAATTCAGAACAACATATCTCAAACACATTTAAACAAAGCATGACGATTGTCCCAAACTTCTTTTCGCTTGTCCCTTTGTAAAAAAAAGAAGTAGTCAGAATTCCTTCTGAATTATGACACAGGGTGGGAAAAAATGTCAAAAATCTCACAAATTTTCCTGGGATGGAGGAACTGTCTCCACCTGACCATACCTTTCACCTGAGACTTGCAAATCGCAGCCATTCCTCTGGCTCCCACATTTCAGTGGCATGGACCCTGATCCTGCACATCATAGCCCAAAAAAGCCACCCGCGTGGGGAAGCACCCTCAGCCTGGAGAGAGTGGTGGGAGCACATCTTACCAGCTTCTCTAGATAGGAATAAGGCTGCCAGGCTGCAACTGCATGTCCTGCCTGCATCAGTGACTAAACCTCCAAAAAGTGTTTTTTTCCCACCTAATAGCCAGCCCAGGTGGTTCACCTTAACTGCCTTGGGGATATTCCCTCCCAGCAAGGCTTCAGGTTATTCGCTCCATCTGGCTTGTTACTACTGTATATTCTGCATTTACGGTGTTGTGGCTCAAATTCAGAGTTATTGGTGGGGCTCTGCAGTTCATGCTAATAACATATGTGCCTGGTTTTCAAGTGCCTCACCAGCTCTTCCAGGCTGCCGCTGCTGCTGTCTGGCTGCCAGGGGGATGGCTCAGCGCAGGCTGCCCAAAGCAGGACATGAGCATGGCTCCCTCCTGCCTGTCCCTCGGAAAGAAGATGAAGCCCCCCACATTAACGGCTGAGGATTCAGCAGGACGGTTGGAGTCTGGTTTCATTTCCCCAAATGGGGATGTTCCAGGGAAACAGAGAGGTTTCACTTTCAGACTTCTGATTTTGTGGAGGCAGAAGAGACAGGCTCAACCACCCTTTACCAAATGTGTGCCACAGCAACGGGAGAGGTCTGAGCTTTAAGGACTAGACTGAGCGTCAGTTAGCATTGCTCACCCAAGGGAGATATGAAGTCTCCATACGGTGCCGATACGGTCTCACCTAGTACATAGGTCCAGCCATCATGGGGTGAGCGCCATGCTAAGGAACAGGAACAATTTTTGAGAAAAGCAATAAAATGGTTTGGTAAGTGGGAAACGGGAGCACTTATCTGAAATAAAGGGATGCAGAGAATGACTCAGCCATCACTTTCCTGTAAGACATTGTATCCTTCCTCGGATTCAAATTCAAAACTGAGCTGAACAGGGCTCTGACGCAGCTGACTGAGTTAGCCATGCTCTTAGCAGGAGCTGGTCTGTTGGGGGCTGGGTCTCCAGAGGTCTCTTCCCATCTGAATTTTTCTCTGATTGTGAGCATATACTACAACATCAGACACATAAGTGCAAGGAATAGTGAAGGGTCAGGAGCCCTGAGAGAGAAAAAAATGGAGTAAGACCTATGAAAGTCGTGCAACAAGTCATATTCTTAAGCATCCTAGCATGGCCTCTGTGACTAGTGATGATACTGAGTACTTACAATTAAGACCACACTGACCTGGGTTCCTAGTGCAGAAAGAGAATTTTTTTAGTTAAAAAAAAAGAAAAACAACCAAACAACTGAATTTACTTCCTTGATTTCAGTGGTTGTCTGGAAGATTATAAAACTGCCAGCAGACTATCAGTCTGAGGGCTGTATTCATAGATTGCAAGGCCTAAAGGGGCTGTTGTAATCATCTAATTTGATTCCTTTCTAACATATACCGTAAGACTACCCTGCAATCACTCCTGTGGTGACAAAAGTGTATCTTTTAGAAAAAGCTCATACTGAGATTAAATGGAAGGAACACAAAATGTTCCTTGGGTTAGAACTAACTGAGACAACTGAAGTCCCTGCCAAAGGCACCAATCGTTATGGCAGTGGCTGAGAGCAGCTGAGCTACATGGGATGAAAGGATTTCTGTTGGACCAACTGTGACTCTGGGAGCACAGAGGTGTGAGAGAGGACAGCAGGAAAAAGCCAGACATGCAAAATACTGAATTTGGAAAAAATAAAGCAACAAGCTTCTGGCACATTTGGATTTCTCGGCAAGGAAACCACCTCCTGCTTGCTTTTATTTTTTGTGGGGCAAGGAGACCTGGCATACACTTCTGGTAAATAAATAGGATTGCACAAAGACTCTGCATGACTCTATCAGCTCTTCCTCAAACACGACACAGAAAAGCCCCGAATGGCTGCTAAGCACTCAAGCCAAAGGAGCATGGGATTTCCAGCATCAGAAGTTTATGGTTTCTTCACAACATTCAAAGAATACTTGGTGTGGGCTCTTCTGCCAGAAGGGCCTGTGTGATGGGTAATTGCTCCTCAGAACACACAGAAGTCATAGGGAACACAATTAATTTCCTACCTGCAGGTAGCTATGTTCACAGTGAAGAACCACAACCTGCTGAACAAGCTGGACCCATGGAACTACCCACACGTGCCGCTGCTAGTGAGTGGAAGCTGCTGGTGAGTATGCAGCAAGGATGAGAAAGCTACCCAGGAGCTTGCAATGAAGTGACCTGTGATCGTTAATGTTTGACTTGTTATTAATATATCCAGAAAATATGGGGGTGAGCTTCAGATGCCATATGACAGATGTCCCATCTCTCCTGTGGCATGTGGTGGTCCACTGCCTGTGCTGAGGAGAAGGAGGGAGAAATGAGCAACTGGGCAGGTGAAAAGGGGGATTAATTGAGGAGACTGTGCCAGCCTCATGGCTGTGGGGTCTGCAGATCCCTCTCTGGCCAGCTGTTCAGAGTTAAAGCAATTCACATATTTTTCTTGGTTTATGTTGGTAATGTAAAGTGTCTAACATCATATCCTCCATGACAATGCATCTAGCAGAAAGAAAAGAGAGCAGCTGGAGCAGAAGATGCATGGAGTGTATCACCAGAGAGTTCCCCCAGCTACTTACAGCAAGTGTCTCTCTTGAGAAAAGAATCTATTATTTATTCCTAATTATAGTAGGATGCCTATTAGGACTTAAGTTTCCCACATTTTTTTGGCCATTCACATCCTACTAATGCTTGTCACTTTTCTACATGTGGTTTGCATTGACATCTGACATAGACGGGCAGGCACTAGGGAGACAATGTCCCTACTGTCCAGAAGTCCCTGTAAGCTATGATGGATGCATGACAACATCATCGGCTCTGGTTCCAAGCAAAACTCAACTACACCATGCAGCTGGTCCAAACTAGTTTAATGCAGTTAAAATTCAGATGCCTGCAGTACATCTACAGCTCATGGCTAAGAGTGAGATCCATAATAAAAAACAGGATATCCAAGTCACTAAAGTACTGAAACAACTACTCCCCTCCTGATTTCAATGGGACTGAGGTATCTAAATGTTTCTGCTCATAAGCCTTCGTCCCTTGGCTCATCTCTGTCCCACTACAGACTGTGAAGAAGTTGAGGTAGAGGCTATCCTACCTAATGATGTACCATTTGAACACCTAGCACAATGGGACTTTCATGGCTGCTAGGGGTTTTGGTACTCTAATTGTACAAAAATATCAGTAATTCTACAGTTCATACTGTGATATGATTGCTAGGAGGATGGGGCGGTTGCTGAGCTAAGCCATGGCTGGAATTGAAGCAGAAAAAATATCCATTTCATGATGTAGCCTGCAGTTTCACTTTTCACTTCTTTCTCTCCTGAACTGTCTGTAATCAGCAGTAGCTTACTGCACCTGCATGTCTGTAGTACCTTGGGCCTCCAAGGAAGTGGAATAATTATTCCAGAATATTTTTACTTCCAGACAGGTGTTTACTTACACAGTTTTGAGTCCAGAATGGGGGAATTCGGTTGCCTAAACATACATACAGTGCCATCCAAGGTGCTTTGGGTATCAAGACATCTGCACAAGGCAGATGCAACAGGAAACTCACACCCATAGGCCAGCAGCTGGCTGGGAAAGAAACCCTGAGGAGCCTAAAAAGGGTACCTTGCGCCTATATTCAGGCCATTGAGCGAGGGTCCAAATGTCTCCTTTTGGAGTAAAAGTCATCCCAGAAAAAGTGTTTGACTGGAAACCTTATGCTACTTCCATCTTTACGTTAAGGGATTATCATGACATACAGTAAGTTTTGAAGGTCAGAACAAGAGACCTTCCTTACACTGTATAGGTGTACAGGTACATCCTCCATGGTTTAAGACTCCTCAAGCGATTTAGTTTCCAGTGCTGGAGGCAGTGTTCAGCTGGGCCACGGGATAGGGCCAAGTGGGTGAGGCCACGTGGGGCAGCAGGATGCCCTGGGGCTCAGCAGCAGCAGGGAGGGATGTTACCTTCCAGTAGGTCCTGGAGACACCCTCCAGCACTGCCTCTCTTGGGCTGCCCCCAGCCGACAGAGACTGCCTGTGAACCACACATTGGCCAGTAGATAGAACTGGTTATCTGAAAGTCCATCAGCAGGGCTCCCTGGTGGGGGACATCACCCTGCAATTATGTGGGGGCACACATCTGGCTGCAGGGGGAACGTAAGGGGGAATCACTTAGGGAGTGTCTTTCTTAACACAAGGAACTCAAAAACTTTTGTGTCTGGAGGAATCAGTCATCTGCTAGACGCTGGACAGCTTTCTCCCAGACAGAGGCAGGAGGGAGACATTCACCGTGTCATGGGCAGGGTGGGGGCTCACAGCTCATTTGTGTCTGTCCCGGTTTCCCTAACGCATGTCTGAGTCAGGGAAGCTCTGCTGTCAGAGAAAGTGATGACTGATATGATAAACTGAAAATTCCTCTATTTGCATCATTGCTTTTTGCACACCCACTTTATTCCTCATTTTTAGTAAATGGCACAGTAAAAGCTGTTATGAAATGCTGTTTCTCCTTTCACCATCTGATGAGTTAATAGCAAAACCAATTAAATGCAGCATGCAAGACAGCCAAGTTGTATGCGTCTCCCACTGTCTGACTCCCTTTAAGAACTGCTACATCACTTTTAAGTAATTTCCTTTCCCAGATGAGGCAGTTTCACTTATATCAAAGAGCTTGATCTAAACCAAACAGTCTTACAATAAACCAGACAGCCTCATTTTTGATATCATTAGCCTTTAACCTCAGAGGGACTTCTTCAGACAGGAGCTGCAACTTGTTACCAGATGTCAAAAAATGTTCGTCATCAAAACCTCAAGTGACAACTTGGCGCTAAGCAGCGTGAGCTTTTTGATTGTATTTTAAATGACAGAAATTTTTATTTGGTGTAGCAATGCTCAGGGTGGCAGAAGGAAAGGGAAGTATTTCAAAACCATGTCACAACAGGCTCTAAGTACTCTCAACTTCATGATTTAGCCATTGGATTTCTCCATAAACTGCTAATCTGTGGTATGACAGGGCAGCATTTGTGGTTTTCCCTAGAGAAAAGCAGAAGTGTTCCACATATTATACTGCAATAGTGCATACCGAATGTGTGACTCAATTCAGGTATGGTTCAGGAAGGAAATTTTCAGCAATTCCAGCCTAGATAAAAACACGTCTGTTGTTTTATTTCTGCAGACAGGGCAGACCAGGTGAGATGGCTTTACTTTGAGCAGAGGGAGAGATTTAGTAGAAGCACATGTAATTCTCCGTACTTTCTTTATGAAGCTTTATATATTGCATGTGACAATAAAACCACAAAGTTAAAAACTGCTATCATGGAAAACTGCAGTTGTTTTTTTACCTGTTGTCTAGAAAGAAGATGAAAGCAATCCCAAAGTAAAACATGGATCAGGAGCTGAACTTTAGCAAGGTATATCTTTTCCCGACTGTATCTGTAGGATGCAGTAATCTGTATTAGCAACAGTTACCAGAGCCATCGTGTGGCCTCCTACACAAATTAATGATCTAACCCACAGACAGCTATGTGAAAAAATCTTGTTCCTTTAAGAGACAGTTATTTCTTTGTTTCATTTAGGAAAATGCCAGAACTCATGGGTTTATTCTGTATAAATGAGAAATTCCACTCCTCATTGAACAGATATGGGCTGTAGAAGATAATTAACTACTTCTTATGGTTTATCCAACCCACAAAACTTGGGTCAGGTATTGCTCACCACCCACATTAATTGCCCAGAACAGACTGACTGGTTTTGGACCAAATATCATCTCACCAGCACTTAATATCCCTGCCATAGCATGAAAGGAAACAGAAACCTGAGAAGAAGAGAAAATTAGAACGGTGGGAAGAAAAACAGTTTCTTGACTGTGCAATGGACTCTGTCTGTCTAATGAATCCCCTTTGAAAACCACCCATAGTAATAAATTAGGATGTAATATATTGCAGATGGATCAACAGTGGCACACACATAGCCTTACGTATCTGCCACAGGTGTTTGATTTTGCATTTGACAGGAGGTCAAGGACAATCCTGCTATAGAGAATGACAATTCTGTTTTGCACCAGCTTCCAGGGTTAAAAACATGTTCTAGATTGGAAGGAAAACTAAGCCTCTCAGTTGTTCTGTGGAGGGGAATTATGTTGATACAACTGGCTTAGGATCGAAAACAACATTTAAAAAATAAAATCTGGACTTTTTTCTGCGTACAGCTGACTAGTGTTTAGAAACCTTCTTCTAGACATGAACTTCATTGTAATTCAGTAACTTTAAGAAAATGTTTTACTTTGACAGAACAACACATGCTGACAATATTCCATCAAAAATGTTGTGTCTAGAACTGACCAGCTCTTGTGAGGTCCTTCATGTGCAGTCTTGTCCCATTGGCTTAGACATTAGATGGTCTCTAGAAACAAAACTTAGATCATTTAGTCTTTAATGACATGAAACCTTTGGGGATCTTCAGCATCAATTGTGAAGATATACTCAGTATTTTTTTCAGATCAAACAAACAAACAGAAAAGTACCATAACATACAGGAAAATATCCTGTTCTTCCAAAATAGGTTAAAAATCTACAGAGGGAAAAAAAAATCACATGTAAGGATGTTAGAGAAATTTTCATTGAACCCTATACAATTTGTCTAGACTCCTGCTGCTGTCAGTGCACCACAGTTTTCTACAGCTTCTCAAGGAGGACTGGAAGGATTAGCCATTTCCTGAGTTCCAGTTGTGCTTCTAACAGTAAACTTCCCACACATGTTTCAAGTCATTTAGCCTTGTTCCTCCCCTCCATGTTTCTGATTCTTGATGAAAAAAGAACAACTGCAAAAGGCTTGGGAATCTCCCAGCTGTTACACCTATGAAATTTAGTAAAGGGCATCTGTGCATCAGTCACCCCAGTGCTCAGTACACTGAAACATAAAGGCAGCCACTGGCAGCTGAATAGTTTAAACTGCGGTATGTATAATGGTTTATCCTCTATTCCAAACAATGGCTAATGGTCACCGTTGGAGCTGGGGTACTTACCCGGCTGGATCTGTGGTCTGACTCAGTATGGCAGCTCTTTCATTCTTACAGTGCTTATTCCTGAGCTTCTGCAGATGCTATTCACTATGATCTTGGAGTTAAATATGTGCAGCACAGTCTTTGCTTGGCACTAGTTATGAGACTTATTTGTTTAAATCAGTCTCTCCTGGGTTCCAGCTGATGCTGCAGATAGGGACATGCTGGAGCTGTTATGGTCTCTAACATTTGGCTGTGGCCAGGATGCTGTCTTGCAGCCAAAGTCTTGCAGGGCTTTTTGTGGGATGGCAGTGCATTTCTGTTGCTGACGCTGATCAAATGTTATATTTTTAATTGAATTTCTACAGTTATGGTCTAATGACAAACGTGTATGCTCTGCATTATGCCCTCTCATGACTTAAAACTGGGAGAGCTACAGCAAAGGGGCTCTGTTAATAATAAACAACATTAAATGTCAGCCAGATGAAACTGAAGAATGGAAAAAAGAATAGTACAACACAGGGAGGTTTTCTTTCCACTTACTTTATTTTCACTGCATTTAGAGGACTCTCATACTTTCTATGCCTTGAGGAATATTTTTGTACATAGAAATTCACTTCTATGGAGTGGGAGTTCACAAGTTTTCCTACTGACTTGAGGAGAAGTAGGATCAAGACCGACGTTTTAGTTTCTCCCCCTTACCAGCTTTCCCTGCCTTTGTAGTGTTTCTCTGCTCAGACATGTTTCTATTTTGGGTATTTTCTTCTCCACAGATCTCTGCTGCATGTTGAGGATAGGCTTCAACTGCATTCAATATTTTGCCATGAGAGACCAATTGTTCTGCAAACAAGGAGGAATGTTTTATTGTTCTGGCATTTTGTCTCTTTGGATATGGTTTAGAAACCAAATAATACATTGAAGACATGCTTCAACAGAAATGAAGCCCAAGAATCCTCCTTTTTGTTTATTTTATTTAGTTATTGCAAGACTCCTAGCGAAGCTAACACCTCATGGTTTTAATGGAAGTCCTTCAACAAAAATGAAGAGTAAGATAGACAGACACTATACAGCCTTGGCACTACAGTTCAGAGCTTGCAGTGGTCCTACTTATTCTGTGGAAGTCTTTCCCTTAACTCTTTTGTCCTTTGAAAAGACAGGACACTCTTCGGTATTTCTGTACTAAAAGTTAAAACCCATGAAAATCAGAAACTGGCTCAGTAGATGTAAGAAGCTATGAAGGCAGCCTAGCTTCCTCCAAAAATTTTGCCTCCAGTTGCCCATCGCAAATAAAATTGCTTTCAAAAGTTACTCACTCAAACTCTGCACTTTTTTTTATGCAAGAACCAGGAGAATAGAATTTGTATATCAAGGCTGTAGGTCAGGTGTTCCAGGAAATTCTGTGAGATTTATGTAAAAGTGCAAAAGGAAAAAAAAAAAGTCTGTGAGCAAAGAAGGTTGTAAACTGCTGTTAAATTCGAACTTGAGGTTTTAAAGATATTTAACCCTATGGTCAATATTTTAGGGAAGGTTACCAGCTATTTCTGGGATTTTATAGAAACAGTCTGGCTATCCTGTCAGCATGGGTCTCATTAGCACAGAGCCAAAATCAAGGGAATTATTTTTGTGTACTCAAAGTAATGGAGAGGATTCCACTGGCAACTAACATCACCTCAGAAACCACAGGATACATCATCACAAGCTTTATAACTAAAGCCTTGTCTAAATGGAAGGCTTTTTCTCCACAGAACCTTTCTCAGCTCACAGGATATTATGAAAATAAATGTACTAAAGTATTCAGATTTTGTGTAATGGCATTTTGAAAAGTAAACAAGACTGGAAAATTCATTCCAAGGCTTGAGCACCAAAATTCTCAAGAAACAGCTTGTTGGTATAAGGATAAATGTCACTGGCTCAAGTCAAAGAAACACTTGAGTACCAACAACAGCATTTAGATGAGCTCTATCATTAATGGAGCCAGAATAAGCCCTCGATTTTTGCATTCCTCAGTTCCCACCCATGCACACATGAAGAGACCTGGCAAAACATGTTACGGGTAAAATGGCATTGCAGTGGTGACCTTAGTGACAAGGATCCCATGGAAGTAGTGCCCAGTTTCTGCCTCCACAGATGGCTGGTACCACCATTCTTTCAGGTAACATGCTATAAAATCTTGTGTAATTGAAGGAAAAAAGAACAGGGTCTTCCATAGCTGGCAGAAAAAAGGGTAGCTTGGATTTTTTAATAGTCTGAGAGGACAGAAGTTGTATTGTGGATCCACAGTGGGAAAATTAACCAAAATAAAGCCAGAAGTTCTCTTTTTCCTCTAAGAAGCAGGAACTTTTAAAAGTTAGAAATAATGTTACCACCAAAGAAGGTGAAGAAACCAGGATGTGGAACACTCCTAGTTAGCAATGGTTGCTATTCATGATTTTTCATTTTACAGGATAAAATTTGGACCCAGTGAAGCCAATGGCAAAATTTCTGCTGCTGCAGAGCAGGAATTCATACAAAACTCTGGTGGCTCATGAGTAGGTGTCATCAGGCAAATAGATTACATTACCTTATTCCAAACTCAGATTAAGAAAAATGTCACCAGTAAGTGAAAACTCTTTTCTTGAGTGATGCTGTAGCTGAGTTGTTGGTGTTCACATCACAGGTTGCAGATTCTATATTTGTGAGGGATCGCAGATAGATGTGTTGGAAATGGCACTTTCTATTTCTGTAGAAGTCAATTGTTTGGTTTTGAACACCCTAAAGTTGGATACCCAATCAAGACTTGTGAGTTCAGTCCGTCTCTGGCTTTTTTTCCCCTACCATTTCAATTCCCTTTCAACGAAGTACTTTATACACAAGGAAACACTGCCTAAATCCAGCAGCCTATTTTGGAGGAGTTATTCAATTCAAACCTCCGACACAGTGAAATTCATGGCACTGAGCCAAACGGTGGTTTATTCATGCTTTTCTATCAACAATACATTTGAACTGCTTGAGACTGCCTGAATAAATATTTTGCCCCTGCTGTTTGCCACTGAGCTCAGACTTCACTACTGGCACTGTTCACAAGACGAACCCTGCAGTGTTTTCTCCTATGTCCACCACGATCTTCCTGTGTTGTGGTTGACACCTGAAGCTCCTGGCTCCTCTGGACTTCACATGTGATCTACGTGTTCTCCTTGAACTGCTGTCCTGTATTTGAAGTGTCCTGCCAGAGCACCCAGCCTCATTCACCTACCAAATTTTGTCATTGCCCATCAAAAACTGGCTTATATGCACATTCTTCCTCAAAACACAGCAATACCTTGCAATTTTTAGCCAGAAGCACTGAGGATATATATACCTGATAAGTCACTGGGCACAATGTCCTAGACCTTCCCAGATTCTGAGTCTACCATCTCATCACAACTTTGTGAATTCTTCTGACTGTCATTATCTTTGTCTAATTTTCCTTTTGTAGGTTATTTGTGATTTACTTCTCTAGTGATGGCTCATTCCGTACATTTTCCCAGTGGCTGCTTTGCTCTTATGGAAGCAACCCTGAGAGTCTCTTGCTCCAAGCACACCATTGTTTTCTCAAACCATATTTGGCAAATAAAAAGATATGCATGTTTCTATTCTATAACTTTATATTATTTTTAAAGTAGCCACTTCAAATCTCTTTAAATGATGTGAAGAGTGAGGACCAGTCTATTTACTCCCCATTCTGTTTCCTCTAGAAATGTCTCTAGGCATTTAGAGTCTTGCTTGTTCTGGCTTTTTGTCAGGAGTCTTTACTGTTGAAATTTTTATTAAAAAATGTTGATATTTGTTGCAATTTTACTGATTAAATTCTGAAAAAAACCCCTCTCAGTTTAACTGCTTTTGCATGACTTGCCAAGGACATTGATGTGCAAACAGTATATGTTCTACACCAACAATGGAGCTTGCCAGGTGTTTTTATTTATTTAATTTCCCCCTCCTTTCTTATCCCCCAACAGAAACTGTGGTAATGCGGGCTTTTAAAAAATACTTGGAAATCTGATCTTTTGCATTAAAAAACTAGGCCATGCTCATACTGCCTGCCAGCAATGCATGTTTGAAGTATTAATGTACAACACCTAAAAGAAACATAATATTAATACAAAACGCCGCATTAAAACACCCTTTCAAGACAAGCCAGCTGCCTTACCCTGAAAAAAAGCCAGGAAACCCAGATGTGGAGCTAATCAAATTGTTCATTATAAATGAGCTACCTGGCAAATTTAGCTCTTTTTTTTCCCTCTAATGATTGAGAAAAAGCCCTGGTTTTTACATACTTATTTGTAACTTGAGTTCATCCAATACCCTGTGCAGGCAACTGCTTTGATTCATTGGCCAGGCATCAGTCATTAGTGGTCTGACTCAATAAAGAAATGTCAGGACTGAGAATCTGTTGTATGCAGGATTTTCCACTGTGCTGCTTTCTTATCTGAAGGCAGATAAGAGGCAGACTATCATTTAATTGAAACTTTTCCATGGGGAAATTCACAGATGTAGCCAATAGACCTTCCTCTCTTTGGGATCCTGCAGCAAATACCTAACCCGAACTCTGTAACTGATGACTGGGAAGCTTGGGAGAAGGAGCAATGGTCCAGCCTGCCAGTGCTGATGAGCCATACCCAAGCTCCCCAGATACTCAATGAACAGAAATTGTAATTTATTTAATCTGCCTGACTTACACATTCAACTTTTTCTTTGCCTTCCTCAGGAGGAATGGACCTGTGGCCATTGCATTCTTCATCGGGGAGACTGATCTGCTGAACCACTCTTATGAGTAGGCCCTCAGCCTTGTCCACAGAAGTGACACCCAAGCCAGGAGTACAGCTTAATAACTTCACGTTCATAATGGTCAATGATTAGTCAATTAATTAACAAATTAATATTTTGCAGCTCATTCTAAAGAGTTGAGGGTAATCACAAGACCATCTCCACGGGCATATTTGCAGGAGGGGGAGGGAATATCAGGTGGCTCAGGGGACCAGGGGGACAGAAACCACTTCAAGGAGACAGACAGAGCATCTCACTAAATGTGAGGTTACTCCAGCCTGAAAGCAATGAAGATCAGAGAACATCACGTTCAGAAACCTGTGCTTCCTTTCCTACCTGTGTTTCTTGAACTGTAGTTAACTTTCCTCACAGTTGTATCACACTTATTTCATGGCTGCAAGATGCTCCAATTTCAAAAGAGTGCTGCAAAAAAAGGCAGCCTTACTGTACATAAATGTTGCACATGCATGTTAGGTTAGCCATGGTAGCCAGCATGAAGGTAATGCTGTTTAAGCTCTGTATATGGCCACAACTGAGGACTCAGTTGGGACTGTGCTGAACTGTCGCATGAAAGAATCTAACATGAAAATTGAAGGTAATGTGGTTTTTTTCTGAGTGGTGCTATCAGCTCGGCTGTCCTGATATGCATTTGTTGAAAAAAAGCAACGACCATTTTACCATTTATGACTAAAGAATTATCAGTCCTGTTGAAAGCATCAGCAAGTCATCAGGGTTTTTGACTAAACTAGAAATGACCAAAAGCTCTGTAGTAGGTAAAGTAAAAACCCTTTCCACTTAAGGCCAACTTTTTAAAATGCTCTAAAATTCACAGACTTCTCATTGCCTTGAAACTACATGCTATTTCATTAATGGGGAGTAATGCTAGTCTACTTGGAGTCATCTGGACAAGGGATTCATGTGACACAGCTACTTTTATCTCCTCTTTTCCCCTCCCTCTTTATCACCTGCCAGATTTGGGAATCAGTCTCCTCAGATTTTCCTCACAGTTGTCCAGCCATTTGTTCCAGGCTACTCGCGACTCCCACTGCTTTGCAGGAAAGCAAAGGAAACGCAGTATTAACAAACAATAAAGAGCTGAGAATTGTAAGTGTCGGTGAACCTGATACACAACCAAAAAAATAATATTGTACGTGAACAGTGAGAATGCACAAGGGTTTCTGGATTGGCAGCCTTCACTGTAATTGGATGATTCCTGAGGATACCCAGTATTCAGCTGGCATCCTTGCAGGTCCAAGTAGCGCAGACATGAAGGGAGCAAAGCATCTTGCTAAAGTCTGCCTCTGTCACAGCACTGTTAATTGGAGGAGGGAAGTAATTTTAAAACAGCCTGAAAGTTGGAAAGGAATCAGAGAATTTCCAAAAAGAAAACAAGCTTCACATGTGAATACTTATAAGGCTGGGATCATGGAAAGGGAGAAAGTTTGAGGCCTTGGTGAGTAGGATACAGGGGTGTGTGGGGAGGGAAGGTGATGTTGGAAAAGGGCGAGGACTGGGGATGTAGTGAATGTACATGGTGTGTGAGCAGATAATGGTCACTGGCTGTTGCCAACTGCCGAAGGGCAAAGCTGAGCAGCAATGCACTACAATTCTTCCTTCCTTAGGTTTTTTTTTTTGTGTCTTGAACTCTGATGAATTTGCTTTATTCCAAAGGCAGAGAATAACCTGAGCTCTGCACCAACCAGGATCATCAGGTAATTGTTGGCAGGATTGTTTGTCCTACTCAACCAGCTCTGCTCAGAAGAAAGACTGACATTCATTCCTTAACATACTTTAATATATTCCTTAATATATCTTGATATGGGCAGGAAAGAAAACATCAGATAACACAAAAGAAGTATTTTCTTTTTTCCCTAACATGTGTTACAGTCATGGAAAGGCACTGGCAGACTGAAGTGAGTCCAACAGAGGCCACCAGGATGGTCAGGGGGCTGGATCTCCCAACATACAAGGTGAAGTTGAGAAAGCGGGGTGAAAAGAGAAGTCTCAAGGGAGACCTTACTACTCTTTGCACTTGTCTAATAGGAGGATGTAAAGAAGGTAAAATGAGACTCTTCTCAGAGATGCACAAGGATGGGATAAGAGGCAACAGACACAAATTACAGCATAGGAGTAAGATATTAGGAAAAAGACTTTCACAGCAAGGGTGGTCAAATTTGGAGCAGGGGCACAGAGAGGAAGCAGACTGAGATATTCCACTGAGATATTAGAAACTTGAGTGGGCACGGCCCTGCTGTAACTGGACCTGCCATGAATGGCAGGTGGGATCAGAGACCTTCAGAGGTCCCTTTGAATATGAAATTTTCCTGGGTTTTCTGCTGTAAGTTTATTGTGGTTGGTCATTTGAGATGGGCACACTCCTCTAGATTTGCTCTGCACTGAATGCTGGAACAAAGCCCCCATTTAGAGCAAGGCTTGAATTCAGATGGAAAGTGTCAGAAAATGCACCCTACCAGTCATTACTCATCAGATTAGGTGGTGGCACCTAGATTGGATGGGATATGATCCTCTCGAACATCCTGCATATCTCCCTACGCTGGAGAGAATCAGCTTCTTGCTGTGCTACACCTGTTTAAGGCATAAATATTACAAAGGCTGCTGACACCATACTTATTGCTAGGACTAAAGGCATAATCTGAACCCTATTGGAGTCAGCAAGTGTCTTCCCATTAGTTTCCATGGTTGTTATGTGAGCCCAAATATGAACAGTTGTATGTTTCCAAAGTTCATTATCTTGGCTGTTTTAAGTGGTTTTGGCCTCAGCAGAAGCAATGCTACATCACATGTGGTTGTTCCAAAGTATCTTCACAAGTGTGTCTCAAGTATCAACATGTAAACAATATAGTGCAACAAAAGATTTTGTTTTACAAAACACTACAATGTTTTACAGGGTAAGCCAGTACTTAACTGTCATGAATGTATAGTTTTTTGAATGTGCATTAATATAACTCTTCCAAGCCTCTACCTTCCAGGAACTGTATTGGTTTAAGTTAGAAATGTAAAAACTCCGGGGTGGGGTAAAGAAGATGTTAATTCACAGATACTGAAAATCACTGATGTGATGCATGGATATTAAAGGAGGGAAATAAACTTGCATCTGTAGAACAATAAACACTTTTGACGGTGACTATATATACACAAACATAGTCACTGATATGTATATATATCAGGATTCAATAAAAACTATCCAGGAGTCATTTTTAAGCTGACTGCTACAGACAGTAAGCTTCTACACAAAAACCACATTTAAACACTTCCTCATGAAGAAGCAGAATATTGTTTCTGTTCCCTGACTAGTGTCAGAAGTAAATCTAGGTAACATTCAAAAATCTCTTTCTGTAGCTGTTTCCAACCACTGTTATTCACGTCTATGCAGTGGTCTTTATGTGCTCTTGACTTGAACAGCACTTGGGAAAGCACAGTCACTATCCAGGCACAGATTTACTGAGAGGACTTAAGACACCAGCACCACTCACTGCAGGGAATGTGCTACAGGCATGGACCTTCCCACCCAGACTGAAGCTCCTTTTCCTTTTGGAAAGGTATTTACAGGCCATAACAAACAATTAAATTATATATGTATAAATAACGGAAACACAAGACAGAAAATGGATATTTGCTTCAATAATGTTGTTGGAAGGCTTCAGAACAGCAGATTTCAAAGTGACTTCCATAAGAAAATAAAATAACTTGGTTGTAAAGACACAGAACAGCAAGAAATGGAACTATGGAATTACATGCAGTCTTATGGGTAACAGTAATTTGATCTTGCTAGGGTGAAACTGGGATGCTGATAAAGAATTACAAGAAAAATACATGATGAGGTCAGGAATGCTGAGAAAGGACGGTGATATTCTGCAAATACAATTTGGCACAGGCTGTATGGCTAGACAACCAAAAGATGCCAGGTAACCAGTGGTGATGGGGCATGGAGGAAGTTTCAGGAAGATACAGAAAACACTCCTAAGTAATAGACATGAAGAAAAAAGGCTTCATATGAACAGTGTTGAGAAGGAAAAGGACTTTGCAAAAGTAGGAGAAATGGAGAGGATATGGACAGGATACCAAAGTTGAAAATCTGGTTAATGGGAAGGAGATATGGTCTGTTATGAGGTGACTGCAGAAGAGATCTGAGGATCAGATCCCCAATATTTTTTGAGAGGTCATTTGAGGGTGCTCAAATGTTTTCACAGGATTATTAAAATAATTCCAGCTGGAAGGGATCTCAGGAGGTTTCTAATCCAAACCTCTGCTCCAGCCATGCACCACTGTCAAGACCCTGGCCCTTTCTTCTTGACGACCACATCAGCAGTCCTGGCAGGCTGCTGTCAGATGACCCCGAAGCTGTCTCTTCTCTGGGCTGAACAAATCTTGGACCTCCAGTCCTCCTCACAGGGCAAGCACTCCAGCCCCTGACCAGCTTAGCGGCCATCCTTGAAATCACTCCTGTTTGGTATTCCTTGTACTTGGGGGGAGGGTGGCAAAACTGTATGCAATGTACCAGCTCCCTGGATAAGCCAAAGTCTGATTACCTGAAGTCCAGAGTCTTTATCCTGTTACTGGCCTTTCTCACTCACTGCAGGACCTTCACAACCCACTTCATGATCGCTACAGCCAATGTTACCACTGATGATCTCATCGACAGCCAGTTCCTCCTTGTTAGTGAACGGCAACTCCAGCTGTGTGTCACCCCTGGTTGTCCCATGCAGTAACTGTATGAAGAAGTTATTCCTGACATCCTCCAGAAATCTCCTGGATCCCTTGCCTCCCACCATGTTGCCCCTCCAGCATAAGACAGGGAAATTTTCTACTGGGTTCAATCAAGAACTTCTCAGAGACACTAGAAACAGACCTGCTATCACTGGCTGAAGATCTACCTCAAGTGCAGCCTCCTAGATTGCAGACTCTCTAGTATATGTACCAGCTTGTATATGCTTGTACATACCTAGCAAAACAGGACTCCTGTCCATGGCAAGTGTTCCTAAATGCAATCATAAGATAACCATGTGATGCCCCAAAAGATTTTCTCTTTTGTTATCTGAATGGGTTTCAGTCTTCAACCACTGGCCAGTTTCCTTCTAGAGAACTAGTCAGAAACAGCCCAAATTTCTTATGCATGTGTCATCATGAATGAAAAAAAAAGACAGCAGCCTAGCAGCAGGCTAGGAAGTTATTCACAAACCTTGAGCATTTTTTTCTTCTGCTGTGCTAAACTGGAATATGATGAACTCAGGGACCTTCCACTTGCTGAAGACTGTAAAGGGGATGCTGGTGTGCTGAGTCTGGCTTGGTGGGATCCTTTGTAAGGCAGTCACTATGGATTGCTTTAAGAAGGATCTTTGATTCACACTTCACTGGTGGTCATGAGTCAGTCTCCCAACTTGATATAAATGCTCTCCTTAATTCCAGGTTATTAAGCCTATCAGGAAATAATTAAGCCTTTTCTTTTTTTCTTTGTTTTTTCTTCTTTTTTTTTTTTTTTGAAAAGGATTTGCTTTGATCAGTAACCAGATGCTGGAACGGATTTGATTTAAAGTTTTCATGATATCAAGGATTGATAATCTGAGCTTTCTTGCTGCTGTCAGGAATATTTCCCAGTCAGCAAGCTGTGTCTGCAAGCTGTTACCAGCTGGTGATAGCTCTCAATTTGCTATGGGAGGAACAGGACTTTGGCAAGCTTCCTCACAATGTGGAAAAGTGGTTATGTGGCAACAGGGATATCAAATAGTGGCTGTCGGTCTTCACTCAGTGCCAAGGACGACTGCCACTGTGGAGATGGGGAGCAGGCCAGCAGGAAGAGCCAGGCACCCTGGGGAAAAGGGAGAGGAGGACAACAGGGGAGAGGCTGGGGATGGGATGAGAAGGGGAGTCAGGGAGCAAGAGGAGGATTTAAGTGGAGAGACAGACAGGAACCGATCATGGGAGACCATCAGGGTGGCAGGAAGAAAGGAAAGCTCTCCATCTGCTCAATACCAGGACTGCAGAGGAGTTGACCAACCTCCAGGTTTCACGCAGGGCTGAATCTCAGCTGAGGAGCAACTCCCAGCAAAGGGCCAGATCCTCCGCTCTTGCCTCCCTACATAAACAGGGCTCCCTGAACTCCACAGATTATTTTATTTGCTAGTGGAGTAGTGAGGGCAGACTTTGACTCCTCCACACAGCAGCACACGGACCTGGGTCCAGGCCACCCACATGGCTCCATTTACCATGCCAACTGAAGAGGGAGGCTCCACATCTTGCTCTGATGACAATTTGCCACTGTGGACATTTGAGAAGAATGATTTTGGTGGCTGCAGAATTAACCGTGCAGTGCTGCCCTCACGCAAACTGGTTGCTGAGGTAAGAACAACGGAAAGAGCAACGAGAAACCACTATTTGCTTTGAGTCAGGCGTGCAGAATGAGATTCTCCCTTTCAACACCAAGAAAGATCAAATGTAAATTCTGCAGTCTGGGGGGGGACACCTTAATATTTCATAGCAGCAAAAGCTTTCATGTGGTAATGTAATAGTAACATACTGTAAGAAAGTTAATATCCCCATCAGGTGAAAAAAAGAAGCTCTTGATAGAAGTTTTATTTGATGACTCTACTTGATGTTATATCTCTGGCCAAACTGTCGGCAGCAAAACGCCTTTCTGGTGCTCTGTAAGCAGCAAGTCTTAGCCCCCTTATGAATACTATTAGAGAACAGATTCACCTTTTGCTAATTTACAGATTCACCTTTTACCTGCACAACTTTGCCCATATTGTGAAATCCAGTTCCAATCCAATCCTCCTTTGGCGATATTTGATGAAAGTCTCAGCCTGATCATAGCCTAGTATCCAATTCAGTTTGGGAGACTGTTGCTTTTCAGATTTTCCCCTCATTACAAAAGGATTTAAATGTTCTGTGTGGAAAATATTCAGAAGCATTTCCCCCTCTCCCAACAAATAACTTCACAATTCACACAGCTTTTGCTTTCTTTGAAATGACGTGACACCTCAGCTACAGGCTCTGCAGGTAAAATACAACTGGTGGAATGAAAAGCATCCCATGCTATGGGCAGGGCAAATTTTAAGGAGAATTTATTGCTTGGTGCACTTGTGTGGTGCACAGAAGATAAAGGCAAGAAAACCTCCAAACTTGCCTTTTCAGGTTTAAGCTAGTATGTGACCATAGTTATCTAAGGGGAGAGAGCAAGGACTTAGGGAGAGAATGAATGGATGTGAGTAAAAAAAGGAGAAAAGCAGCTATAAAACATTTTGCAATCTACAGAGAGAAGTGCAGGTCTGCAGGCTAAGAGCACACAGGAGGGATTTCAGGCCAGCTCCCAAATTCCTTTTTGTTTGAACATTTTGTAAACAGACGTGGAGTCTTCAGCATAGCAAGGGGTGATGGATGGGCACCGCTGAAGACAGTAAGTGGTTTAGGAGCCAACAGCCCTTTTGAAGAAAGAATCTAAGCATCAAGAAGGCGAGACTGACTTTTTAACAGATTTAGTTATCGCCTGGTGGAGCAGAGCAATGTATAAACCCTAGGAGCCAATGCCTAGGGGAATTCCCAGTGCTGTGAGCCCTGGTTCCACTCTATCTGGCTCTCTGGGGAGCACACGGGGAGAACTAAATACCTGTAGAGGGATCTTCTGAGGCCCAGCCAACTGTGCTGGAGCTACTGAAGCAGCCACAAGCTGAACACAGAGAGCTGAGGGCTTCATTTTACACCCAGCCCAATAGGGTGCTTAGATAGCCTAGGATGGAGCTGCGGCAGCCAGCCCCGGCTCTTGCCCTGCATTTGTAGTCTGATTTAACCTGTGTGTGCCACTGTTGTCCCTCCCCTTGCTGCCAGCTTGTCTCCTCGAACTGCATGGCAAGATGTTAGGTCTTCAGGAGGTGACAGTAGCACAGAGACATGCTCATCCACTGGACATCAGAAATCCAGGCAGCCAAAATCTTCTGTTTAAGATGCTTGTCCTGCTTTCCATTTTTCCTTTGAAATCTTCTAGCTATTCCAGACATTTGAGTAGTCTAAGGTCAAAGCAAATGAAAACAAACAAAAAAATAATCAAAGCAACTTAAAGACCTGTCCAAAGTAGTTCACACAGGAAGGTTTGGGTAATGCAGTGCTAATTCTTTGCTTTCCTCACATGCAGCATCAAAAGCAACAGTATGTTCTTTATCTTCCCCATGCCATCAAAGCAACGGAGATAAGGAAGAGCCACATTCTACCTTCATTTACACCACAGTGAATTCACAGCATTGCTCACAGCCTGTGGAGTCAAAGGGATCTATTAAAAATGAACTCTAGCCCAAGCAGGTATCAACAGAGTGTTCAGACCTGCCAGCCATAAAGATTTTGGGGGAGGAGGAGGGAATGTCATTCACTTTGGAACTGTGTTAAATTTGATAGCATTTATATTGTGCCAACATGCCTAAATCAATTAGAAAGAAGACTTGAGGCCAGGGAATCTACGTGGATAAAATCCTTGCTTAGACTAATATAGAGATAGAAAACTGTGTTATTTTGGTACAGTTCATTTTGTTCTATAATATGCTAGGCCAATATAAACAATTTGCTACCAGTCAGTCGCCAAGGGGAGCTGCTCTAGAGCCAGCCCGATCCGCAACGGAGCAGCAGATCTTGGCGCACAGGGGGCTTTCCTGAGGCAGGGAAACAGCAGGGGAGCGGAGAGACCCACCAGGAGCCGTCGACTCTGGTGGGAGAGGCTGACGAGGCCTGGGCATTGCAGAGCAACCGCGGCCAGCCCCACACCTACAAAAAGCAGCCTGGGGAGCGCTAGGGAACAGGAGCGCTGCCAACAGAGCGGGCAAGCAGGGCGTGGCGCGCCAGCCGGGGTGTGGCCCGGCAGTTTGCGCAGAAGGGCGCGCAGGAAGGGCTTAGTCACCCTAACAGCTCAAGGGGTGAGTTCAACTGGTGGTCATCACCCTCTCAGAAGGAGCTTAGCTATGGTATCGACCCAGCAGAAAGCGACGTCCTCTGCACTCACCAGAACGGAAGTGGCAACCCAGACAGAGCTCCCATGAAAACATGCAGCCAGCCAGGTCTCAGGCTGCAGGGAGTGCCAGAACCTTTCGATGGTAATGGATGGCAGTAGTGAGAACAGCTGTGTGAGGTGTGACCAGGTGGACAATCTGCTCAGCTTGGTGGCAGAGCTACAAGAGGAAGCAGAAAGGTTAAGGAGCATGAGGGAGTCTGAGAAAGAGATAAACTAGTGGAACCATCCTCTCCCCTCCCTGAGACAGAAACAGGAACAGCCACCAGAAAAAACACAAGATCAAGGGGATCCTGTGTCCTTCTCCCACCAGGCTGAAGGCAGTAGCTTAAAGGAAAGGAGTGAATGGAGGCAAGTCCACACTCAGGGAAGCAGGCGAACCCCCTCCTTGCCCACCTTGCCTTCCCAGGTGCCTCTGTACAACAGGTATGAGGCTCTGGATGTGGAAGGCCAGTCAATGGATGATGTGGATGACGGTCCATCTACACCAGAGGCGTTGCCAGGGTCAGAAAGGCCTACCCCCTGTACCACAACCACCTCCACAAGGAAGAAAAGACAGGTCATAGTTGTAGGCGACTCCCTTCTGAGGGGAACAGAGGGTCCAATATGCCAGGTTGACCCTCCTCTTAGGGAAGTCTGCTGCCTCCCTGGGGCCCAGGTTAAGGACATCGCTAGGAAACTTCCTAGTCTGGTACGGCCCTCGGACTATTACCCATTACTGCTCTTCCATGTGAGTGGCAATGAAGCTGCAACACATAGTCCAAGGGCAATCAAAAGAAACTTCAGGGCCTTGGGACAGTTGGTAAGGGAATCTGGAGCAGAGGTTATTTTTTCCTCTCTCCTTCCATTTGCGGGCAGTGACACTGGAAGAAACAGATGCACCCAGCCTACGAATACATGGCTCCGTGGCCAGTGTCACCACCACAGTTTTGGATTTTTCGATAATGGGATGGCCTACACGGCACCAGGCTTGCTGGCATTCAGATGGGATTCACCTTCCTCCAAGGGGGAAGAGGGTCTTTGCTCATGAGCTAGCGGGGCTCATTGACAGAGCTTTAAACTAGACTTGAAGGGGGAGGAGGATAATATCAGGCTTGCCCGTGACCAGCTGTGGGTTGACATGCCAAGGTTAGAGGGACAGGATGCCAGCGAGGGCCCTCAGCCTGTTGCTCTGAGATGTGCTGCCTACACTCGAGCACACTTGAAGTCTTACAGACATGAGCCAGGGGCTTCTGAGGTAGTAGGAGCCAACAGGGAAACACCAGTGAAATACCTCAAAGGAATTAAGAAGGTGACATGGCTGACAGCCCAGCTGAAGTACCTCTACACCAATGCATGCAGCATGGGCAACAAACAGGAGGAGTTGGAAGCCACTGTGCTGCTAGAAAGCTACGACCTAGTTGCCATTACTGAAACTCGGTGGGACGAATCCCATGACTGGAGTGTGGTTCTT
>WAAD01007709.1:11848-104491 GCA_013389945.1 Fregata magnificens
GGGGGGAGCGCGTCGTCGTCCGCCCCCCCCGCCCCCCCGCGGGGAACGTGGTAGCGCCCGGGCTGGGCGAGGGGCTGCAGGGCGAAGCCACTTTGCACTTAAAAATGGAATTATTCCTAGCAGTCGCTTCACGGGCTTTTTTTTTTTTTTTTTTTAAATTTTTTTTTTTTAATTCAGATTCAAAAACAGTTTTCAGCATTTTTCCTACTCCTAGCGAGAAATAATCATCTCTAATGAGAAAAATAAATACAGCTTTCTATTGTAATGCAAATTTCCCTTTGTTTTAGGAATCCACTTTTATCTTTCTGCAAGGGAAAAGGTTCCAGTGATGGATGGCATCGCGGGGCTCTGCAGACGTAATGTCTCGACGATTCTCCTAGCTTGCCCACTGGCAGGCAAGTGACTTTGTCCCTGGATTTGGGGAGTCCCATGCGTAACACTGCCCTTCCTCTTCGCCTTTGCCAGCCCCTTGTTGGAAGACTTCCATATGCTCAGTGCTACCCCTGGCAGCTTACGCAATGGGGGAGACTGTACAGCTGTAGTTCCCAAATGTTTGGTTTCGGAGCCCCTCGCAGATGGGTGCTGATGCAGTCGTGCACAGCAGAGAGTGATGCGATCATTGTAGAGGTGAGAAACGGAGGCTGAAGCCCTAGCAAGGGGGATAACCTTTTTTTTTTGTAAACACCTTGGACATCAGGGTGTTTCCTGCGTGCTTAAATACAGCTGGATGTCCAGGTTTGGGGTCAGAATGCGATCAGACAAGTCCCAGCTGGGTTGCACCTCCCAGGGTTTCCTGCTCAGGTCCGTGCTTGCAGAGGAGATGGCCGAAGCATTGCATGAATATCTTCATATCCTGCGGTCCTCGGGGCTAATTGCATGTTCCCTTGCCAGGACTCTAACTGTTGATAGGACCTGTGGTGGGATCGATGAGCTCTGTTTCTGGGAGCGGTTAATTAAATCCTCTGAGGATTACAGGTAAATCAGAGTGTTCCTTGCTAATAGGTTTCTAGGAGCACCGGTCCCATCTACCTGTTCCACTGTTTGCGGAAAAGCAGTCCAAATTGGCTTTTGGATTGAGGGTAGCTGTTTGTGCTTCTGCTCCTTGAAATCATATTGATATCTGAATGCTGTGATATAAATATCAGGAAACAGTGGTGCTTCTGCACACTGTACAGATTTCCCGTTGCTATACATCCGTTTCCTTTCCACATCCAAACAGTTTCTCACTTATCGCAATTGGATTCTTCTGCGTTGTTTCCGCGTATCCTTCTGTTACGTATTGCATGTTGGACTTCTGACTGACAACTGAAAGAGAAACACACATTTATTAGTGATTTTGTAAAGGGTGTGTGGGGGGGGTACCTGCATGGTTTAAATATTTTGTATTTAAAAATATTTGAAAAAGAAGGAAAGTTTTGAAAATATTTTGACAATAATTATGAGCCACTTTCTCCTTTAAAGCAGTTTAGGTGCTGCAATAAGCTCACATTGAAAGATGTTGGCGAAGTTCCCTCATTTTTGCCATGTGGGCTTTTTCACCTGCCGAAAGCTGCCTTTGTTTAGACAAAAGTCCAAGCGTGGAGCAGAAATACCCCAGCTGAGGAGGCTGGCAGACCTGCCTCCGTCTGTAGCCACAGGCTGAGGACAGGACTGATGAAGCACTAATGTTTTATTGGTGGTGAAATCAGATAAGAGCCATTCAGGACAGTTTAACAATAGTCGCATTCCCGGTACATACCACGCATACTGTTTTTAATAGTGTTTCAGTAGGTTATATTTAGAAACTAGATAAACCCATTGTGATTATCCAGTCTAACCCATCAAATAAAAAGCAATGATTTTCATTTCGTACGGTTCTGCATCACTCTTGCTGAAGCTATATCTGTGGTGGACCTCTGGGGATGAAAGGTTTGGATTTAGAATATTCAGGTTTAAAACATGAATTTGCAAATATCTCTGTATAGTAAGATTGACTGCAATCTGCTCTGGCTGTGGTCAGTAGCAATGCTCTAACAGGAATTAGTTTATATTGGTTAAAGCTTTTTACCGTGTCCGTTCTTCTCGTGGCCCGGACTGTCTTCATTAGATTTGGATTTATAACTCTCCAGCGTCTGCTCTGAAACATCATTTTCTGTGCACAAAACAAATGTAATTAAGATGAGCTTTTTCCATGACTCTTCCTCACTCTGGAGCATAAAACCCCTGAGAGCCTAGTTATAAAATGGGGGTTCAATCATCCTGACCATCTAAGAGAGATGCTTAAGACAACAATTTTGTTGGCTTTTGTGGCACCTCGTGTCAGTTGAAGCGTGGCCCGAGGCCGTCAGTTACGGGGACTCTTCGATAGCTGTTTGCAGCACGTCACAGTCACTGTCTATGGGAGAAGGACGTTTAACTGGTGGCTGGAGGAGCCGTGTCTGGTCTCTGCTCAACAGGCTCCTTCAGCTCTCCGGCCCCCCTGAATAAAGCAGCATCAGCAGTTGCTCGGACAGGGCCATCACCCACCTCTCTTCCACACTCCGTGAGCTTTTTTCAGCTTCCTCATAAAAAGCAGGACAATGACGAGCAGCACGAAAATCAGAGCAGCCACCAAGCTCGGCAGCAAGAGATTATTCTCCTTCTTTTTGATGCTTTCACGTTTCAGATCTTGCTCTGTAAAAGAGGCAGGTGCATGTTTGTGTTGTTAAATAGCTTCCTGTGAGTCTCTGTAGTTAAGACAAGAACGATACGTCCTGGACCAGGCTAGGTGAACATGGTGGGAAAGCAGAAGTCACCTTATTGGACTTAATCTTAGGATGTGAGGTCAAATTTTTTCTTCTTGTATGAACAAAAAAACCTGATTGAAATCAGTGGACTCGTGCTCTGGCACAACAAACAGTAAAATTTAGCTTTTTTCTAGCTGATAAAAATGGTTGTGTTTCTGTGGTCTCTCCCTAAGCTTGCAAGCCAGCATTACCCTAGTGTACTAACAAAAGGTTTGGAGGTGGATACGTTGTCAGAGAGAACCAGCTTGGTGTAAGAAAGCTCGTTGCATGTTTGGAAGCTGTCATTAAAGAGTTCGTACCGAGGGTGATGATGGAAATCACAGTTACATTTTCACTTGCTAGTGGGGCTTCTGTCCTGGAAAGTTCCTCTTCTGTAACATTGCCATTGAATGCTGTTTCAGTCCCTGGAGGAATGGAGAGGAGAACAGTATTTCTCTGAAGGGCAAAGGGATGCTTAAGAAATGCATTTTTTCCCAGCAGCTTTGAAGTCCAGGGCACCTGGTGCTGCAGCAGAAAGGGACTTCTGGAGCCCTTGACTTAAAGCTCTGTGCTCACTTCCTTAAGGCTGTATTTCGTTTTAATCTGAAGACCACCTAAGCTTTATGAACAGAAAATCCTCAGAGTCTCTTACATATTGTTGAACTCAATGGTTCCCATTTACAACCAAATTAAAACAAAGCTGAGCGTCGACTCTTTGGTCATTTTGGGGCTTTCCCTGTCCATCAGTTTGCTTTGCTTGCTTGCAAAACCAGGAATGAGCATGTATCCTTTTCCTTAAAGCAGGTTTTTTTTTGGTAGTCGTATCCCTGACCACTCTCTTATTGTCTTCATAGCTCACAGCAGCGCAGTCACCCAGCGTGAGAATCCCCGTCCTTTGCCACCGCCACCCATGTCTGATGATGCAAGGTCGTACCGTTTGGGACACCAGGACTCGACGAACCAGCCAATTCTTCCTTTCCTGCAGCAGCTGGCGTTACTTCGGACCCTGCGCAAACAGAGGTGAGCTCTGACTTTCTTACCCACACAGACAATATATCTTTGTACAATTAACATTGATTTGTAAAACTAAAATGATAACGCGTTCTGTGTCTACCAAAATTTTACATCCATAAGAGATTTTCTTCCTTATCAGATATGTAAGTACACCTAGTGAAAGTCCTGTTAGAAGACTCGAGCTTTCAATGTATGTTTATCAACGTATGTACCAATTGTTTACCACGATGTAGCCATTCTGTAACATTTGTAATCACCGATGTAGCACTTTTAAACAAATATAAACAAAGACTTCATGTATTTCTAAAACAGCCAATTGATTTTTCACTGCAGGGCCCATCACACTGAGCAGGCGCGTGTGCCCAGCTTGGTGGGTTTTGGGCAACCGATGTGGGCAGCGGAGCTCTTAATTCTTCTGCTGGAAACAACTCCTCAGTTCAAGAACTGCAACCTGCAGCCTGCTATATGCACGGATAATCATTGTTGCACAGTGCCACCTAGTGCAACCGTCCAGAGAAATCCCAGCCTGGGCTCACGCCATGCTGCGATAGTGGCCGGTCTGGCTGCTGCTGCTAATGCTGATGTTCTTCTGCATCTAACGAGAGAGACTTTGTCTGCTTTTATGGCTGTAAAACTGAGGGCTCCCCGCACCAGCAAGAAATGCTGTGTTTTATGTTACGCACTTGTTTGTAACGTGGAATGTAACGCTGTTCTCGGTAGCATTTCTGTCCTGGTTTGGTAAATTCATGTAACTAAGACCAAACTTACAAGTAGACGTGACATCTGGTTGGAGGCTTTGCTGGGTTGGTGTTGATGCTGAGCTGCTAACTACTGGATCCTCTGGTACTGCAGAAGGGACGGTCGGTTGTTCGGATCCTAAAGGAAACCCCCCCAAACACAAGACAAAAATCAGAAGACACACTTTGCCATTGAACTGATACTTGAAAAACGAAAGCTGCCCTGTCTGCTCCATGCCCCAGACAGTTTGGGTGCTTTATCTGATCAGTGGTTAGACCTGCAGTCCTACCCTCCCACCTTCAGCTTCCCTGTCCTCTGAATATATTTAACGCTATGAAATGAGGAAAAAACCCAAAAGTGAAACCCTTACCAGTGTGCTGTGGGTAGCTTGGAGCGGAGGCTGTGCTGCTGTTCAGATCTGACACTGCTGCGGTCACTGGGGAAAAAACCAAAGCGGTTCTGAAGGGCGTGCAAAATGTCCCTCAGTGCTGATGGCAACTGGTGATAGATGCTGTGTTTATCTGACCTGTGCGTTAATTAAAAAGAGGCCAAGCAGTTAATGCCTACCTGTAGATTGCTCGTTCTCAGAGACCCGTGTATCCGCCTCCAGCGCAGCTGGTGCAGGATTTGGTTTTGTCACTGAAAAAAACCAACAACAGTACAACTTTCAGAGCACTTTATAAGCATTTGTTGAATCAAACAATCTAAGGAAGAATGAAGTAAGAATAATTGGATCCATCCTAAAGATGAGTAAATAGGCGGAAGGCAAACTCTACTCTGAGAATTATTAGACAAGCAGCTTCAGTGTTGATTTACAATATTTACATGCTGATAGCTTTCCAGGTGGATCTGTCTAATACGCAGAAGACATGGGAAGCTCACAGCTTTTGGAGAACATAAACTTTGAGTTGTCTTTAAAGCTTTAGGACAAACATCACCTGACTTCTAGCAGCAGCACTGGGGGACTGACCTGCCTGGGCTGCTGTGGCTTAATGTTTAATGAATTTTAAGGGAGTTAAGACGCAGGAAAAAGCCCCAAAATCTTAGTTTGGAGTTCTTCTTTTGCCCCAGGTAGCCCTCTCATTTAAAAATAGATTCCACACATGGGGCAGTAGGCTATGGGCTTCAGCTTTGCATATGTATCTGCATAACTTTCACCACTTCCGAGTGGTAAAACGGGATAGCCTCTGCTGAAGGAGCCTGCAGTACCCGTCCTAGGGAGGTCCTCAAATCGGAAAGACGCCATCAGCTTCTCTTCTCTTAATGCTTGGTGGCGAACGATGCAGCTGGCTGTTGAATTGGGCCCATAGGCGAGGACTGTCAGCGTGCTGGTTGTGGTCCATTTCTTCCCATCAGCTTCCAACTTGTGCTTAGTGTCACCTATACACCCATTGGAAGAAAACATTTAAGTGCTTTCTAGTCAAGAGCAATTTAATGAAAAACCTTCCAGGCGCAATCTGCATTACTTTGCTGTGCTAAAGCAGCACCTGATTACTGCGCGCAAGTGGTTCATTGTGTAAATGGATTACATGGGAGCCCAAAGGCAGCAAGGTCATGTTTTCTTCCTCGGCAGTTGTTTAAGTGCAGACCTTGCTGCACCTCCTGCGCTCAACCCAAAGCCTCTGCTCGGTTTCATGACTCACGTCGGGAAATTCCCCTGCAGCGCCCGGCAGGACCATGGCGAAATGTCCAAACGCCCACCGGCACTTTTGGTCCTGACTGAACGGAATAAATTGCTTTGCTGTGTGCCACAGCCACACAGGGCCCACAGCGGGGAGCCTCGGGGGAAGGACCTGCCCTTGTGCAGCACAACCGAGAGCTAAAAAAGTTCTGATTCTGCTATGTGATACCCCACGGCATTGAATTTGTGTCTTGGTAGCTGTGGATTTGTCACTCCAAACGTAAAAAGATGTTGTTAAGTTTGTATTGATGTGCAATATTTACATTTGTAATAAATAAACATTGGTACAACTCTGTGAAATCCTGTACAAGTCCTCCCTCATCCCTACAGTGCAGGTTTGACTCTTCCCCTTTTGCAGCTCGCAGAAGTTAAACACAAAGATTAATTGCCTTGCCATAATGAATTAAAGAGAGCCATGTAACTTGTCGGATGTAGTTCCTAGTCCTCTAGGTAATACTGACTTCTACTCATACTATAAGGAAAAATAAAGATGTATTTCATGTGACACAAAGAGACGTGTTTGAATAGCTCTGGTGGAGAGGGAGGTTTTGTCAGATGTTTACCTTAAACACCCACGGTGGCACAATAATTTCTACTGTCTCTTTATAACGTAGAGGTTGTCCGGAAACAAACTGATGCTTTCTCTTGATCTGTTACCCCTGGTAACACCCTTATTTCTTAAATGAAAGAAATTCCTTGTTTCCAAACTAGCCTTTACAGATAACTTGCTATATCACATAGACCAGTATTTCTCAACCCTCTTTTCTATCCCCAGCAGGGTCACATAAGACCTCAAAGTGTTTTTGCTAGGAAGGAAATAATCTTTGTCAGTAACAGCTCAGTAATTACACCTGGTTCGCCCCTGCTGAGCCCTGGTGGAACTGAGATGCTGCCAGTAATTAAGATGCATTAGCTATTTTATAATTAGTATAAATATTTGCAGTAAGTGATTAAAGCTGAGAATGGAAGGGGGAGAAAGGAGTGTTACTCCATAAAAAAAAAAAAAAAAAGGAAAGGCACATGCAGAAAGTTTGACAAACACACTGAATTAGGGCAATTATTTTTTCCTTTCAAACATTTTGTGTCTACCACAAGCAGGCCACCTCTTCATGCAAATATTCCTTTCTCTGAAAACCAGCCACAGATGAAACCAACCAACCAGACCCAGCACAGGCTCTGTGGTGCTTAATTGCGTTCCCAGGTGCCTGTGGGGTGTGAGGTGGAAGGTTGAGTAGTTCTCACTGGTATGGCTTGCTCTGATGGCTGGCTGGGTTAGTGCTGCAAAGGCAAGGAGATAAAGGTAAGTATAGGTTTTGTTAAAATAAGCAGAGAAATGCATGGTTAGCTTTTTGTCTGCGGGAGGTATTTAGTGGCTGAGTTGCGTGTTGTGATGTTACAAGTAATACACTTTATTGGGCCAGAACTTAGGTGTTTCAAGTTTAAGGAAACCCCTGTTTTTAGAACACTGAGAAAAATGTATATAAAAACTTAGAGGTGACATACTGCTTCCCTGAGCTCTTCGTAACTTCACAGCCAGTATTGCTCCAAGCCCTTACAGTCACACACAGCCTAGCTCTTCCCAAAGACGGGCAGGATTTTAGAACCTGCTCTTCCAAGACCCCCGCACTGCTCCAGAGCACCTTTCCCCTTGCAATCGCAGATAGCTCTCTGCCCTGGCTTTCATGTGGCTCACTTACCAGCTATGCTACTTCCCCTGAGTGTAATTCCTTTAAGCATAGGGCTTTATGCAGTTGCATCAACGCCTGTGTATCTGGCAGCCTGGAGTTCTTTCTTTAGTTTTGATTTCTAGCTATATTCAGGCCAGCACACTTCTCTGTTATTTTCTAGAGCTCTTTAGTTAAAAAAGCCATCTTGGGGGGGGCAGGGAGGAAGATTACAGGCTAAGCTTTGAATATGTTGCTTGATAATACAAAATACAAATAAGAGCTTGTTAATACGTAAAAGAAAACACATTTGCATCTATGGGTATTTTCCTCACACTTTGGTACTGATGCGTGTTTCCTCTCCGCTGTGCTACAGTTGCAGCTACTAAGGTAGTTATTATTAGAACGTGGCCTTCAAAGCAGCTATTTATATAGTACACAAGATAAACTGAGCTACGTGGTGGCTCTGTTCCTCCTCATGTGTGTCCACCCAGATGCGTGCAGACCTCCCACTGGGGAAAGCCTCACAGGGCGTTGTGGGCTGTGTTTCCTGAGCTCTCGTCTTGCTTCTGCTAGTGAGCTGTCTGGCTCTGCACAGATTAATGAGAGAGAAAGGCTGCTGGTGTGTGTCTGAGCTGCTCAGCGAAGCTGAGGAAAATCTACTGGTGACAACATGGAAATAGCTATAATGGATTTCTTAACTGACTTGATACTTGGGCTTTGAAAATTGTGCCTCCAGAGTCTTGGTTTCATTTTATTTCAGGGGAATTTCACTCCAGGCTCTCAAGGGATTTTGGTGCCAAGTGCTGTTGTTCTGCACTGCACATGTGATCAAAGCAGAGGAGCCCTCTCCCTTGCACAAATGCTGGAATTTAGTGCTGACTTTGCTCCAAACCAGCACCACGGGGGGCCAAGTTGTACCAAATGGGTGGAGGATGAGTGGTAGTCCCAGCTGATGTGTTGCAGAAGGTGTTTCACCCTCCAGTATTTTCAAATGTGCCCAAGGCTGATAAGAAGAAATTGTTAGTAATCAGTCCCTGGTCCTTTAACACTTACCGGGGAGCTCTATCCCATTGTCCAACAGCCAGGTAATCTGGGGCTGTGGTTTACATCCTTGGGTATAGCAAGACAGTGTAATGCTTCTTTCTGTGTCTCGGGATACTTCCAGAACTGGATTAGAAGGAGCAGCTGCAGCAAGAAGATTTAGAATCAGTTATTGTAGATCTTTCTACTTGGTTTTATGAATGGCTGCATACATAGCATTATTTGGCGGGACTGATCTAAGACCAGGATTATCTTGTGTTAAGCACCGTACAATTGCCTGCAAAAATGCAGGTATGGAGTTGAGGAGCTGGCTTTGTTGTTCTGCTCCTCTGGAGCAAAGCGGGTGAAGGAACTTACCTAATACCTCAACAGTCTTGTTCTTGCTTTTGAACGGGATGCCGTAGTAGAAGCATTTATATACGCCTTCATCGTGCACTGTTACGTTAGACAGTTGGATGGATAATTCATCCTTTGAATAATGGATAAGTTTGTACCTCTGATCTCTTAAAGCTGTAAGGAAAATAAAACCCAGCATGCTACGCGTGTTGGTACATAAGAGGAAGACAGATAATCAAAGCAGTAATGAATGAGGATAGTTTTCTTTCTTGGATCTTTTTTAATTCATCAACACTTGACGTAAGGGAGCGGTTCCAGCACAAAGCATTCCTAGGTGGTGCTGTGCGAGTACAGAGGCAGCAGTAAACTGAAGAAGGGGACGTGCTGCTAGCGGTGAAAATGTCAAGGTTTTTCTCGCTTTTATTTTCAGGGGATCTTGTTCCTGTGTTCCCAGGTATTATAGCAATTTGGGTTCTTTAAGTGTCTAGATGGATAAATATAAGCAAACATTGGGGTGTGAGGACACGACGCGTAGTCAGAAAAGTAATATGACCTTTGACTGTAGAGCATAGATGCATGAACTGAGGACCTTCCTCTTCCCCATTCCCCAAGCCTTTACTTGGCCTTGAAAAAATCACTTCCCCTCTTTGGGTGTATTTTGTGCCATATAAATTAACAATATGGTCAGCACACACCTCTTTATTAACTGCTTATTAATTGGCTGTTTTGCTTCTATCCTTGTCTAATTACCTTGATTTTAATGCGACCATCTCCTAGGATATCTGTGCTCTGCCGTTCAGTCCCCTTTCCCTCTCGACTTCCTAGTCTTTGCTTCATTCCTCCCGCTGGTTGACCCGTGGGAGTCCTCAGGGTCAGGCCAGCAAGTCACATGGACTTTTCCTACAATCACAGCACAGAAAGTGTAACTTTCTGCCCTTAAACTGAACTGAAACTGGGGATGTGTATCAGCCATTAGGGAGAAAAAGGCCTCCCAAACTGTCATTTTATTTTGTATTTTTTTAGCTGAGGTCTTGTAAAAAAGCAGAGGTGGGAGAAAATCACAGCAGTACTATAATTTATGGAAGTGATTAAATATTAAAGGCTTTTGAAATCACCATGATGTAAGACTTTGCAAACTCTAGTCCTTGTGGGTGTTATATCACGCGTCTTACTGAAGGATAATTGTGGGATGTTGAAACTATGGGCTGAATCCTCACGTGATTTAAGACAGATACTGTTTTCTTCCCTCGGGTTAGAGTCTGCTCCTATAGATACCAGGATGTGTTTTTTCCCTAACCTTATTAAATTGCTGTGACAACTCAGCAAAACTTTAAGCATCGAAAGGGCTAGAGCCATTAAAAGATGGAGATGCCGTAGAGAACTTGCATAAATGAAAGGATTCTTGCTACTGTCATCCACCTCTACGGTGTAAAATACTGAGAACATACATATATGTCAAAAATAGAGAAAACTGATGGAGAGGGGTCTTGCAGACTCCTAGGTCTTGCAGTTCTTGGGTGCGATGGGACTAATAGACTACCACAGGAGAGAGGAACCCCTGCCATAGCCTGCTGTGGTTTTTGGAAGCCTGGACGTCAAAGCAGCACACAGCAGATTGCAATAGCCATGTTTCCCATATTGATTAGCTGTCGGTGGCTCAGCACTGAGGTTTTTTGGATCCTGTTTGAATCTAATGGTTCATATGCATTATACTGAGAGTACTGAACTTGGGGTCCTGGATTCCACAGGAAACAGTTCCTAATATATACATGTGTGAGTCATTTAAAATTGCTAATGAACACACATCCCACTTGCTCTTGTAACTGGGTAAATAGGAGCAACAGTTACTCGTGACATTTTCCACTTAGGAATATTGGCAATACTTGCAGGAAATATTAGTAGGCTGGTTTGATGCAGGTGGCAAGACCTGGTGCCTGGGATTCCCAGAGCAACTGAAGAGGACACTTGGTTCCTGTGCAGTTTCAATGGGAGTTGGGTACCCAATGTCATTTGGATAAACCCCAGTCATTACTATCATCATTAAAGCCTAAAGGCTTTAACAAGCAGGGGTGCTGAGTAGGTACTGTGCAAATGGGGAAGACTAAGGCAGTCCTCATTTTGCAGAGCTGTTGAATTTGAACCAACAAGAGGAGAGATAAGGACAGAGAGACATGAGGTGTACGGAGGGGAAGGGAACACAATAATTGTAACTTTGGCTTTGCCAGCACATATTAGAAATCACTGCTTGTTTTCTAAAAATTTCCCCGTGATGTACTACATCGAATTCCCTGATGAACAGAAGAGTACCCAGGGCTTTCAGGCACATCCACTCCTGTCTCTCTTGTAAAGCAAGAGTGGGTTTTTGTGCTAATCTCTTGGTGCTGGTGGTAGCTACACTTCATTGCTAAAAGCTCTAGTGCCAGACCACTCTTGTGGGGGTTTCCATTTCATCAGCTTCCTGCCAGAAAGGGGCTGAACGTAAAACCATCTCGAGCGGTTGGGTAGCAGGTGAGTCAGACTGGCCATGGGTGGGAGCCGGGAAAGCCCACTTCTGAGTGACCCTCCAGCCCCACGTGGAAAGTGCTGCATTCAGTTTTCACACTTACCCCGCTGGGTGTTCAGAAAAATTGCAAACCCGCGAGGGTTTAACCACTGCCGGGCAGAACCGTCATCACTGCTGAGGGTGCAGCGGAGATTTAGGTCCTCTCCTTCCTTTAGAGTTATGGTTTCACTGCCAGCTCCTGGAAAATCCCCTGCCAGAGACGAGGGGAAAAAACAAGTATTAAAATGTGACATGAAGTAAAGCGATGATGTTTTGCACAGAGTAACATGTCAACTTTCCTTTTTTCATGGGTGTAAAGGTTTTTCTACGTTAGGAAACATGCCAGCGTGATTGTACTGATATAAATAAATCACAGTCATTAGATTGGTCATCACAGTCACCAGGTAAGACTTGTACCAAAGGTTTGTGATCTTCACCTGCCAGTGCAACCAGATTTAGTTATTGGATGTTACTCCACACAAGCCATTGAGGAATCGATAGCAGACCCTTTTAACGGACGTTCTCCCTGTACGATAACACAAACATTAATTTTCATTATTCCATGTTCCATTCTGGAGCTGTTGAACCTGACTGAGCAGTGAATGATCAGCACCTTTGAAAAATGAGGTGCTTTTATGCAGAAAGTGTAATGCTGCAGCTGCTTTGAACTGGCTTGAAACTTCTTTCACAGGCAGGATCCGCAAACCTGGCCTGGCACAGGTTACTAAAATGAAATTTCATTCTCTCTCTTCCAAGTTCATTTTACAGACGGGTAGTAAAGTGCGTTTTTCTCTCCAGACATTCTAAAATATAGAATACACTTTGTGAAAATATTTGGCAACCTGGAATGAATTGCCTTCTCCAGAAAAACCATGCCCTGGAGAAATTGCTAAGAGCAGTGCCTGGGTCAGAGTTAAGTAAATAGGCAGTAAGAGGGTTTTATTTTTCATTCCTGTTTTGTGTGTTTTGATTTTATTTTCCAGGTAGCTGTCTGCTGCAAGTTCCTACTGCATGCATGAGCACTGCGGTTGGGGGAAATGAATCTTTCTGGGCTACAGGAAAGCTTTTCATTTTCTTAAAAACATTTTAAAATTGACCAGAAATGAAGCTATCGTAGGACCTTCTTGCTGGACCTGATCTTTTACCACTAAAATCAGAGGAAGGACTTGTCTCCCTGTAAGACGGTGGTTTCCCACGGGGATCTGTTGCCATGCCTCACCCTTGAGTTGAGCACACGTGACATTTCCTGGGCCAGAGGTGGCACGGAAAAAATGGTCAGTGATGTAGCTTGGGAGTTCACAAATAGGAAATACACCATGGACCTTTTCTCTTTCTTCACTCTCTGATCTTTGGAGTCCATAAGCTTGTAGAAGAGATTTCCTTGTAATATCTCAATACGTTTACTTCCGAATTTGTAAGTATGACGCATGCTGCTTTAGCTAAGGAGAAACTGTGCAATACAGATCTGCTGTCTAGCCCTCCTGCACAGTGCCAGGAGACACCACAGGCTGGGTTCGACTGAATCGCTGCACACCGGTGAAGCCCTGTTGAACTTAGAGTGGCCGTAACTGATTTATCATCGCATATGGCACATCAGTGCCTTTGGCTTGTGTTTCCTTGTGATTCTGCCTCCATTTCCCAGGGTTAGTGTCTCAGCTGGTTTCTCAGGGCTTGTGCCACATGGGTGTCATTGGCAGAGGAGCGGTAGAAAAGGAGAACCTCCTTGCATGGGTTCCACTTGTGGAGACCTGTGTCAGGAGGTGCATGTTGTTAAGGCAGCAGAGAGGGCTTTTTCTGTGGTTTTCCACGGGGCCCTTCTGCATTTTTTCATAGTGACGGTTTCCTGTTGCTAACGAGAGTGTGGGGTCTTTCAAGTCGCACCTTTGAGGTGAGAGCAGCAAGACTGAACAAGAAAAGGTGGGGGTGTTGCTTGCTTTTCTCAAACAGAAAAAAGCAGCCCCCAAGAACACAGCATATACGTAATTTTCCTGAGAGACCGCGGCTTCGTTCAGACCATGATTCACAGGTCAAATTTCCTTCCTTGTACGGGGGGCAGTTTGACGTGGCTGTGGTCTTCAAGCCACTGTAGCCCACCACAGTACAGTCAGTCACTGGGGCGTGGGAGATGCTCCCGTGCCAGCTCCAGAGGACAGCAGTTCTTGTACCATGTGGATCCCAGGTGCCCCAGCTACCTGGAAAAATTAGTCTGGCATCAAGTACAGTGATATATCCACCTTCTTGGCAAGAAAGGGCAACCATTTCTTGCCAGAAATTGCAGGATGCAACTGAGCAGAATGGTTCATGCCTCTGGATACTATTACTTTAGCCATCAGAAAGCGCACGGAGAACATGTTGCGGTGATAGGCACTCAATGCATCATTTCAGAGTTATCTTTAAAACTGTAGCCTATAGAGACATCCTGTTTAATGAGTTATTTTTGACCTGTGGCTACCAACCTGCAAGTGGCAGTCTGAATTAATTCTGATGGCCAAGAGCAGCTAGCGGTTGTCAGCAGGTACAAATTCATCATGCAGGAGTCTGTGGCAATATTGGGGGAAGAGGGGTTGTATGCTCAGAGTAGAAGCTGCTGATCTGGAGCAAGTCTAAAGGGCACTGCAAGTGCTAGCTCAGCTAGAATATAACTGACAGCTCCTTAAGGCCTGGCTTCTGTTAAACACAATCAATGGTAATAAAATATCCTAAGCATACGGTATTACAGAATGCTTTGTTGCTGTTTAGGCACTGAGATTTGATGTGGCCTCTGTTACCAATACCTTTGTGAGAGTATTAGCAAAGTGTCAGCAATAGCACTGCTACGGTTTCTGCTCCAGCGTTTGTTAAGAAGGGAGAGGAACTATTGCTTCGGCCAGGACCAGGCTCGTGCATGCATTCCTCCTGCAAAGGTCAGGAGTGAAGCCTGCAAGAATCCTGAGCTGTAGATAGCTGTCTTGCTGCTTTCCTTACTTAAATCTTTTCCCTGTTTGACATGGTCAAATATGAATCTCTCACACTCTCCTGTGTATGAAAGGCATGAGATTAGCAAAGTAGGTATAAGCTACATCCTCTAGTAGGAGTAAGGAGATTGAGCATTTAAAGTATTTTTCATCTTTGCAACTGCTTTCTAAGTTACTCTGTCTTCTTATATTAGCCTCTTTTTACAGGATATATGAACAAAGGCATACACAGATATCCAAGCCATGGAAAGTAAGCAGTGATCCGCTGTCCAAATTTAAGGGAGAATCTTTCGATTTCTCAACACTTTGCCATCTCGAGCATGCTGCCAGCTGCTAGGAGGTGAATTGGTCTCATGGATGCTGGGTTTAGGAGTCAGCTGGAATTCAGCACCAGCGTGCTTTGGAAATTGGGTGACAATACGGCATTGTCAACAGGAAAACAACAGCAGCAAAGCTGCCTTGCATGTGGTGTGCTGAAACTCTGGAAATCGAGTTCTCCAAGCTGGACTGCTTGCAAAGGGAAGATTGTGTAAGACAACGCGTATCGCTTACCTTGCACCAGGAACAGAGCCGCGACGTGTAGCACCCTGGTGAAAGTCATGTTGTGGTGTGGGCGCAGGCAGTCTGTGCTGACTTCCTCTCTCTGCCGGAGCCGCTGTGCAGCCGGTCCCTTTTCAGCACAGGGGGAGCAGATTTACCATGACTTCATCACTGCCGGGGTCTCTACCTCCTTTCCTTCTCTCTGCTGTTCCACTCTCTTCTCCCCCCATCTCACGTTTCTCATGTGTTGGCGACTGCTGAGAAATCGGTGACCTCACAGGTCCCTAAAATGGAACTGGTGGGCGACAGCACAGCGGGCACTTCACCTTGCACCCCCTCCAGCTCTATATGGCTCAGCATCCGTCCGGGGGAGAGATGTATACGGGGGGGGAAGCAGGGAAAGGTTAAGAGAAACATGGGTCTGGGGTAACCCCACCGGGGACACCCGCTGCAGTGATCCTGCAGGTGCACTGTGCGCAGGATTTAATTCCCCAAGTGGGGAGGCACTCAGGAGGGCAGGTGGACACCGCTGTAGTGCGGTAATTGGCAAGGTTGCTTAAATCCCTGGCAAAAGTCTTGTGTCACTCTGCATCTCGTACCGCCGCATGCACGGGAGGTTTGCGTTGCTCTGCTTGCAGGGATCCAGGCAAAACAAATAATGAGAGAAAGGTAATTCGCTGCGTGCCATTTGTAGCCCTCCAGGGAATGAAGAGTATTGGTGAGGTGGTTGTGAAAGGTTCGCTGCGCACCAAAGCGTGGGGCAGAGGGATGACTACATCACGAGGTCCCAGAGGACCGGTGGCAGAATCTGGGTTTCCCATGTCCCCTTGCAGGTCTGATTATTTCAGGAGCAATCTGGGGCATAGCAAAGCTTTTTGTGTCTCCTGGGTGTGTGATGTCCAGTGACACCACAAGATTTATCCAAGCCTGTTGTAGGCAGAGCCTCTTTTCTTGATGTAGCCACATGTGCCGATTTCCAAAAAGGCTTTGGCAGATCCTTGTCTGGCACTTCTTTGCAACTGCCCAACATTTAGTGCAAACGACTAATACTGTCAAAATGAGCTGACTTTAATAAGATAAGAAATAGGGTTTAAAAACTGTGTGCATTTGCAGGACATGGGTTTGAGTGAACTGGACAAAATGGTTAATTATAAATACATTATGGATTTCACTTCTAATTTATTAGAACCTGTTTCCATTAAACTTTCAGGTACATGGAAGTGCATCATTCTGTTAGTGTATATTTGATTGATAAAAGCTATGGCTTTTATGTTAATCATAATATAATCAGTTTTACTGGAAAACAGAGCTGTAGGCCATAAAGTTTAATGTAAATAGTTGGTTTGAAAGGAAAGAGTCTCACTGCCTGATAAAATTACTGCTGGATTAACAAATCCAGATCACAAAAGGAGATATGTGTTGTAAAGGTAAGCATTGCTTTGGTTTAAAGTTGTGCTTCCAGTTCCACACATCTAAACCTGACAGTAAAATAACTCTGGGGAAATAAGCCGTCAAGCCGTAGAGACACCGAAGCCACCTCCCTCCAACCCAGAGGGAAAACTCTGTCCCTGTGCAGTAGAAGGAAAACCAGACTTGAGATGGTTTTGTGCCATCTGCTGTCAAATAAATGAACTTCATCTTCAGTGGAGGGAAGAAAAACGTATCTCAAATTCTCCTTTCTCCTTGATGCTTCTGAGGCTTACACCCCGTCCGGGTAGGCATCCCGAAATGGGATGTGGTGAGGGCAGCATTGCAACCCAAACTGAGAAACAGTCCTGACTCCCTTTTTGTTTCAAGGTCCCAATACAGCTGTTCTCCGGGCATACGCCCAGTACAGGCATTTTTCCTACCTACATCTTGCTGGAGCCACTGAAAATATTGCTCAGGCACACCCCAGCAATGCACGGGCCCCTCTGAAGGGGCACTTCATTGAAGGTCTGTGTCAGAATATTCACTCCGGCGAAGTCCAACACGTCTGAGAGGAAAATTTAAATAGGAAGGACAAGGTGTGGGTGCGTGGCATCTTTATTAAATCACCTATGAGACGTTTTTGTCTGACTTCCGAGAAATCCATTTAATGTCATAAGCAAATTAAAATGCAGTGGTTGTTTTAACAGTTGTTAGCACTTGAAACTGAGATTAAAACCAACCAACCACCCCCACCCCCACCCCCCCCCAAATAAAAAAATACAGATGTCACAGGTAATTACAACTATTTTTGGCAATACAATTATTGTTTTTTTTAAACAGCAAACATTTTTCTCAAATAAATACAATCTGCTCACACTAAAAAACATAATAAACAGAATGATACAACAGGTTTAAAATTAAAAAAAAAAAAAGTATCCATTGATAACATCAAGTTTTAAGAGATGTCCACAGAGAGAAACTTCAGAAAATACATTTTAATGGGAAGTAATAGAAAGGAACTGGCTGTGTATTTTCTGTTCTGTAGCATGTATGGTTCATGAATATTCCCCAGGGAACAAGTATTTGAGGAAGTGGTGAGAAATAAGTAGCGATTTAGAGTGTACGCAACCAATCACACTTACTGCTTAATTATTTTTTTTGTTCATTCATTCACTGTTTTAAGCATGTCTGCTACCACCATCATTTCACGTATATTTTTAAAGTTCAAATAATTTCCTCTATGCTTAGGCTCTTTTTCTAAAACCAAACCACAAAGCAACCCTATTAAGGCTCCCTTTCTAAACAATGGTTTTCATATGGAATTTCAATACATTTTAAGTTGTGAAGCATTGCACACTGATTTCCAGCTCTGGGTTTAAATGCGGTTTAGTCGACTACAGCCTAACTCAACTATCTGGTGTCCCTCTTTTTGAAATGAACATGAATATAATCACACTAAATCTCACCCTATTTCTGCATGCATTTCTTAAATCAGGACTGGAAGGGCTCAACCCTGCATGGATATGAGTCCTCCAAATTCCTCATTAAGTCAGCAGCAGGTGGAGGGGAGCAGCCTGCAGTAGGACCAGGCTTCGCGTGGCTTCATCCCAAGCCTGAGGAAATCATGAGGAATCTTCCTCTTTGCTTCCCTGGGCTCTGGATCAGGCCTTTGTAAGGACCCAGGGACCCAGAGGGAAAAGTTTACAGCCCCTCACAGGCAGTGCAGTACGCAGGAGCCAAGTAGAGAGGCTGAGTTTGTCACAGTGCTGTACACAACCCCCTCCCCATCCTCGGACCCTTTTTTCCAAGGGCTGCAGTTAGCGCACAGTCAGAGATGACAGTACCCACGTCCCTGAGATATTGCTACCTGGGGGGCTCAGGGCTGCGGATACAGAATTATATACTGGGAAGTAGCATTCTAGCATCCCTTCTGCCCTCTTTGTTTTGCAGAATCACTGCTTGCATTGCCTTCACTAAAGATAATTTTTGCAGAATTCTTATAAATGACCATTTCTTTGGTGACATAAGTTGTCACTTTCATAATAACGTTGACAGTAGAAGCTAACACCAGAGGAGAGAAGCAGGCTCCTACCATCAGCTGACTTCCTTCTGAAACTATTCAGACTGAGTGAAAAGGGAAATATGTTTTTTTTCTGAAGTTATGGCCTGGATCCTCAGTTTGCATAAACAAGCAGAGCTTTGTTGGTTTGAGTATACCCTGTCAATTTACACTCACAGAGAACCTGGCTCCATGCTCAGAGGATTTAAGTATTTGGCTGTAGCTGCCACTGCACTAAATGTAAGGGAAATGCATGAAACTTTAGACCTGGCACCTGCTTTAAACTAGAAAGGTACCCCCAGGCAGAGCTTGAGCCTTGGGGTTGGGGCATGCTGCAGCCCCCTCCCATCCACTTCAGCAGAGGGAGATACAAAGTCCAGTGATAAGGACAAACACTTGATCAAACCTGAACTTTTTCAAATACCCTGGTTTTGACCTTCTGGTGCCGAGTGTCATCCCCATCAGCTGCTGCTGTGCTAGAATTTGAGTCTGCACTTTGATTCCTGCATTTTTCTAGCCCAACCTTTAAGTTGCAGTATATGAAAATACTGGACAAACAACTTATTCTTGGTAGATTTCCAGCTTTATTCCTTAATTGGGAAGAGAGGGAAAAATCTAGGAACTGCTATTTGCCTCCTATACCCTAATTAAACTGTTGGGATCTGACGCAGCTCACAGTGAAGGCAAGGAAAAGACTTGCATGCGCTTTAGATCGATCAAGTCTAATGTTCTTCTGGGACAAAACACTGAAGTGACATTAAATACACATTAATGAGCAGCAATGGAGTGAAAGTGAAGCAGCAATGGTTTTGTATTCTTAACATCTCAATTAAAAATTTAAAAGGAACACCTTCCCCCCCCCGCAATAAGCTTTATCAACATGACACTACTTAAGACAAAACCCCTATGAGAAATCAAAATGCTAGAAGTAAGATTTTTCTTTCTGAGATTCTTGACACGTGAAAAATCTAATTTGAGATCAGACTACAATTGTCAAAATACTATCCCAAACATCCAAAAATATACTTTTTTTTAAGAAGAGCGTATTTTAACATCTACCTTCTCAAACAGAACACTCTTTTCTATATTACTTACTACATGCAAAGATCAGCCAGTACAATATTCAAATTGTGCATTCAGGTTTTGTTCCCTCTCTGTTTCATGCTTCTGTCTAAATAAACTCCTTGTAACGTCGCTTAACTGCAGTACAACCTGAGCAGCCTCCACTGTTTTGTATAAGCAATATTTGTTGCCTCAAATTACATCTTGCTGGCTCATAGCGTGAAACAAAAAGCAGTCCAGAGAATGCACATGCCTCAGTAACCAAATTAGTTTTGGTGTGATTGTCATCTATTTAGTTTTAAACTCTTTGCAAATTTGCAGTGAGTAAGCACGGAGGAAAATAAGCCAGAAATGCTCTTCAGAATGCCTGTACACAGCCAAACATCGTTTAAACTACAGTTAAAAACTAAAGTGACAGCAGTATAACTGCACGGGAGCAGTTTCTTCTGTCATCTCCTAAGTTATCTCCCTGACTTTTCAGTATACATCCCTGGTATAATAATGCACTTATGAATGGCCTACTGTGTATTACACAGGCATAAATGTATAAATAATGGACTATCATTATGGATCGTGACAACGTACATATTGCACAGGATGAGCTCTCTGCTGACTCAAAATCTGTACAGAATCTGGTGTACTCTCCCTGGCAAGCTCAATAAAACCCAGAGACAAAGCTAAGCTAAAACACCTTAAGATTTGTTACATCGCAATTGCCGAGCGTTTTGCCTCATTTAGGAAGGAGGGATTGCAGTTCACCACTCCTTATTTGTTCTGACTGCTGAAAGCGCAGCTCAGTCATATCCTACTGAAGGTGAGACCAGTCCTGCCGACGGCTTGGTAGGTTAAAAGAAACCAACACCAAATCAAACTTTGATCTTGCTGTGAGTAATAAGCCTTTGTCAAAGTTGGCCAGCGTGAACTTCTGTGCCATACAAATATTTCAAATGAGGACACTTTCTGCAGAGGGAAAGCTGGACAGAAGAGGGGTACCTAGGATCCCAGAATTTCTTTCCTGGTACTTCTGAATTTGCCTTTGATGGTATTTATGGGAATACTCAGACTTATGGCCCAAACCACGAAAGGAGTGTGCCTAAATCTCTTTCATCCCATTTAAGCACATTTTAAGTGCCTTCTCCAAGTGAGCCTACACTGATAAAACCTGTACAAATGTCTGCAGGAAATCATTGACCCAAGGCTGATGACTTAAGATACAATTAATCTAAAAGAAACCTGCTCTGAAGCCAGTTTATACTATAAACTACCCACTGTGGTGTATTTTGCATTCTGCTGTGAAGCAGCTGGTATTGGGATCTTGCAGGCTGTTGCACCAAGAGGACCCTTCTTGTGATTTCAAAGATCTTAGCTACAGATGGAAACCCTTCTTTTCCCCTTCTCCCCAAAACATAACCCTTTCCCCACCAGATAAATAGCATCTTAACAGGCCAAAGCATGTTGCTTCTAAATGTAAGTGTATTGTTTTTTCATCTCTGCTTTGTCTTTATGACAGATGGCACTTAGGAATTAAGGAAAAGGAAGCAAAGCATGCAGCGGAGGCTGAATGTCAGCTTCTTTTTGATTCATCATTACCTCCTGAAGAAAGCTGCTTACTGCAGAACCTCACCAGGGCTGATGGAAAAGCTCACAAGGGACAGAAAGCCACCACCGTGTAAATGACCAGCACAAAATCTCAGCATAAAAGGGAAAACCCTTTTTCAAGGTCTCCTGAAGGAAATTTAAATGACACAAACACTTTAGGCTGGGTCTGTGCACAAGGGTGGATTTCAATAACCTAAATAAAGGGAAAAAAACCCCAACACCAACTTTCTACGTCCTTCAGGTTTGGTTGGAAAAGTCTTACTTCATCTCCACTTAAAAGAAACTGCTCCCGGTTTGTGTTCACAATGGTGCTGTCTTTTCACGTGCAAACTTCATCTGTAACTGAGGTGAAATTCAGAATTTTCTTCTGACGTGGATCAGCGTCAATCAATCTTTGCATCCATGCTGTGCCCAACGCAACCCCTAACACAGTGCTCAAATAGAGGAGAGGAATAATTTGATGCTACCTGCAGAGGCAATGCTGGACTCTCATCTCCAGCTGGTGGTGATATGCTTTATAGAAGGTGCTGAGAATTTGGGGGTTGTGAGTGTGTGGGGGGGTCTCGACACGTGCTCCTGAACAAGTCTGCTAATGCTTTGCAAAAATAGTAGTGAAACCCACCCCCAGCATCCTGAATGCTCGACTTTTACACAGTGCTAGTTGTTTCTAACGCGGTGCAGAAGGCAGTGAAAGTTACTGGTGTTATCAGAGCTCCATTCAAGGTGGGAATATCTACCTGAGCTATTGACTAAACAGACACTCCCTGCGGTACAAGAGCTTCAATCTGTATTTTAGTATTTTTTTCCTTCAAATCACTCCCTTTTGTATTTGCCTAGTTGTATATGAGAATTTTTGCATGACTGTGGCTGTGTGAGAGATATGCTAGAACAGCTGTTTGTGTGATCCACTGAACATATTATGACTATTTTTCCACTGTCAATAAACACAAAAAAGAAGAGACATTCTCCAACGCTTAGAAAGGCCATGGGTTTTCCTTGCTCATGTAGCTTTGCCTATTCTTGTAGTAAGGTTTCTCTCCAGTTAAAGCCTCCAGTTGGTCCATGTGTCAGAGGGAGGATGGGGGGGTCCGTAAGCTGCCAAACACCTGTATCTCCCAGTTCTTCACACGAACAAAACCCCAAGTATGGAATCTGTGTGAAGAGAGATGGAAATAAAGGCAATGAGCAGGGATCGAGCTGTGCAAGGGGGGAGCTCCCCTAAGGCCTGACGTCCTGCTGTGCTCCTGAAGCATTTCACTGTCTTCTCTCTCCTTCCCTCTCCGCAAAGGCCATTTTCAAAAGATGATTGTAGGACTCGGGTGTGACAGCCAGACTTAGTACACCATTGTACGTGCAAAACACTGGGAAAGACAGATTATACCCTTGTAACGTAGTTTAAATACGGGCCAGTTCAAACCAAAGATGTCCTGTTGGCTGACATGGTCCCAAACCCTGAAGGCCAGCACAGCCATGGAGGAGAAATATGGATGCTACTCTGACTCAGGTGTCTTCAGATCAAGTTATCAGCTGTGAATATCCCAGAGAGTGTCTGTAAGGCTGGCAGAGGACATTGCCATCTCCTTAGCCAGGGCGGGAGCAACGCAATGAAGGCAGAAGACCCCATTATAATTTTCAGGCCTTTTCCCTGACCATTAAAAGCTCTTTAGAGTGAAATGGGAAGGGGAAGTGTAGGGCAGAAGTGCCCTGTTAACTGTGGTTAGGGTGTTTTCGGCACTGGAGGGCACTGTGGGAGCCTCTGTACAGCCCTGCTGTCTACAAGCGTAAAGCAGAGTCACTGCGAGCCCATTTGTGGGTGGGCATCTGATCCCATGCTATCTGTTACAGAAGTGACACATTAAGATAAGCCTCTTAAACCAATCTGCTTTGCTCTCATGACTTCTGAAATGGATGAAACTCAGTAACGGGCAGAACAATCGGTCGGAAGGAACAAAGTGTCCTCTGCCTGCTTAAGCAGATTGCACATTTCTTTTTGTAAAGCCAGCGAGCTGTACTCCTAGCTGGTGATAATTACCTTTCGGACCATCTGTACAAAGTCCTTGGAGTTCTGCGGCGAGAGCCCTTGGAGCTGGCAGGTACAAGCCTCCAGGGAGGACGCGTGTGCCACTATCAGGATGTTATTTCCTGAAATAAAGTGAGAAACGCAGGCTGAGGAGGGGGATGAAGCCAGCTTTAGGGACTGGTGCCCAAGATCAAGCTAACCATTTAAAATGTTCAAAGTGGGTTCAGTTTATCATGTAACAACCCATTAAACTACGTGTATATGGGGGGAAAAAGCATGGTTTAGTAACATATTTAGCGCATTTCTCAATTTTCAGAGTAATGGCTAACTCAGTGCTACTTAGTTCTAAAATGGCTTTCTGAAGAAAACAAGAATTCCAGTGAGATTTCAGCTTCTTGTGAAGCAAATACTTTTCTTTTACCCCCAAATTAATTCTGATTAAAACAATCACTTTAATTTCAGTTGCTGGTTTTCCACAGCAATTGCTTTAGATTCCTATTTCCAAGGTTCTTCCCAACCAATGTCATGCTCTGCTATCGAGGTTTGTGGGCAAACTATTAAAATAAAAGGTTTAGAATGTAGAGACAGATCAGTGAAATGAGATTAGCGAAATCACCAGAACTTAGAAACATCCTATTCCTATATTGTGAATGAAAAATAGAAGCTAGAGATTTTTTTTTATTTCAACATTGTGTCTGGAGAAATGTTTTACAGTCTTTATGGGTACATATTGCAGAAGCGTAGCTTAGATAGGGGATAGAAGATGCCCCATCTGATGCTGGTAACAGACAGCAGAGTGCAAACAGCTTATTTATTCCCTTGAGAAACGACAGCTTGCATTGGGTAGGGATCCCGAAAATACTTCTGCTACTAAAGCTTATGGACCTTTCTTGTAAGCTGAGCGTATCTGAACTCATAATTCTGCAACATACAGGAGTTTCCAATCTCTCTGGGAGAGGGGATGAGAGTTCAGGTGTGGGGATTCATCTCCCTGAAGAGGGAAAGACCGGTCAGGAATATAGGCATTCACATCCCAGAGAGCCTGTCTTGTTTTTCACCCCCTCTGTAGCACTTACCTTTGCCTTTACATTCACTGATGATTTCTTTTGTTACTTGGTAGCTTCTACTTATGTATGTATCATAAGATTCGGAAACCACTAACTTGCTGACAGGAATATGAGGTCTGTGAGCAGAAAAACAAGTATGGTAAATTGGAAGAAGCAATAAAGTTTTAAGTGCAAGTTATGATTCATCTGAAAGTCTCTGTTTCTTTAACTCTTCTAATTCCCCAAATCCCCAGAACTGCATCTTGTGTCAGGACCACTGTGATGATTTTTAAACTTCAAGACCGAGATGTTTACCATCCCTGCATTAAGATATTTCAGTTAGCTGGGAAAAATGGTAACTGCTTCCTCTAATGTGGAGCAGTTAGCGGAGGCAGCATACGACACGCTGAGTACTTGGGTTACTTTTGCAATGGCATGCAGCAATAACGATGCCGCTTTGCATTTATTTAGGCATGTGTCCTTTGATTAGCAGATTTCAGGGCTCACCCACCCACATAAAGTTAGTGAGTGGCAGGAGTGGGTGAGCAGGAAGGGAGAGCGGGACAAGGACGGTGTCAACGCAGCAGCCTGCGGACAGACGGGTCGGCTCTGCTGGCTGGGAGCTGCGCGGTCACAGCAGCGTGACGAGCCACCGCCCAAGCCGTCTTTGCCAGACTGACATCTGCGCTGTGCTACCACGGCTTCCAGCTTAGAGGGTGAGCTGACAACATCTGTGTCTGTCTGGAGAGACCGGGCAGGTACAGGGAGAAACGTGGAGCGTGGAGAAGGCAGATGCTGGCTCTCTTCGCTGCTCATGCTTTGATGGTGAAGGGCAGAGGCAAACTGCTGCTTCGGCCATCTGTAAAGCTGCATTGCTGGGAAATGCCTGGAATTAGCCGGCCTCCTCCCGGGCCAGGGCGTTTCAGTGAATTGCCTGGCGGCACTCCGGCCAATTTTATCAGCTGGAGTAGGTTGATGTGCGCAGAGAAGCAAGGGATAGGAAGCAGAAGGCTGTATTTTCGTGCCACGGTGCAAGGAAAAGACCTAACCTTTCCTTCCATCCAGTGATCTGATATATCGACAGGAATTACCCTTGTGGGAGGAGACAGAGAGCAGCAGGAGGGCTGTTCCCCAGTCCCCCACCTGACCAGCTGACCACACAAGAGCAGGCTCTTTTCTTCTGCTGAGATTATTCATTGTGGTCTTCCCAGAAGGCATGTATTTTCTGAAGCAGAGACTCTCCTGTGGTCCAGCTGCTCTGCCGAGGGTTAGCCATGTGCTACCCTTTCAGGGATAAATACGGTGTAAGGACTTCTATTTAGATACTCTCAGAGTGTTGGAATTTTAGCTGCAGACCAAAAGGACGCAACACAAGTCGTTTATGGTATAATTAGGTAGGAAAAAAAATCAGGTTTTTTTTTTTTCTTTACATTTTCTTTCTTGTTTTTCTTTTTAATCTTTCAGCTGCTTATTCCACTTGAGGGTTCTTGAACACACGGGTGCACTGGGACCCCGGGAAACACCAGTGTTTCTGGTGATACCATAAACCACAAAAGCCCAGCCACAAAATATTTCTCACCAAGCCCATGTAACTGGCACTCCTGTGGATGTGTACTATGTGTGTATTATACATGTTTTGGTTTTATCTGAGATCGCTCAGACAGTGATCAGGCTCACACTAGATAGGGAGGGCTAGTCTCTGCAAGTCATAGCGATAACATATTTCAGCAGTGAGGTGCGGTGGAGGACTGGAACCGTCTGACCTTTCTGGAGTTCCCTTCTTTGTGGGAGCTCTTTGAGTCTGGCTTGTATAAATGAATCATTAATTTGAGAGTAGGAAGCCCGAACAGATCATCTTCTCTATTCTTTGCCACACGACTGGGTTTTATTTAGCCTTTCTGCAGCTTACAGTAAAAAGCATTTGTGTGTTAGGCTGGAGGGCACCACGGCTGCGATGCTTCACTGGGGAGTCAGAAGAGTTTCCCTCCAGACTCAGGCTGCAGGTTGCTCCCAGCAGCCCTGCAGTGTTTGCTGGCAACGATATTGGGAACGCAGAGGTACGGCCATGTGGCTGGGTAAAAGGAAAGCAGCAGAGGCTAGCAGCAAGGGCGTGAGTTCGGGATACGGAGCCTAACCAGGCACCAGGACTGATCCGTGCAGCCGCAGGGGTGGCTGGCAAAAATGCCGAGCTCTGGGAAGGTCAGCTCTGCGCTTCTGGAGCGGCTCTGTCAGGGCCCCTGAAAGCTGAGCGAATTATCTTTGTGTTTCACTTTTCTGCAAAGTGGGAGGAAAGATCAGTGGTGCTTATCCATTTGCCATTCAAATGTTTTTTAACCAGACGTTTGCTTTGTTTGCTTTCACCAACTGTTTTTGGGTTGAATGCCATGAAGACCAGAGTCAGAAACTTGCAATTTTTTCCACTAAAAATGTTTCAAATGTAATTGCTGAGAAGTGATAAATGCTTAGGGTTTAGCTCTTTGATAGAAAACCTCTGAATTTTGATGTCACAGGAGACCCTGAATTCCTGACAGATGTAAACATGTTCCTCAGGGTGTTGCAAAATTTACAATTAAGATCCATCACCATATTAATCGTAATAGAAAGACAGACAAGCTTTTTCCTCTGGGGAACAGAAGGGCAGGTGTGAATGAGCCCAGGATCCGGTTCAGTCTATGAACATGACGGACAGGGAACTGAGTCAGCAAAACTAGTTCTGTTAGCTGAGCCCAAACTCCTAAGTCTTAGGAAAAGGGTTAAAACAAACAAAAATACTTTGAGGGTTTCCTGGACACCTGAAAAATGCCCAGCATGGAAGGAGTGCTGGAAAGAGGACCTCCACGATCAGCAATATAGCCGGACCTCGCCAGTGATCTGGGAAATCAGGTTTATAATAAGCCATTCTCAGGTCATGCTCAACACAGCAGCCTCGAGCCTGCTCTAAGTTTATTCTGGGAGCCTCAGCAGCTCTTCCAGTCACTGCTTAAATTTAAAAACTCAGCAGAGTGTTACTCTTCAAAAACAAAGCCAAAAAGCAACGCAAGACCCTCTCACCCCCCTTTCTGCTACCTGTAGGTTGTATCAACGCTTAGAGTAGCTGCAGCTAAATCCACAGGGGGTATCCAGGCAGGTAGTGTGTTCCCAGAGACCCACTTGGTCCATTCAAACAAGCCTGGCTCTATTCGAATTTTCAGGTTGTTCTCTTGTTGCATACCTGGGAAAGGGAGAAAGGAGACCAGATATCAATCAAAGTAGCTGGGGAGGCAGGCAGCAAGACTTTGCAGCTTTAATACTTCAGTTTGATTGTAAATTATTTTTTTTTCTCTCTAAGTAGTCAGTTGATTAATAGTAGGTGTGAAAGATGAAGTACTTAATATACGTACTTGGCATATGATATGCCAGGGAATGTAAACCTCTGGCCGGCAGCTACATGCAATATACTGAACCTAGGCGTGACTGTATTTTGGAGCTGGTTTTCGACTGTTTCCAATGCCAGCGCATCTCACGCCTCTATCGCTGTTTCCCTTCTCAGTTTCTGCAGTAAATTATTCTTACTGGGGGTAGCAAGTTTCTTGGTGGTAGCAACTGCTGTGGGAGCATGCAGCAACGAGCAGCTGCGGGAGCGTGAGCAGGCAAGGGCGCAGGGCATGCTGAGCTGGACGTGTCCACCCATCCCGAACACACCTCTGGCTTCTGCAGGGCAGGCGATAAACCCAACTCTGACTGGCAGCTGGTGTTAGGGCCAGCACGCTGCTTGCCTAAGCACTTGTCACGCTATGCAATTAGAAGAGGGCTCCTTACGGACAGTGTTGCGCTAATGGGAAGTAAACTCCCACAGAAATAATCCTCACCCCAAATTACCATTTACTCGGGTCTCCCATGCCAGGCTCCCTTTTATCTGGTTGGCAGTGGTTCTCCCAGAAAGCGAGGAGAATGCAGCCTTTCCTGCTCGTTGGGTTCTTACCTTTCAGGATATTGTGTGCTGTCTGTACACACCGCAGGGATGGGGAGCTGTAGATGTAGTCTACAATGGTATTAGTTTCTAGCAAGGCTTCACCTGCAAGCAAGTTTCAACACCCGTGAATAAAACCAGACAAACGGCATTATAACAGCAACAGCAGCGTGCAGGGTATCTGCCACCCAGCAACGAGCTAAAGCAGCTTCCCAGCTGCACTGCTTGTGTTTTGGGAAGTATGTGTACCCATCGTGTTTTATTTCAGAGGTGCGTTGGGCACTGTGACTTGCACAGCTGTGAAACCGGGATACATTCTTCTGTGAGTGTTGCTCTGCGTGCATCTAGGTACTTAACCAGTATGCAAAGAAATCACAGCAGCTTTTGCTCAGTTTCTGCTTCTCTTAGATTTAGCCAAAAAGCAAACAGTGTGCTGAGAAAAATTGTAGAGAGCTTGAATTTAATTTCATTTCATTTATAAGCCGTAAATCAGAATGCTTCAACTTAACTCAAGCCCAACTTAATTCAATTGGCTCGATTCTTCGCTAGTATAAATTACTATTTCATTACACAGGTGGAAGATCACTGAAAATGAGATAAGAATCAACTCCACTATTAGGGTTATTAATATTCTTGCAATGCCTAAGGGAACCAAATGAGAACAGGAATCTGCTCAGCATTGCACAGACTTGCAGTAAGAAAGAGTTATATTTTTGTTATATTTGAAGAGGCAGGACAAAGAAGTGGGAGCAAGAAGGGGTTATTAACCTTGGCTTCGTATGTTTAATGATGGCTGTAACCATGTCAAACCGATCTATAAATCTCTTGAGAGAAGTGGGGTAATTTAGAAGGAGCGGCACATCTAACAGCCCTCCGTCACGGGGAAGCTGCTCGTTTGCTTTAGTCATCACAGGAATTACGGCTCCGGCAATCGTCAAGGTCGAGTCTGTGCCGCTGCAGCGGGGAGCAGTTGCCTGCAGATGGCTGGCATGCCGCAGCCGCGCTGGCAGGTTGATGGCGTCTGGGTCACGTATGCACTTGCGTGCTTGGACCCATTTAACGAGACCAGCAAAGTGTGCTGTGATTGCACACAGATTCGCCCTCTGTTAGGTGCATATTGCGAACCCTGATGCCATGTGGCCGGGAGTCTGAGCATCCTGCTTGTTGTACAGAGATTTATTTTTGTTTAAAAAGCGAGTATAATTTTAGCTGCCCTAGTTTGACTGTGACCAACATGAAGTACTCTAAAGGATTTGAATTTGAGAAAATGCTAAGTACTGCTCTCTGAAACTCTCATGTCTTTAAGGGGCTGGGCTGGGCTCCCCTAATCACAATGCTCAATATGTGCTCTTTCACTACCAAATAATTTTCTGCCTATACACGAACCAACAAGCTCAGAAGTCAGGGATGAGGATGGGGGGGTGGGAGAACGCTGGAAATAATCTGGACTGTGTTTTTGCCACAGAAACATAAAGCCAGACAGGCTGATAAAAGCATATTGGTGTAGCAAACCGCAGGTGAAAATTTAAGATTGTCAAAGTCGAGGAAAAAGCGTATTTTGCTTGAGGTGACCGTCACAAGGCTGCATTTCTCACCAAGATCGGTAATAACAGCGTCTTCCAGCGTGGCACGTTTGCAGGGCGGTAGCGAATGCTCTGCAACCGCAGTGCTGCTGGCTCTGATGGCACACCATGTCCTAGATTTTGTGCTTTGTCTTTCCTTCAGCTGCAGCAGCTGAAGGAGACAAGGTTTCCTTTGAGAGAGGGGGCTTGCTGGGGAAGGTGTAGGGACTTTGCAAAGGTTCTTGAAACGTCTAAATCCTGTTAGTTCAGGGCACCCGATTCATTTTTTTCTGCTTTGCACTTTCTCTGGCTGGGTGTGTGGGAGGAAGATAGCAAAGCTTCCTGGGCAAGCTCTTGTCTGCTGAGGACAACTTACCAACAAGCCTTGCCTGCGTACAGCCCAGCACGGTGATTGGCGCGTCTTTTTCATAATCCCTGAAACCGCCGCTTCTTTGAGGTAAGCTGTGAGGCATATTCAGGTTACTACGCATATACCTTCCTGTGAGGGAAAGGTTAGAAGCAGTTGCTGGAATTATTTGATCAGAGAGAGGCAGAGAGCATCACGCCTGTTTCAACCCTCTTTCGCCGCAATGTCCGCACCTTGCAGGTGCTGCCTAGACCTGGCTGTCGAGCAGTTTTTCCCCATGTAAAACCATCAGGAATCTGACAAAATTAAGTATCGGTTCAAAATCAGCAGAGAACGTTGCTAATGTTTTAAAAGTTATCTTTAGGACAGATTTCATGCCCCAAATGAAAGTAATTTTCATCCCACAACAAATGAAACCTCAAATGTTACACTTTTACAGGAGGCTAAAATGTTGGAGCTCTTCAAAACGTAATTTAGACAGAAGGTCATTGTAAAATCATCCTTTTTTCCAACGATTTTGACTACAAGATATTGGCATTTTTTGAATAGAAAAAAGACTTTTGATAAATTTCTGATCGGCTCTAATGCTAACAGAGCCTGAAGTTATAGTCTGTTAACTATAGCCTGAAACTCAAGCATGTTACTGGGTTGCAAACTCCAGTTTATGCCCCAAAAGGCACTCTGAACTGTACTTGTAGTGGTGTTATTTTCATTTAGGACTGAGAGCCAGCTGTGCAAAAGGTTTTCCTCGTCATAATAGATGTTTGCACTGGACACTGACTACTAACATCACGACTTCATTTCCAAATGAAAATGCCCTTTGGCAATGTTACTTTAATGTGATCTTTCCTGCAATAGTTTCCCAAATATTAGCAAATGTAGTATTTACTCCCTGGCTCGTGTTTCTGCTTCTGACTGCAGCCCTGCCATCGCAGAGTGCTGCCCTGAGGTGCTCTGCCACTCGCAACTGCTCAAAGCAATGTTTGGTGTTAGGAAACCACAGCTTCCATCTAAGCTTTGCCCCAGGCAGTTGCCACTCTCCTTCCTTCATCTAAACCTAGAGCCTGAGGGACCCACGGGAGCCGACTCACCTTTGGCATCAAAACACTGTGACAACCAGTACTTCCCAAAAACGACATCCATCCTTTCCCCGTGTCTGCAGACAAACAGGCAGCGTTTCTGAGGCCCTGGCTGGCTGGTTATTCTCAGGGGCTGGAAGAAAAATTGCAGGATGTTTGACCTTGATGAAAGTGCAAGGGTTTTTCTGAGATCTGATTTATGAACAGGAGTCAGGACCAGGCACCTCTTGCTTTACCCTACTGCAAATGCGGGTACAGGAGACTCTTCTGAAGTTGGTAAATTTATGCTGGTATAAAACTGCTAAAGTGAGCAGAGGATGGGGTCCTGCCACGCCGTGCTAAGAGCACGTTTGAGGACAGCAGCGTCTTCTGCGCCTGTGGTTAATCGTGTCATTCAAAAGCTTGTAGAGAACCTTAACTTGTAACTCCTGATGCAGGCAGTGAAAGGAGGCCAGAGGATAAGTTGTTGCGGAAAACCCAGTGCTGGAGACCTGCCACTAAAACTGTGTGTGGTTTGTATGTGTGTGCGTGTCCCTACCTGCACGTTCTGGCAGATGATAGTGAGTGGCCCTGCGTCCACGGGTCCTTGGTCTTCCTGCTGTCTTCTTTCCAGAGCTCCGTCAGTGAAGGCTTGAAGGGATGGGGAAGATGTAGTATTCAGAATTGAGTAGGACCTGCCAAAAATAGAAAGATGTTGGCTTTGGGAATGCTTTGGACTTCGTGTGCTCAGGCTGCAGTAAGGACATTTCTGTAGTCTTCAGGAACTGATGATAATTACTGTTGTCATGTTATTACATTATTATTGTATTTTAGTGCTGCCTAGAGAGCACCTTGCTAGGTGATGTACACAGATGAAGAGACAAATCCCATCTCGACAGGCTTTCTGTTTCCTTAGAAACGGTTTCACAGAACAACAGTTCTCAAACTTTGGTCTGCGAGGCTCTGTCAACCCTCAAATATTCTCATGGAAAATGCCAAAACCTTCCTCACAGCCACAGGATGCTCACTAACATCATCTGGGAACCAGCTGCACATTACTGACCATGGTCTTGTGGACCAAAGTTTGGAAACTAATGACTACGGAGAGTTTTCACTCACCTTTGTGGCATCAGGTATTGCTTCAGTAGAAAGCTGGAGCACAGCCCTGCCTCTCATGCTGGACAGTTTTCAGGGTTCCTGCACACAAAATAGCTTGTGTCCCCTGGTAGGGACATGGCACACTCAGTCTGGGTTGTTGTTTCCACATTTTTCCGTGCTGCCTATTCCGTAGGAATTTATTCTCACCAGTGCTTCCCGTTAAGTGTAGCCAAAGGGATATAATAGATCCCATTCTCCCTCCAGGGGCTTATCTAATGATGGTCCCTCTGAATAAAGCTCTTATGCCCAGACGTTCAAGGACTTTGACCAAGACCCTCGGGAGTAAACTCTGACAGGCAATTGCAGAAGCAGCAGTGTCCCTCTGCTGATTCAGTTACATTGTATGGGTTTCGTTTGCTTAGTCATTAAAAAAAAAAAAAAGTTGTCATTTAATGTAGATGGTCATTTACTTTGACAGAAATAGTTGCCTTTGCTTGCACTTTTCAGTGTCAGAAGTTGCTTCCTGACTAGCACCTAGTTAGGATAAGATCTCAGAAGAGTTTCATAGCTGTTAAAATAACACCAAGTGCCTCTACCAATGGAACAAAAATAGGTCATCTGCATTTTTGTAAAGAACGGATCTTCTGCGAGATCCTATGATTTGCACCGGTTTAAAGAAGAAAAAAATACCACACCGTTGGTCCTGATGTTTGTCCCTTATCTGGTGGAATTAGGGTGCAAGGATGAGACCGAGCTACTGGCTTATTCAGTCAGGTGAAGATGCCATGCAGAGAAGCACTGGCAGGCAAGGGGAGCAGGAGGTGGGAACCAGCCGTGCCGGGGACATCACTGTTGATCCCCATCCAACAGTGTGAAGCAGCAGCCTTGCAGCAGCCACCGTGGGCACAGCCCTCTGGCAGCAGATAACCTCTCCAGCCTCCTGCTCTTACTCGTTCAGACCCGACCTTCTAGGTTTACAGATTCTTATAACTGTATTTATTTTATTCATGGTGGCTTCTCGACAAGGTCTAGGGCTTGCTCCAAGGAACCATTCCTCTCTGAGGAGCTCACTGCCCGACTGCAGATAGAGCATCAGAGGTCAGGGCAGCAAATACCTCTGAGTTAGGCACAGTACAACTCTGAGGTGCAACAGGGGTGGTGAATCTTGAAGAGGAGTTAAATGTAGGCAGGAGAGCTTTGTGGATAAGCTGAGGGAAATATTACCGGGTGCTGCGGTGAGGAATCGTGTCTAACCCTCCTCCTCAGAATATATGCATGCGATATATTGCAGGCAGAAGTACGCTCGGACCACACTTCCAGCTGGCAGGATAAGGCCAGCTCTAATCCAAAAGCTGCCCGAGTGCATTAGCGTGTGCCAAGCCCAGGGTGGCTAAGCCCTGAGCAGGGAGCACGAACAGACATTTATCACTGTATGAAGTGGTCAGCTTGGAGTGCAGGTGCAGCTAGCACAGATATATCCTCACTGATCCGAAAACTTGAATATGTCAATATGAGAAGAATCTGAATTTCTTAGCTAGGCCCCATCTCCCTTGCTGTACAAAGTGGATCTTGAGCCTGAGCTCTCTGTGCTTACTTCTGTGTTGCAGCTTCCAACCCCTCATCCTATCTCAGCCCTTCCCTGCTTCGCCCATATGACAGTCTTTCAAGGACACTGGCCTGGAGAATGCTAAGGATTTGTTTCATTATCCCTCTTCCCTTAACCCCCAGGAACTGCTGCACAATTTCTGAGACTTTCTTTCTCTCTAAGCCCTTATTAAAAGGCCATGGACACTGTACTATCTATTTATAAATGCTAGGATTCACTGCGAATGATGATGAGGCAAAGGCATACTATCTTGCTGTGTCTGGAGGAGAGCCACCAGCCTGACTTCAGTGGTATCTCCTTGATGTTGCTGGAAAACAGAAACCGCTGAAGCTATTTCAGCTTAGTCATCTTCTAAGCATTGGTCATTGTTTGGAAGCTTTTCCCAAAGGCTTGTGGTTCCTCTGCTTGGCAAACACAGACTGAAGGCAGACAACAACATCTACTGTCTTCTGGATGATGCCTTGCCCTCAGCGCTCTGTCGGTGATACTGTTGTGTCCCTGGAGGCAATGTCCTCCCAGCCAGGAAAGGCCCCTTGAAGAATGGAGATGCTGCAGCAGAGGATGGAGAAAGGTTCTCTGTCGTGGCACAACAGCGCTAGTCCTCAGCTCTGTGTTGGAAAAGACTCCTCTGCCGCATCACTCGTCATTATCTAGAGGAGAGGGATCCCCAGGGAGAATGAACCAGCCATTGTTGCAGAACGGGAGGAAGACAGAGTGGAAAAAAACCTACCGAGGCCCAAATATAGCTTGAAAAATTAGGGCTGTTTTTCCTCCCCCTGCTACTTGTGCCAAGTCTGATTTCTCAGGCTTATTAAAGGGGCAAGGAATAGCTTTGGCATCTCACGGGGAGCTGAAATAGACTGCTCTGTAATATCTACAGTGCTTCTATCCATTTTGGGGCAGAGGAGGTGACTATTTCTGGCGTTGCTGGTAATGGAAAAGCAGTGCAGGGAACTGTCACACGTTTTAGCTTTTGGGGGGTGCTGGGCCCACATATACCACGATAGCACACTTAACTTCTGCCATATGCCTTTACATGCATATGCCGAGAGCCTCACGGTCTTGAACACTTGGTTTCTGTGGCTTCTGTGGGGCAAGTAAATTCTTGTACCTTCGCTGGGCTTCCCACTTCCTCTGGGCTCTGTGTGCTGAGGGTGGAGAGTTTCTTCTTTTGACTTGGTAGCCCACTAATTTTCAGGCACAAAAGGCAACTTAGAAAATGCCCTGCAAGCAGTTTGCTGGGGAGCTTTTAAGGTAGATATATCTATCTATCTATCTATCTTTAATACTGGATCTGTAGTTTAGATTCATTCCAAGTAGTTTCAGCTCACCAGTAGCTTCTGCGGCTAGCAGGAGGGGATTTCCACCTTGATACCATACAGGGGAAAAAGTATTTTGTTTTTAACATACCTATGGCCAGGTCCTCTCCTAGGCTCAGTCAGAACAGGTCTCCTGACATTGATACAAACACAGCCGGTTCCTCCCCAAAGGGGAGTCCAGTGCTTGTTTCAGAAAGGTTATTTTTCACTTGCGTACCCTTACTGAGGGGATGGCAAGAATGGGTTACGCAGATTTAGGACCTGCATTGCATTGTGTGGGATGCTGAAGCAATTTGTCTTCAATTATTTTCCATTCTATAGCACTGATCAGTGACCGAATGTTTCTCCTCACTGTCCCCAGCAGGTCCAGTCCTTGGCATGAGAAGAAACCATGCAGGGACGTGCCACAGCCAGCAAAGAAATGTAGTTTAGGTGTACGAAAAATCCTTGGGGTTTGCAGAATAGAAGTGATACCATTCCTATTTTTAGTAGACAAGGAAAGGATTCGGACCTGGAGTCTCTCAAGACACAACCTGGTTTCATGGGCAGTAACTCTGGCCTGAAGGCAAAGCCTGTTCTCCCCTATTAAATAGATCATCAAGCTTGTCTTCTTAGTGTGGCAGCCTGTTGGTCTGCAGCTGAGGTACAGACCTTACTGTAGGGCAGGGACAACTTTCTGTTTTATGTTTATACAGTGCTAGCCAGGAAGGTCTGTGTGCTGGGCAGAGTTCTTGAGGCACTATTTGGATACTGGCCTTAAACCCCGTGTCCTGCAAAGGCCACAATTCAGCTTCTGCCTCACTTGAGCAGTGCAACAGGGAAACCTTTTTCAGGTGAAATGTGCTAGCAATCTAATTTTGCTGTATTAGAGATTTGATCAAATATCCCAGAATAGCATTTTGCCTGTCATATCTCTTGCGTGGTATAGCCAGGGTGCTGCAGCCCAGAGTGAGCTGTATTTTCGTGATGATCTCAATAATGCATGATTTTCACTTGAAGAATGCAGTCTCTTGTGACTAGGAGGGAAAGCTCCATGGCTGTTATTTCTTTCTTCCTCTGCAGGGATGAAACAGGACGTGGCTGTGTACACAGAGGCAGCACAAACCAGCCCCCAGGATCACAGCATCGCTCGCCAACAGCAGCCTCGGTCCCAACACCGTGAGCTGGGTCCCATCTCCTGTACCACAGCAGTTCTCCTGCAGTCCCGGTGAGTACTGCTGTGCTTACTTTCATGCCTACGAAATGAAGGTATCTGTGCGCTGTTCCTCTCTTACCACAAGGATCCTACCATGAATACTGTGGCCTGAACGGCAGTGGGGCTTAGATTGTCCTTAGCTTGCTGTATTGTTTTGACCAAATGACATTCTGTAACCTAATATTCCCTGCAGGAAGCTGTTGTGTAAAATGAGACCGTTTCCGGGTATGTAATAATGCTTTTGATAAATGCTCCACGTTGCATGCTCCGATTCATGATTTATAGTCTTTAGTGGTAATCAGGGAAGGGGCATTTCCTTTCTTTGCTTGTCTGGAGGCAGAGGTGCTGGAGTTACAAAACATTTGGCTTTCCTTTTAGTTGCTGCTGCAATGGTAATTCTTTCCCATGCTAGTCCCTAGGCCTCAAAACCCTTCCAGGCACGGTAAGAAAATAAAGCAGAATCCGCTAGAGCAGGCCGCTGCAGTGTTTGTGGACCTGAGACCATTTTGGCTGGCAAATTTTAGGGGAAGAAAGGATGGTCTTGCTGGATGGCAGACTGGAGGGTCTGGATTAAGTCCTGTCTTCACGCAAACACTCTGATTGACTTTGCCCACTTGTCCTGATTTTCATTTCTTTAAGCCCTGGTTACTGGAAGTCTTTTCTTTCCTCGTGATGAAAGACGAGTCGGAGTTTGATGGTGACAGACTCGGTATAGATAGGTTTGTTCTGTTTGGCTAACATGTGGATGAAAGCCCTCAGAGGGCAGGCAAGAAAAGAATAGATGGTTTTGACAAGACGGGTAAACGAGTGATCTCTTGCTACGCTTGTCCCTGCCTGATGGACTTCTGGGTTGGGGAGGACTCAGGGCTAAGCCAGTGCTGGTTTACAGAAGGGCAGTGGTCGGTGGCAGTCACATCTGGAAGCCAGTCTGCAAGCTGTGATTGCCTGCTCTCCATCTGTCATTCACCACGTTGCATGTGTGAAGCCTGAGAAGTCACCGACAAAGAAAAAGACCGCTTGCCATTTTTGCTCTTTTGTTTCCTGCATTTTGCTTGATTTGAGGAGGAGTTGGATCAGGTTCTATTAAATGCCAAGTTAGGTCAGTTCCTCTGGCTGTCCTGTGCTGACATGGGTTACCGAACGCTTTCCCCTTCTGCTCAGAGACCCTCCCCATAGGTCATGTTCGCCCACTGAAATTTGAAATGTGAACCGTCTGTGTTTTGTTCTGTATCTCCATCCCTCCCCTTTGTAACTAACCTGCTCGTTGGTGTGACCGTAATCAAACTTCTGTACCTGCATGGTGCTTAGCAGGGTGACAGCAGCCAGGAACATGCCTCTCCCCTCTCCTTGTCCCCTTGTGCTCTTACATACAAACTACTCCCTGTGCTCCAGATTTGTCACAGGTATTTGTGTGCTTAGAGATGCAGAAGGCAGTCTTGCAGGAGTGCCCAGACCCACCCCTCAAGCACTAGTTTTTTATTGCTGTTTAACTAATTCCCATCAAAATCAAGAGGCTTAAGGTACAACTTTATTCAAAACGTAAGGTCTGCATTCTCACTGAAGCCAACAGCAGGCAGGCAACTAACCGCTTCTGAAAATCTGGCTAAGTATCTTAAGAAACATTGCTGATCCCAAGTCCTCTTCTCCAGGGAATTATACACAGCAGATCTCGCTTCCCAAATTAATGCTCAAATTTAAACCTTCCTTATCCTAGTCCCACCACAGAGTTGTCTACACAGCAGTGGCTCTACAGCAGCCATCTGCTCCGGCTCCGTTAACCAGCAGCAGCAATCCTATGAGTAATAGTTGCTGTAACATCTTAGCTAAATAAATCACATCGTCCCCTAATCCCATGCACAGGGATAGCATCTGCTCTTCCTTTGCTTATGAGACGGGGCTTTGTGTGCCAGTATGTCTCCCCCAAGCGACCTTCTCAGCAGCCCTGGGAGACTCTTCACTTACCCAGGTGAAATGCCAGCTGCTGAGCCCCCTTTTCACAGCAACAGAAACTGTACTGAGCAGCTTTACCTACCCATGAAACACCCAGGTCCCACATTCATCCGCCTTCGTGATGTAATTTTCAGGCAGTAGCCCAGAACAGCCAGTTGCAAGGGAAATGCCATAAATCCAGCCCTCACTTGTACTGGTTTGTTCCACTGGGGACATGAAAATAAAATCCCCTGGGACCAGCTCCAGTTCATCATCATTCTGGGGGGTGTAAGGATAGATCACTTGCAGAGTCTGGGGGAGAAACAGAAGCACAAATGAATGAAAGGATTGTTAATGGAAGGGAACCTTTAGCAGAGCGGGACTGGAGCGCTCCCACACCGGACCTTTAACCTTAGCAAGGTGTGAACAGCTCTCCTTGTAACGCATCACTTTGTGCTTTATCCAGGAAAGCTTTTCCTTCAGGGAATTCCTGCCATTTCCTACTCTTTGCTGTTAGAAAGCTTTTCTTGGTATTTACTACTCCTTTCCTCTTTGATTCCAGTCCTGTCTTTGATAACCAGGAGGGAAAGGGGGGGGATGAGTTTTTAGAGCGAGCAAAAACATGACCATGTGCTTAAATCTAAGCTCCCTGATAAAAATGGAACCGAATTCTTATTGGGACCTGGACTTTACACAGGGGTCAGTGACCATTTTTGGTTTACCTACTCGTGCTTGGTCTGAAAGAGCAGTTCTCCTTGTTGCTGTTGCTTTTGAAGACAAGGCAGAGACACTGTTGGGAGGCTAACAGGTTGGAATCTGTGACACCCTGCTCTCAAAACCGTTCACGAGAACGCACAGGAAAAAACACAGGTGGTGAGAAATACTGGGATGTGGCCACGTTGTTTTCTTTGTATTTCCTAACATGAACAGGATTAAGTTAAAAGGGGGGGAAGGATCAGTGAGTATAATTCTGTGATCTTCTCTTCACCGGAGCATGAGGAATCCACGCGTATTAAATGTCTATCGGTAACTTTCCTCGGAAATGGCTACAGCAGTCCCCCATTTAAAAGGAGAACAAACATGTTGTTGTCCCTGGGCAAGCCTAACTTCTGCAATGGCCTCAGACAAACAAAACCCATAATCTGCTGAGCAGCTCTGATCTCCTAATGGTGTCAGCCTGTTTGCTCATTAATCCTCCTAGACTATTTGTGGTATCTTCAAAGGAAGATGGAAACTAGTCGCTGTCACCTGATACCACAAGGCCAAAACTTTCACACATGGCTGCCTGAAGTTAGATATGCAAAGATACGAGCTGGTTTCCATCAGCAACTCCCTTTGCAATCAGTGATAGCGTTGACTACTTGCAGCTTGTAAAGGACGAGATGACTCTTTGGATAGGAAAGGAGGCTGTCACGCGTGGGAAGCATGGTCTGGGCTGGGTGCGAGCGCTGTGCGCGAGAAACTTCAGCTCTCCAGAAGCTTTGGGATCTCTCTACTCTGTGGTGTATCGTGTGCTGGACTAAAATAACTTTTTCCCGCTCCGCCACAGGTTTTGTGTGTTTGACTCTGGACAATGCACTTTGGTGGGATTAATCACCCCAACCTCAGGAGTCTAGTTAGCTGCCCAAGCCTGAGCAAGGCACCTTCTGGAGGTTCCCTCCTCCAGAAGTTGATTCATCTTGTCCTGAGATAGACATCTTGGATGGGTCAGATGACTTACTTTCTGGAGGTGCCTGTTTCTCCGCACCGAGCCCCAGTGTAAAGGGAGCCACAGACTGGCTCAGACTTAAGAGGTCTAACCTGGGGATATTTACAGGGAGGTGAGATGAATCTCACGTGTTGTTCCTCTATGCCCAAGATCCCAATCTACAAATTGGAAATAATATATTTTTTTCTATACATTGTGTTGGAAAACAACATCGTTAAGAAAACTATGTTAAGACACTTAGATACTGCAGTTACAGAATCCATATGAGTAATTGAAGTATATAGGCCACGAGGGTAAACGTTTCTTATATGATGAAACTAAATGCTGTGATTAATAATAATGTCAAGTCTGTACAGAAGAAATGGATAGCGGCCAGGTTAAGATACTGGCCTGGTTCTTGAGAGATCAGACCAGCTTACGTTGAGCTAACAGGAGAGTCATTGTTAGAATTAATTTATCTAGCAGGACATGGTTCCCGCAAGAAGCAAGAAATGAGGTGGGTGAAATAGCAAGTCTAGACAGTATGAGTAAAAAGCAAAAAGAAGGCAAGATGGTCTGTTTGTTAGGATGACTGGTGGGATGTGGGAGATCTATGTTCTGGGTGTCCTTGTGGGACCTGAGGCAAATTCCTTAATGTCTGCATAGTCTGCGCTGCGTATCCGTGCAGCTCTCAGCAGCAAACATGGGAGTCCTCATTCAGCTCGCAGCTTGTGAGCGCTCTCGAGCTGTAAACGCAGCTAAAACAGCCTGCGACTCTGCTAGGCCCTCTTTTTTTTTTTTTTTTTTTTTTTTTTAAATTTTTGGACTGAAACAAGCTCCAAAAATTTACCTCATGATTAACGAAGCGTATGTCTCGGGAGAATATCGCAGCGACCCAGTCGCAGCCCAGCTTGACATCGATGTTCTGCGCTAACTTCTCCAGTGTGGGCAGGTGGCTGGTCTGGAAGTGATAGGCCAGCGTCACGTGGAGCTGCTTCTTGTGGGGCTCCACGTGAACATCTGCAACGAGAAGATGTCAGTTAACAACAAGTGACTGTCGAGATCAGCAGCTTTGCGAAGGTGTAAGAGTGTCTATCGCCTCTGAACAGGAGCTGGGAGCCGAACTTTTAGAGATAGCTCAAGTGGAACACATTGTAGGGCAATTTCTGAAAAAGCTTTGGGGAAGTCAAACGTGAGTTCCCTATGTATGTTGCACCTTGGATCAAATTATGGGAGATTTGTGGTCTGATTCAGTCCTGAGTCACACCAGGGTGGTAGACAGGGCATCCTTGCCAAACTGCCAAAACTCATTTGCATTCAGAAGACAACGGGTTTCTGGATGGTGTGATAACAATTATTGTAATTTTGAACCCACTGGGTCTTCTGCCAAAAAAAACCACTTTTCCAGGAAAGGGGTGTCCTTTCTTTCATTAGCAGATGAGGATCTCTCCAAAATAAGCGAGTTAAAAATTATCATTATTACGCTCCCTCCTCTGTTCGCTCTCCTACAGTAGCAATTACAAATCCATGGAATTTACAGGTTCATGCAAGTGGATTAAATCTTTTCCCTGGTCATTAGTTGGATTACCAGTTTGCCCACTGAGGGTGAGGTATTCCAAAATTGTGGAAACAGATGTTGATATGATAACGATTCAAAATGATCCTGCAAAAAAAGAACCTTTATTAGGAAAAGATTCCAGGAGGCAGAAAGGTGAAAGTATGTGAAATACTGGGACTCTTCCAGTAGATGTGGAAATCATAGGATACATTGTTTGCATGTAATTTATTCTTGCTCATTCAACCAAAAATTGCAATTAAATTTGACTGATTATTCAGTCAAAATTGCAGCTATTCAGAGACTCGGCTCCGAGTGCCAGCCAGGGGTAGCTTTGCAAGCTCATCCATCTCTTTTTTTTGATCAGCAAGAAAAAATATGCTCTGGATCTCTGAAAAAGCCCCAGAGACTTTAATGTGATAACCTGACCAAGCTGCGGACTGCAATGCAGCAATCGGCTTCCCCTAAGAAAGAACCAATTTGTCCGAATTGGAGCAGTCGCAGGGGTAGAAGCTTGCTGGGAGCCATTGATGCTTCCTTCTTCTGGGTCAGCGTTTTTGGGGTAAGAATCACCCCTTCTGACTGTGTTGGTTTGGAGGGTATGTCTATGCTGTGCAGGGGAACACTTGTACAATTCTCACGTGGCTGCAGCAGTCCTTGCACCCACCTAATGTCTCTGTGCTTGTTGCTGCCTTTCAAAACGTGCATTTGTAAGGATAACAGCCATTTCCTCCCGCTTCTAAAGGGAAGAAAAGTTCTAGGTCACTGTCAGGTGAAAGCAATGCATTCCAGAGGTGCAATGAACCTACGACATGCTTCTATCTCTTCCTCTGAACCAGGGGCAGAGACTTCTAGCTGTTCTGCATGCTGTTATGGGGTGCCTGTCTAGCACGGAAACAGCCCAGGGACTCAGAAGTTGCCGTATCTTCATGCACTTAACCTCCAGGATAAGCCTGTGATAACGAAGGACTAAATCGGTTTTGTTGTGACTAGTCCAGGCTGAACGCTACAGTGACGGAGGATGGGAGGATTAGTCAGGGAGCTATTAGAGTGCTCCAATGCTGTTCTGACTTCCAAGTTCGGATTGGAGGACACCCAGAGAGCCCGTTCAGCAGCAGACACCGTCGGAGCACGGGATGCTCTGGTTATCTCCGCCCTCCCGGCCCCTGACGGGTTCCCCCCTCCAGAAGCAGTAGAGGACCAGGCAACGGAGCCAGCCGTGTCGGTACTGAGATAGGGCTATTTGAAAAGGTTCCCTCCTAGGTTGCCAGGGTATTTGAGGTCTTCTCACAGAGCCCTGTCTGCATCTCAGAAATGCAGCAAAAAACCAAACCCAGCCTCTACATGGCTGAGGAAAGTTTTGTGACAGTGGCTTGAGGCAGCGAGTGGAGCAGGAAATGCTCAGCCTTGCAGACACAGCGTCTATCTGAAAGGTTAAGGAACCACCAAATGTCAACTTCCCTTTCAGGAGATAACACTTGAGACTAAGTGTGAGGTGATCTTTCAGCTGAAAAAGCTCTGAAACCCAAAGCACCTGGTGGGGTGTTCCTCTTGGGCTCTTAGCCTTCAGGCCACTTTTAAAAATCAGGTATTGGCTTCATGAGCTTCGTTTCTTCATACCATCAAAACTTTGGTTTCTGAAAACGCCCAAGCCTTGACGAAGCCGTCTTTGTAGCTGCCAGCATAGTCACTCACCTGCTTTAGAAGCAGCCTCTGCAGCGAAGTCTGCAGCAAACTTCTTGAGCACCTCAGCACTTTCTTCCTTGACAAAAAGCCCAATGAAGTTTGAGGACGTGTAGAGCTCCAAAGGCAGAGGGGCAGGGAATTTGCATTTCCACCGCATCACGGTGGCCTGCAGAGCTTCAGTGAGAGCATCGACCTTGCTGTCCTCACACTGCCAAAGGAAACGGGACAAGCATTTCTCAGGTGGAGAATCATTCCTTACGCCTGTGCTTAGCTCTCTAGCGCACTCGATAGAGAAAGGAAAGGCTTGGATGGGTGGGCGTGTGTGGTCTACCTTTGCTGTTATGCAGTGAGAAAAAGCACAGGGTCATAGAAAAGGGTATGTTTAGATATCATCTGCCCCTCCCTTGTCCTCAAAGCAGGATCAGCTATCCCCAAGTAACCTTCCTAACCTCACCCCCCCACACACACTGCCTAGTCTCATGTTAACTGATCACCCGAGATTATAAGAATTTGGTCTTCTGCTGCTGCTCTTCCCTGAAAACAACCCGCTTAAAAACCAATTACCTCCTCAACAAGCCCAGGCATCAGGCGGTTCTGGTAATAACCCCCCCGAACTCCTGAGCACAAACCCTCTGCAGCGAGCGAATGAAGCGTGTAAACGTCTCCAGTCTGGACCTGGCAAGGGCGGCTCATGAATGCATGCATAAAGGCAGCGGAAAGAGGAGCTCTGGTTTACCATAAAGAACTGGCAAAGGGTGATATGTGGGAAAATGTTGTGAGCTTTGTTCTTCCCACAGATCTGCTTTGACTGCTGCCAGAACTCAGACAGCTTCTGAGCCAGGGGGCCGGTGGGGCGCAGGTAGAGGACGTATTCCCGAGGCAGGGTGTCATCGAGGAATGGGTCACCCACATGGGAGAACAGCCTGAGAGGGAGAAAGAAATGTTAGATTGACAGATAAAGACATTTTTTTTTCTGCAAGATTAGCTTCCCCTGTCCTCACTCCCTTTTGTTCTCCCTTTATGGAAAAAATCAGCTCTGGCAGGTCAGGCAGAGAGGTGCGCTGTCTCACTTGCAGCCCATTACCACTACTAAGTAATACAGAAAATTGGTTTTTAGTTTCAGACTGAGGCTCTGAAGATCTAACCTGGGTCACTGCTTCTGCCTTTCTGACTTTTGGTGTACAAAACACAGGGGCACTAGAAATTGCTCAACATCTTTGAAAAGACAGCTCGCAGTTTTCTGTTTAGGTGCTAAGGTGGAGAGAGTAGTGGTTTCTTTCCCTCAGCTTTTTTTTGCTATTACTCGAGATCACAAACTCTCTCAGACAAGGCTTGTTTCTGGATTGCTTATTTACAGCACTTAAATAATGTCTCACTAATTTTGCTAGTGCTTTTCAGATAAGGCCCCTGTTTAAACATTCCACATTCTAATGGCTAAAACCTTAAACATTAAATTCACTACTTTCTTTTACTCTTTTTAACATTTATTACTTCATACCAACCAGTCGCATGCTGCTTGAACACTTCTTCCACCTGTCGACGCCAGTGCTTTTTGTCTGAAGAGAGAACAAAATAAAAAGAATATTTCAGTGATGCTGGATGATACAGCTATAGTCATCTATTGCTCGAGCCTTGGGTCCTTGCTGGGGAACGGCTGTAACGGCGTATTTAGAAACCTGCGGGATACGCTTCCCAGACTGATTCCCTCAGCCTGGGGCTTTCTTTCGGACGTGCCGCTTGTGAAATCGCCATACTCTGAGGGGCAAAGTCACGCAGCCTGTTCAAAGTAAGATATGGACCTCTGAGTTTTCCCTGCTTGGCCTGATGCTTTTCTGGATAGTGAAGCACCGGCTATTGGCATTTAATGACCTCTTTGCTGGTCATTTGCTCAGCATGAAAATCCAAAGGTTTGGATCTGAAGTGCAGACATTGCAATAGCACCGAGGACAAGAAAAATTCAACTGCCACCAGGGGGCACAAACCAGAGATCTCTCGGGTTACAAAAACCTGCCAAAATTTGCTAGCTCCCTTCAGTCCTTGCTACGTTGAAAGTGCTCTTTTGCTTATTTCCCTTCAGGATGCCTATAAATCCCTTTTCATTCCAGCTAGGAAGACCCAAGTCTAATGTTCAGCAAGTTTTCCAGTTGCAGAACAAACCAGCGCAGTGCTGGTAGACACGTCGTAGTGTTTTCCAAATGCTCGACATCAGCATTGAAATGCAGCTGCGGATCAGCTCAGCTGTGTAATGCTAGAGACTGGCAAAATGAGGAATTCACCCAAAATCCAAATGGCATATTTAGCAAAAAATATGAATGAAGGAGGCAGACAAGGATAGAAATGTTAGGGTTGTGGGGCAGAAGTCAGGCCCTCAGTTGGGTGTCAGGAGGCAAATTCCCCATGAATAGGTGATTTCAGAGCTTCCTACTTAAGGGAAGAATGGCAGTATTGCTCTCAAACAAGCGCTACAGGTGTGGTAGGAAGGAGGTCAAAACGAACGGGATGCTGGTTTAATCTAATTAACCAGCACACACTCATGCAAAATGGTGTGGGTGGAGGAAGGTCTGAAGAGCAAGAAGCCTTCACAGAAGGCGAGAGTGGGGTCTCCAGGCAGCTGTCCCCTGAAGCCAGGGAAGGGACAGGGATCCTACAGATGAGCAGTGTCAGAAAAGAATCTACATCCTACGGACCCACCGCGCTGCACTGGTAGACAGAGGTGTCTTCCCCAGCAGTAGACAACACGGAATGCATTCAGGCGCCAGCGCAGCTCCCACCGAAGGTAAAGCCCCGCTGGCTGCCATTCGGGGTGTGAAAGCACGAGCAGGGGTACAGCCCAGGGACTGACAAAGGTGACAAGCCAGTTGTATTCTCCTGTTGTTGATTTGGCCGAAGCAGCTGCCTCCCTTTTGCTCTGTGGGTTATACGCCGGGTCTCAGAGCTGCCTGCTGTTAGCGACAGAAAACCTGACTGAGGACAGGAAAACTTCTAGTTTACACTGGCTGGCCTCAAGCCGTAACCTAATCTTACTAAATATGGTATGTTACAGCTTAATAATAGTGCAAAAGACTTTCTGACATCTTTAAGCTAGAGGGAATGGGTCTGACCAAAGGGACGAGATCGATGTACTACGCACCCTGTGTTATCTGCTGCGAGAAGATGCACCGGACTGCGGGTCCGAGTGAGGGAAAAGGATCATGACTCCAGGGTCTAACCCGTGGCTCTAGGGTTAGGGCAGATGGGACCCCCCAGCATTTCTTTTTTCTGCCCATAGTGCTGTGTAGGATGTTTACTGCGCTTCTGTTGCCCTTTCTGTCTGCAGTGATGACTTTCAAAAGCACTCTGATAACCATGCAGGAATATGCAACGTTACCCACTGGCTTGTAGACATGTGTTGTTGACTCAGCTGTGTTTCAGCTCTGCCCTTGGCTTCCCCGCCCCTTGAATATACATATTTTTGCTCATTTTGAGAGTAAGAGGAAGGCAGAAAGATAATGCTGCAAAAAAGGGCTGTGTTGCAAATGTGTGATTATGAAAATACTTCCTCCTGAAGCATTTTGCTGCCCTTATCTGCCAGCATTCGAGATCAGCAGAGTGCTAGTCCAAGCACCTGCCTTCTGGAAGGATGTATCTTGTGCGGTCAACAGCATAGTTTGGTCTGTTCTATCTTGCTGACCTTTTCCTAGTCTGGCTCAGATGCACTATGCAAAAGAGCCATTGCTTTGCTTTGAAAAGTAGTTCGGACAAGAGCAAAGAGCAAAAAGCTCTCCCCTTGCACAGGCTGGGAACCTTTCAGGGAGGCTGCTCCTTGAGCAGAGCAATGTCCAGCTGCCTCAGCTAGCTGGCCATAGATCTTCCCTACCCTGGTTTCATCATCCGTTTCTGTTATGTCGCCTTTGCTCAGTTCACCTCCCCTCCTGCCTAGGTTGTTTATGCTCTTTAAAACACAACTAAAATTTGACTCTCCTAACCATAGATCTTGCCACTGAAGTGTGTCTGTCTGCGCTGCATCCGAGGCAGTGAATTAAAAATGCCCTCCTAGTAAAGCTCTGGCTTTGAAATGAGCAGTTTCTCCTGTTGCAAAGCGAGGGCAGACAAGCTGGCTCTCACTCGTTATTTACTCTCTCCAGACCCCAGAGCAGATCTCTGAAGGAGTCATGAACAATCTAGCAGGACAGACGGTTCTGCCACCCACCCTTGTTGACTCGTTCGCTTAATGAATTGATGTTTCCTTGGAACAAATCGCACAATAGAGCTCTGCTGGAATCGACTGCAGCTCCTTCTCCGCTGCCTTTGTGCTCCCGGGACCCCAAAGGGCGTTAGAAAACATTAGGCTGGGCCCCATATGCTTTTGTTCATGCGTGGTTTCAAAAGGTGCCTGTCTCTTCCATGGGGACAATAAACTCCCTTTTCAATTTAATTTTCAGTGCAAGGAGGAAATACTGCATAAAGCAAACAAATGCCAAGGTATATTTTTATCATGGGACCTGAAGCTGAGAGAATCTTTTTTTTTTTTCTTTCCTTTTTTTTTTTTTTAATTTAGTGCTGGGCATGGTGATGATGACTGATAGCCTCTGGTTAGTCACAAAACAGGGCAAGCCTGGAGAGGACCCATCCTTCGGGTGCTCCAGCTCCCAGGCCCTGTCAAGATCAACTTGTTAAAAGTTGAGTACTCAAAACCAGTCACAGCTATGCTTGGCCACTTACAAAAGTGGCCTGATTTTCACAAGTGCTGAATGCAGTGGGAGCTGGAAGACATATTCTGCTTGTGAGAAAACCAGGTCACTTAATCAGGTGACTAGCTATGGCTTAGGTGCTCAGATTTACTCATGCTGGGTAGCAAGTATTGGCTGTAGTATTGTAGCTAGTGGTAAGAAGTGGTTTTGTGACACAAATGCACCAGAAAAGAAGAAAAGCCAGAAAATAATTTATTTTTCAAACCTACCAAACCAGCATCGCACAGTAACCATTTGTGTTCATGCAAAAATTGCAGCTGGATTCAGACAGGAGGTGAAAAGCTTTGTGCAGCATTAGTAGTCCCTCGAGCCACCCAATTCCTCCATCTCTTAACTTCTGCTGCCTCTGAGATGAAGTACAGAGAAATCATTTAACAATGCACAGCAACACGTAATAGCAATTTTGAACAGAGAACAAGGGAGATGCTATGTCCAACTGCAGGTCTGGAGATGGAGGATTTAGGGAAGGGGAAAGAAGATCTTAATAGCAGTGTCTTTTAGGTATTTTAGCCACCACAAAGAATCAGATTTTTTTGATTCTTCAACCTCAAAGGCCTCCTTCTGACACACTTCAATGTCAAGTCAAAAGGAAAGTCTTCCTCCACTCAATCAGTGGTTATACGGTATCAGAATATTGCTAGGAAGCATCCCAGCTAAACAGTTGACCCCTTAGCCTGAAACATTACAGCAGAACCGGTGTTGCTGCCCTGGAATACATATTAATGTGTAAATGGTGCCCATTTTAACCCCAGCCCACTTAATGGGAGAGCACACAGCTCTGCATGCTACAGAACTTAACTCATTACTGTTGAAGGATTTTTGGCTTCCTGCAATTTCAGGGTAGGAAAAAAAAAAAGGCAACAGGGGACTGTCAATTCAGCTAGGAAATATATATCAATAAACATAAAGTATAATGGCAAAATCCCATTTACTTCAGAGGAAATGACTGTAATGGGGAATGATGCATTAACCATAAAGAGAACCTTCAGTCTCAGAAGCACCACACAGAAATCCTTCCGCTGTAAGTGCTCAGCTTTCTTATTCTAGTCCAGTTTAAAAAAGGAGGGTGTGTATGGCTGCCAACGGTGCCGTAGCGCACGGGGTAATGAACTGCCATGTGGGACAGTTAATGCAAACAGCACGAGAGCACGGGACGGGGGTGAGCTATTTATCTCCGCCCGCATTATGTTTTATCACTAAAAAGGTATGCAAACTTTGTGGTGTTGATGCTCACAGCAGAGATCAGCCGACGCGCAAGGCGCTGTGCTGGGGCAGGGAAGATGAGTGCATTTGTGCACCGTGGCCATGCAGGGTCCCCAGCCGCCACCGCGGCCAGGCTGGGCTGCAGGGGCTGAGACGTTCAAGCCCTCGCTGCTGGCCTTTCAGGCACGTACAGAGCAGAGACTGCTGCAGGCAACCTCCTCTCCTCCTCACACGTTCAAGTACACCAAGGCTGAGTCACACAGCTGGTTTGAACCCTTGGGTCCAGAGAGCCTGTTTCTTCTCCAGAAGCAATGTCTAATTCATATAAAGTTGGCCCCTCTGGCTGCTGCTTAGGACTGAATTTCCCCATCTCCACTGGCTCTCCCTTTGCTATAATAAGCAGAGATTCAAACCCTGCCGTCCTTACAACCTCTGTTTGTAAGAGGGAGCTTGCTCTGCTGCGTTCTGCTGCTCACAGAGGCAGTAGAAAATGCTAGCAGCAGCCTCCACCTCAGATCCACCTACGAGTTGTCTGCCTACGGAGGCACCGAGGGATTTGTGAATGAGCAACGGAAGGATGGAGGCAGCCTGTAAAAGAAAGGGAATGACTAAATCTTGCCTTTCATTATGTGCCTCAAGCCTAGACAAACTTCTTATCCGTGAACAAAACCCCTCGGAGGGATGAATTCATCATTTCAAGTAGCCCTGAATCTTTGGCCCATAAAATATTTAGCTGTGTAAATAAAGATTTTTTGGAAACTGCACATGGTGCATGATGAAAGTACTTGGCCCTCCTCATCATTAGGTTCAGTTCAAAGGACTGCCTGACATGATAAGATAGGAATTACGGATCATAATTTATGCCAAAGGAGTTTGAAAGAAGAGTGCTGTCGAATAGAACGTTTTTGTTAGGATTATAAAATAGGGCACCTTTATTTTTGCTTGTGTGTGTGTATAAAATATGTATTTATGTAAACATATATTCAAATAGGTATATGTATCTATTTAAAGCTTGACTTTTTCAGTCCGTGTTGGTTTATGGTAAAAGAATAGAAAACAAAATGCTGGCTGGCTCCAGGGAATGACAAAAAATAGGCCTTTTCTCGATGTGGCTGCAGTTGCTGTTTGGAGCACACCTGTCAGGCCAGGTACAGGTCAGAAGCCTAACAGTTAACTTAGCTTACATGTCAAGCTCAGTCATGGTGCAGGAGGTCCTGCATTCAAACCCTGCTGTATAACAGTATGTATAGGGAAGCAATTATAAATTCTTTGCAAACAGTAAAATTCCCAGCTTTTTGTGTGTGTGTGTATGTGTGTTTACAAATTGCCCATCAAGTGACCTTTACAGATCCTTAATTTTTGCAGTTTTCATCAATGGTTTATACCGTTAACAGTACAATAGCGGAAACGTGTCCGTTTTAGACTTTCCATAAACAATTGCACATTGAAGAACAGTTTTGCAAGCAAAATTTCTGTCCATCTAATGACTTGATTATTTGATGTAGGGAAAGATACCCAAATTCCAAATAACTGACCGCATGTCTCATGAATTGCGTAGCTGTTCTACACACAAAAATGGCCACAATGAGGTGTTCTTTCCAAATGGCTTTTGGTGTGGGTTATTTAAATGTGTTCCTCTGAATTCTCAATAATGCAGAGTTCAGTTGGTCACCAAAAATCATATGATATCGCTTCTGTTCTTATTTGGGTGACCTTACTTCTATAAATAGGGACAGGACAGGAAGATATCACTACGGATCGAGTTCCTGTTTAGGGTAGGGGGTTGGGTAGGTTCCTTTTCTGCAGTTTGTTAAGAAAAAAACCCAAAAAACCTGGGTGTGTTTGCAAGGCAGGAATGACTCTAACATAAGCGCATGGCAGAAGAATTACTTTTTCTTCCCTTCACTGAGCTCTGGCTCAATCCTTCAAGCATTACCTTAGCTTATTCTTCTGTTGCTTTCCGCACATGATGGAGGACATCAAGTCCTCCTCACGTTTATTGAGTGACTCTAATTGCAGCCACATCCTCCACAAAACGCGAGTTCATTGCTGTACGCCCAGATCCCCTGAGGAACATGCCGTTCGGTACAACACCCCCAATTTAGGTCAGCGAATGCTATAAGCAGATCACAGCTACGTAAAGAGCCAGGTCTTGCCTGAAATACAGGAACTTTCAGAGGAGTACGGGGAACTGCCTGATTGCACAGTGGCTACGGAGGCTGCAAGATTTCAAACTGTGCTATATCCTGTAGGTCACATAAATATTTATAGAAGGTGCCTGACAGCATGATAGGGCTTGGTAGTTCTCTTCCTCCTCCTTCCCGAGGGGTGGCTGCTTATTCCCAGCTATTGAATACCAAGCTCTGGTAATAGGAAAGAGAGAGAAAAACGTGCTGCTATGTATTTCTAGTTTCCATAATTTAAAATGTTCGTTTTTTCAGAGGACAGTCCAGCTGGCAAACTGCAGTCTGGCCACATGATGATGATGATTATTTTTAAGTGCAAAGAGTGAGGGCCTGGGCGTGTGTCTCTATTTTATGTGTTTGTTTTTTTTTTTTTTAAGTTATGTAAGATTTTGAAGGCGGATTTTCCCCCCTTCTTCAGCACATGTGCTCTAAGTCATTCCCCTAATCCTCTGCTTAGCTGGCTTGTTAAAGCAAAAGAAGAGGGAAGTACAGACCCATAAAAAGTGTCCGTGATAAAGGCAGGAATGTAGCAGCCATTTAACATTTTTAAAGAGATACACAGTTTAAAAAGGAAACAGGATATTATTTTCTTTAGAACAATAACAGTACAGCTTTTTATGAGGCATGGGCTTAGATGTCCAAGTCCTGAGCTCGCAGTTCCCAGCCACTCTGCCAGGTCCCCGCGTGACAGAGGAGGAACGAGGTGCAGGTATTTTGGCTGGTTCGAATTGGTCACACACCATCAAAATTCCTCTGTCCCTTTATTCTCCCCTTCAGCTTCAGGTGCAAAAACTTGTCATTAGTTTTGCTTACAATCATGATATTGTTTTTCTTTTTAGTTTTTGGTTTGGATTTGTTGTCTGCCTTCCTAGTTCACCTCCTTAAGCTTTTCTCCCTATATGCAAATCTAGAAATGTACTGCTGCTCAAACAAAGAGCAGCAGTCTCTGCAAATAACCGGAGTCCTGAAGCTGGAGATTTAAGAAAATGATATCTCACGTTTCCCTAATAAAGCCATAAGAGTTGGCAGCACCTCAGCTGGCTGATTCAGAAAGGTTCGAGATTTTGATGCAGAGCAATCACTGGAAAAGGGTCACAGGGTTAAAGAAGACAGGTGATAAAGGATTTGCAGAATTCTGAGTATTAGCAAAATAGTCAAATATAGATAATACAAATAAATTCAAATAGAAGGTGTTTATAACTGGAGCACACTCAGCAGAGGCTCATCCCCTTCAAACGCCTAATTTTAATACGAGCCAGAATGCTGCAGAATGACCAAGATTTCATTATTCAAATAGCGCAGTGCAGGAGAGCAGGAGCTTTCATCCCAATACTATTAATACGTTTTTAGCTAACCAGGAAGACAATGACTTTGCAAGGAGCCAAGTTAGAGGTTTAAGTATGCTCAAATGTACCATCTGGAGTTTCAGTGATAGCCAGGAAAGGAAGCAGTTGTCATGCTGATTGGAAATAAATAAGTTCCCTCGCAGTGTTCAAGACAAACACGATGCTTTCTTCTTTCTAACTGCTCTTCTTCCTATACAGAAATGAGCTGGGATGGAACAGAGATTTGCCGTATCTGTTTTCTGTATCAAGGTCCTTTTATTGCTAGGGCCTCTTTTTCCCATCATGGGTGGGTTTTAGGCAGAGCGTGGATCTGCCACATGGCTTGGCCAGAGCGGGAAGCCGGACCAGGTGGCTGCTCACGGCACGTGGTGCCTGGTGAGCGCTGCTCGACACGTGAATCACAGTTGTCTCACTGCCACTTCATGAGCACCTTCCTCTCCATCTGTCACCTCGCCTCTTACTCCGAGTGGCACAGCTCGCCTGCGGCGACCGCCGTTTCAGCAGGTGTCTGCAGTGCCCAGCACAGCTCCAGCTGGAAGCACCAGGACCTGCTGCCGAAATGCAATAGCCACAGCGATGGAGCACACCCCATACACCCTAATTCGGAGAGGGCGAGATGGGAGGTGGAGAGACAGTGAGCTACCTAATGTCACACAGGTCATGGAAGAGGGGATGGTTTTGCTATGGATGCTCTGACCTGCCGTGCTCTGCTTGGCTTGGGGCTCCCTGGGGAGACACGCGCTTGCTTTTCTGCCCCCAGTTCCTTAAGGCAGCCCCACTTTACTCCTTTGTATGTAGAATTTTTTTAGCATCGTGTAGATCTTTAGGAAGAAGGAAAAAAAAAAACAAGCCACAACTAGCACTTTAAAGTGCCGGTGTTAACATTTTCCAGCTTCTTGGGGTTTCAAAACAGGAAGTTTGGGGGCGGTGCAGTTGCACAATTTGCCAGAAAGCTGCTGTTCTGTGAAGTCGGTGGCACTGGGCTGTACCAGGAACTTGAGCCCTGCAAGCCACCAGGGCCTTCGTTTTCTGGGACAAATTCTCAGTGCGATGCGAGGAGGTTTTGATGTGCTGCTCCTGTTAGTATGAACCCAGTGGTTTTAGCTCCTCTCGACTACCAGTGGAGAGTTGACTTGTTCTCCAGAGACACAGTAAACCCCAGAGCTAAGGGGAAGTTTTCCCAGCCCAATAGAGAGGAAGCGGGTAGAGATAACATAGACCAACGTCAACATGGTATAGCTGAACACTGAAAACAAAGCATTGAGCTACTTGGTTTGGATCTTGTGATGAAACTTATGATGCAAACTTCCTTCCAGGTTAGAGTCCAGGTCTTTGTATCATGCACATCCTCAGAGGGAGAATTTGAGTGTTTGTCTGAACTTGTTCTGACTTGACAGCAATGAGATTTGGACCATACCGTCCACTTACGTGCGAACAACAAGCATCCCCGAAGTTTTGTTCAAAGACAGTGAAGCATCAGGTTGGGGCCTGCATAGCCAAATCCATTCACTGTTTCAGTCCCTTTCCATCTAGTAGAGGAGAGGGAATATATCACAACTAAATCCTGCTGTGGGCTCCACGGTAAGGCTTCATGGGCCTATCTGGAATTTAATATTAAAGTTGGTCAGTGCATGAGATGGAATAACTTTCAACCAAGAGGAAAGACGATGGTTAATGTCAAAGCAATGACATTTTGTGGTTAGTCTGAATATCTGTTTGCCAGAGATGGAAGAGTTAAGATGCCCATGTCCTGACAGCTGGACTCGGCAAGCTTAATTTTTGCATTATTTCCTAGTCAGGTTTTGCATTATTTCCTGCATTTGGAAGAGCCTAGCTGTGTTCATTCTGACACCTTATTTTCTTCTCAAGTAGTTATTTTCTCTTCTTTATGGGCAATGTCTGTTTATCCTATGTTGTAAGTACTAATGGACTCACAACTTTGCTGAAAAGGCAAACCCCAGAGACAGAAAATGGGAAGTAGATGCCCAGCAAGAAGCTAACCAGTATCTCACACCTAAAATAGACTCATGCAAAGCAACAAGAAGGAAGTCTAAGAAATTAAGGAAGGTGGAAGGAAGAAGGGTGGGGTGCTGAGATAGTTGGGTTAAAGGCGAAAAGAGATACTCAAAATAGCCGCCTGCTCTAGACAGATCTGTTCAGGAAATTTTTTAAGCCTTGCTGTTTTCAATAATACAAATATTTCAAATAAGTATTCCTCGCTTCCTGTTTCTTGCCATCTAGATAGGACCAAATTATGTCAATATGCATGTGGGAGATCTGGGCAAGAACCCCAAAGTGCCGTAGGAAATGGGGGAAAGGAGGGTTAATGCAGCAGATGATGAGGCACACTCGCCACTGACTTAAGGCTGAAACACCCCCCCAACAGTGTTGGGGTTGGGAGTGCCATGGTACCAAGAAGCTCCATCTTGGGGTGAGAAATCGCACAGAGGTTTCAGCCTCTTACCTCGGAGATTTTGAAGTGTGTGGTTAAACCAGTAAGCTAAAGCAAATGTCAAAGTTTCCATTGGGGGGGGGGGAGGAAAGTTAGTTAGCAAGCTCTACTCTGAATTTCAATTTGGGTAACTGTATTTGGTCTCCTTCGGATTGCTCTGTAGTCCTCAGCTGACACAAGTCTCTGCTAGTTGTGGTGAACTCTCTAAAGTAATCCTGCAGACCAGGACATCAGGAAAACTCCAGTCAAATGAAGCTGTAACAAAAACTTGGGTGGAGATTTTTAAGTTAGCTCAGCTTTGGCTTGCCTGTTCTACTTCTTGTTGCAAGAGGAGGAAATTTAGGCAAACGTGGATGCTTTTGAGAGTCCTGTACGCTAAAGTAAGGTGAGATATCCAAACTGGAATGAAGTATTGCTGCGTTAATGTCTCTCCTTTACCAGCCTCAAGTGGCAGAAGCCGTAAAAATGCACAGTACAACTATTTTGCTGTTATAGCATTAATAACAACGAGAAGTCATAAATTCTTGGCCAGACTTTAAACTCCAATACCAGATTATACATTAAAAATGTCCTTCTAGGGTCCAGTTAAGTTATCCGGAATTTGTACGTGAGGTCTAGCCAAGAGTCTCTGAAAGGTTTAAATACTATACTATGGAAGGGTTAAAAAAAGCAACATTAAAAATATATATGTTTGAAGTCTAAAAGGGAACAGGAAATGAAGAATTGTGATAAACTGAGAAACAATGAGATAAAGAAGGATCTGAGAATGTAATGAGAAAACTTTACCACAGACTGGGAATATTTCCCTGCATACTTTTCTGGTTTTATTATGGCCTGTCAGTTCTAACTGTACAGTTTTTATTCCTGTATCTGATCACATTCTAGCAGAATAAATAAGTGAATTACAAAAAAGAAAATAGGAAAACCTTAATGAGACCTGGATTTAGTAATTATCCCTACACCAAAGAGTGCTTATGCATATATTTAACTTCAAGCACGTACTTATAGACTTCAGCGAGGCATATGCACATGCCAACTGCTCTTCTGCAAAGCATGTGCTGAAAGGTTATTGCAAATCAAGGCTTTGGGTCTATTCTTTCTTCCAGCAGAATTTATAAGGATTTTAAAGCAAGTGTTTGCCATGATAAAAGTAACTTTTTTCCATTCACTGAAAACCTGGAGATTTGATGCTAGCAAGTAACAAACAGATGTGTATTTGCTTGGAGCGGGCCTGTACTTAACACACCCACCCCCTCCCAAAAAGACTCCAAAGCAGCGTACCTGACCGAAGGTCTGTCGCAACCTTCAGCACAGCACATCACTCGCACAGTCCTGCTCCGTCCCCTTACCATGGGATTCTCCTTGACCCAGTTCATAGCCTTCAATTAAGGGCTCCCAAATCTAGTGGGTATCGTGATGCACTGCTTGCTCTAGCGCTCAGTTCTCATGTTTGTGGAGGAGTAACTTCACCTTTCTGTGCTCCAAGATGTCTGTTTAACATCGTAAAATGCTCTCTGCAGCTGTAGCACTCTCCAGTGCCTGGCACAAGGGGGCTCAGAGGCCTCGGTAGGGCACAACCACAGTATAGATCATAAAACATCAGCTCAGCAGGTCTCTCCTCCAATCATTTCAGTCTCTTCTGACCCATCTGAGTAAACGCAAGCAGTGTTAGGTCTTCAAAAGTGCTCAGCACACAGTTTCATCCAACCGCAAGGGATGGGAATTCCCAGGGGCTAAGCACTGCTGAAACCCTGCAAACTTTACAGCGCCGACCATAAAGGTGCTCGACTCCTGTTCTGTTTTGCACATCAAGGATCAATGTGAAGCGGGTCCCACAGTCTAGTTATGTCTCCTTCCTTCTCCTCCTCTCAGCATTACCATTTTAATTTCTGACACCTAAGAAGTCAGTTACTGGGAACAATGGACCGGGAATAAGTAAGGATATAGTCCTCGCTCCTTTTGCCTGAGAAAAGCTCATTGTGCATGTGGATGAGGATCAGAGACATAACCTGGCCTGCCCTCTGCTTCCTCTATTCATATGCTCGGCCAATATGACTATTGATGTTTTGTGATTGCTTGGGTACCTAAATGGTGGGATATTTGGGGCTTCCCTTTAGTTAAGAGTTTTGACCATAAGGATTCTCAGATGAGATGTGTTGTCTGAGCATAAAGTGTTTTTTCTCATGATTTTTCCTTTGCCAGTCACCAAAGACACCCAGCACCTCGCCTTAGCACTTTACCAGAAGCATCTCCCATGTGGAGGCACACTTCATCCTATTGCCAGGGATGTGTAGGAGGCCAAGTCTTGGATGCTTGCCTTGAAGACCTTGTTATCCAGATTGATCTTTTCAGGCAGGTATTGTTAGACAGACAGACACACATACACACTAGCATCACCTCATTTCCATAGCGTAGCTCTCCCCCGCGCTGGATTCTAAGTACTGATGTGGGGGTGTATTTCTAAAATTATTCACGATGCAAATCTTTTACAACTGATCCTCACCTTATCTGGTTTGCGTGTATGTCTGATATCCTGAAAGCATACCAAGAAGTGCATTTTTTTTCTTAAATGCAGAAGGAATGGTAATAATATTGCACCCTTTCCTTCCATCACGCTGAGAAGGCAGCCTGTCCTGTGCTGTATGTCACTGATGCACTTCAGCCTTTGCTAGCCAGACAGCCATCACTAACAGCAGCATTAGCAAGTGTGGCACGTCAGCGGCAGTACCCGGGAAGAGCACCTTGCAGCATTGGTACTGCAAAATAATAGCTGTGCTTACAGCAAGACCCCCTCTGCCCTGTCAGAGTGGGCTCTTGGGAGATGAAATAAGAAAGAGCTATAAATTAAATGAATGACAGGTGCTTAGTGTGGATAAGGATCGGTTATAAAGTCCCCTTGGTTTTTAAAGAGTACTTCTTTATGCAGGCTCCTGTGATTATGGTAGAGGACATAGACTGACATGAGCTTCCTTCTTGGTAAATATTTAAGAGCTGCTTTGTGAAAAGTAGGCAAGAAAGGACAATACTAGATACCAGATATCAGAATAATTCTTTGCCGTAAATTTCAGAGGCTAATAGCTAAGCATCTATGGTAAATCGTGTGTGTAAGTGTGCTGTAAGAGGTGGGAGAGCCCTTCTGGAGTCCAGAATCCCATTATTCCAAGAGACAAACTCATTCTAGTGGGTTTCACAGGAATAGAAAGCTGCAGCCCTGCTTTTATCCCTGCCCAGCATTGCCTTCTGAATGCAAACGCATGCAGGGTGTCACTGCCCATTTGAGCCGCTGCCCTACAGCCTGCAGCCTGAGTCAGCTGCAGGCTTGCCATCACCAAGCCAGGAGACAGGCGTAGAGATCCTCAGATTAAAGCAAAAAGAGAAAATACAACATTTTAAGTTGAAGGAGCTGAAAAAATGGAACCCACTTCTCAAAAATACCGAAAAGGAAGACATTGTGATTTCTTCTCGCATTTTTTTCTAGGTTTTAAAATTTGAGGGTATCCTGGGAACACGTTTCAAGCGTGTAGTGAGGCCTTTCTTTAGCCTGGTTCTCAAAGGAGCTGAGGCTTATAGGACCGTGCTGCGTCCATGTGTGTGTCTGCAAGTCTCTCCGACTTCCTACAATAACTTCTGAACCCACTAGTATATTTAAACCCAGTGTGACAGAGACATAGAGCTATCAGGGGTATTTCATGTCTTGCAGCTTCTGTAAAAATAGGTGCTTGGATAGCCGAAGTAACCTTAGGAGTGCACCAGCTGGAAAAGATTCTGAGGTGAGCTTACTTGTTATTAGACATCAGAGGATCCTCACAGAACCAAGCCCTAAGAAATGCTGCAGCCATAAGAAAAGCATCAACCATCAGAAAGACATGTGCACAAAACGAGGCTTTGTGAGTTCTGGCATTCCCGGAGCTGGTTCTTCAAAGACCGTGAAGGTTCAAAGGCAGCTACGGCATGCTCTACACATTTTTCTGCCATAGATTTGTCAGGGTAGGCAGGGCTTTTGTGCAGACAGTGAAAGCCCAAGCAAGATCAGGACTGTACAAGAGTTCAGATCTGAAAGTGCATAAACTATACCAACACAAGCACTTTTATACTGCCACAGCTGTAGATATATTGGGAAAGTTTTGCAGAAATTACTACCCTGGGAAAGCCGAAAGAGCAGAACGTATGTTTGAACAATACATACGTGTCTGGGGGATCCCACAACTACAGGAGCTGAGGCTTAGAGAAAGTCAACGAATATTGCAGGATAACGGCCTCCCAGCAGAAGATCTGCAGGCTCCTGTGCTCCCAATACCGGCGGCTACCATTTCATGTGCGTACGGGCACGTGAGATAACGTAACCTTTCCTCAGTTCTTCCCTGTGCTCTGAACAGACCTGCTTCGGCAAGGCTCCCCCTGCTCCTACGTCTCTCCACAATTTCACAAAACATGCTTGGGAAGCACAGATAAGGACATTCCATGAAATATGAATTATTGTGTGCATGCAGTGATTGTCTCTCTCTCCGCTTGTCCCTTTCAACTGTGGCAATACATGATTTCAGGCTGCAGCTGAAAAAAGACCTTTCTCGGTGCATTCCTCTTTGCCCCTTCTGCAGTTCAACATCTAATGCTTTATCTCCACAAAGCATGCTGGCAGACATGTTTCTATATAGGGTGCAAATAAATTCCATGGAGTGAGGCTGAAGTGAATATCGTGGCAAATTCTGTTGGTAGGAGACAGACCTCGGTACTTTTTTCTGCTGCTCAACACTTACTCTTTCCTGCATTAAGGTTTTGGGATGTTTGTGGATGCTAAGCCCAGTTCTGCATGGTTTCCTGTGTGGACAGACTGAACTGCATAGAAATTACTCTATCCTGCAAGACAGATGAACATGCAGTGTGCTAAACTGCATCAAGACCATGAGGTTTTCAGAAGAGCTCAGCATTAGCCTAATTTTGCTCCCAGTGGTATTGAATGAGGCAGAATTAGGCTAGAGCGGAGCTTCTGAAAGCTGTACCCTATCTTCCTCTTGCTGTACTTGTCTAAAAATAAGGAGTCCAATTAAATCAACAGCAGTACAAAGTATGAGGGAATGTATAATTAATTAAAAAAATCAAAGGTTGTCTTACAGCACTGATCAGCATTTAGCAATCCTGCCACCAGCTCCTACTCTTTTCATTCTTCCTTTTTAATCAGTGATTATTGTTGTATCTCCTTACATTACGATCACATATTCTGGTAGTATTTCAATGTGACTGCGTTCCCTGGGCGCAGTAAACCTAGTCGCAAGAGGAAAATGAGAAACTCCATTAAAAGAGGAAGGGAAAAATCTGTTAGCAGCTCCAGCCCTGGCCCTGACACCTAACTGGAGCCCTGATATCGGTGAAGGATAAAAATTTGCTCACTGTGATAGTCAAGGCCTTCATTTGCAACACAGCCCTGACGAGAAACTAAAGCCTGAGAGATAAAAAACTGCATGTCCAAAGTCATCTCTCCTGTAGCTTTGTGGGAAGGGGAGCAAGGGGAGGCATCCTAGCTCAGAGCTGTTGCTTTCCCTATTGCTATTGTTTTGTTTCTAGCGCTCCCCCCCCAAAAAAATGGGGTTTTTTGGTCTACCAAGAGAGCGTGAGGTGGCCCCCTGTGAGCCCAGGGCTTTTGTCACCTCCCAAACAAGCGTTTCACACTTTTACTCTTGCAGTGCAGTGTGCTGGAGAGGATGTGCTCTTCTCGGTTATCCTCGCAGGAATCCCCAGAAACCGTGCTGGATTCACAGCACATCTGGAGTGACTCCATCTGGGTCGCCGGGAGCAGAATCTAGCTTGTATTTTGGGTGCCAGCTGTTAGTGGGAAACAGTAAGACAACATGGACGGAGAATCCGTATCATCCCATTCTGGTGGTTCGTCATCGTTTTCTGCCTAGATTTCTCCACCCTTCCTTTGTCTAGTCGAATTTCAGGTGGAGTCTGTTCCTTTGCGGCAGTAAATGCGGACAGTTAAAAAATACTGTAGATGCCTGCATCTAGACTTGTCTTTACAGTCAACGGAGGCACTTGTAGGGCATGTTTACTTTTGGTGAGGGTAGGCATTTAAAATAGGTCGGATGAGTCATGCTCTGTCAGTGCCTGTTTCTCCCCATTGCCTGGAAAAAGAGTGAGACGACTAGTCCAGACATGGGCATCACCTACTGACACATACGGTTATGTGAAAGTACTCCTGCCCTCTATTTTTCTGTGCCTATTCCCTGTCTCTTGTTGGTGCGCTCTATCCTTTTCTCCTGTATGTTTAGATCATAAATTCCCCTCAGCACTGTAAACGCCTGTAACGCATGACGTCAGCATGACGGTATCTCGGGATCTTTCAGCAGTACCATCACAAAAATAACAGTACAATACTTTCCAATTAGTACCTAAAGACAGAAAAAAATATCAGTTGTGAGAGACAAACTATTCATAGTGCGGTCTCTACGCTATCAAAAGAGCTGAGGGGGAAGTTCTTTTACCTTAAGCCATGCAAGCAGCTTTTACGTATGACTCACAGTTTCTTTATCCTCAACTAAATACCCCGTGTAAGAAGCCTGATAGAAATTATTAGTAAAAGGTCACCCATCTCTAGGTTTCAGTGAAGTTTAGTAGAAAGTTACATCCCTGCTGTAGACTGGGGTAGAACAGCTCAAGGAGGACTAAAAGGGATCGTACTCTTGCTCTCTGAGCTTTGCAAGTGATGGCTTTAGGACTTGTGTTTGTACGAACCTCTGCCCTGGGCTGTATCCTAGCGGTGAGTCTGTTAAACAGAAGGGACTCTTTTCAGTTTGAAATATAATTTCAGACAGTTCCCGCGCTGTTGATTTGCAATGTCCTTTTGGATATCTGGTCACGTATGAAGGAAGAGTTCAGTACTGCAAACCTGCCTGCCCTGCATGCGAGACTCACTTGTCTAGTTTTGTGTAGTGTATTTCTGAAGGATCACCCCCTCAGATAAGTCCTTCACATAGATTCAGGATTCCAGGATACAGCCCTGCTGCTGCCAGATTTAAAAATAAAGATCTCCACCAGGTTTTTTTTATGTAGGGAAGAGTCATTTTTACTCCTCTGCTGCCTTTGCTGACTGGGCACTCGTCTCCAGCTATAGGCTGCTGCTCTGAACTACGCATTTGAAGTTATTTTTGAAATGCATTATTACTCTGAAGTTGCATCTCTCCCTTTTTGATGCATAATTTGGATTTTAGCCTCTTATAAATTACATGCCTAAGGAACTGCTGATGCTTCTGGGAAAAAACAACAATAACAAAACTGTACAAAGTATTCTTTGTGGAGACTGTTCTGGATATAAACACATTTATACTTCTCTGAGTTTTCCCTGTTTTTGTCTCTGGGGTGTTTACATGAATACAGAACCTCTATTGTTTGGTAATTCACCAATACCAATGAGATCTCATGAATTCCCGCTGCACATCATCCGCATCATGAAATCACAGTTCTTTGTGGTACCCTGATGGATGGATGGATGGATGGATGGACAGACAGACGGACGGACGGATGGACAGACTATGGGTGGAAGAGAAATTAGAAGTAGCTTTTTTTCTGATGGAGGAGCTGCTTCATTGCAGGAAAGGAAGGCCAAGCAAAACTCGGGGAGAAACATGACTATTAGAGTCATGAGGGGGCTCGAGTAGCTAGATCGAGTGCTGGATTTGGTTCTCTTTTGCTGGTCGATGTTGACAAATCTATTTATTTTTGGGCACATTTTATACTGTGCCCAAAATAGAGGTAGTGAGGTCTCTGGCTGCTGCTGCTATTCTTTAGGTTACCATAGATTTCTTCCGAACTCTGCTGAAGCCCACAGAAGAAAATCTCAGTGGCTTACAGAAGCCTTTGGGACATCTATATAAATTGGGCTGACTCTTTCAGGATGGCCGAAAGGATTGTTTTACATGTGTGCTCCAGTTCAATGCGGCTACATGGAGGGAGGGATCTGCTTCTCTGCATTTGATTTCAGCATCTGTAAGACGGAGGAGGGTTTCGTAAGCTGTGGGCTGCACAAGGCACTGGGAATTTTGATTATTTGGGCAAAAAATTTCAAATGTCAGTCACTGAGGTCAGGCATCTCAATAGGAACCTAAACAAAATTGCCTTGATTTTCAAATGTGTTAAAATCTGCGGCTCTGATGATCGGCAGGCACTCAGTATTTTTGTCAAACCGGGTTGCTTTTGTTTTGCTTTATATGGATGTTGCTGCTTAACTTAACAAACCCAAGCCTGAATGTCTTTGGCTTTAATATTTCTAATTAAAGGTGTAGGCATTTTGGGTAAGATCCCACAGTATATGAAATGCCACTGCTCCCTACTAAACTTGGCTTAGAATTAATAATACCAAGTCCAAAGTTAATTAAAATCACAGAAAATAAACCTTCTGTTGAAAAACAACTAGAAGGACTGAAGATTTAAGATGGCTCTGCATTGTATGTGATAGCTAATTGCAACTGAGTTCATCCGTGCTGCTCCTGAGGTTAGAAAAAAAAAGCCTGAAAGTATCTGTTGAAGTAAAATTGAGATACAGTGGGGGATGGAAAAAAAGTCTAAAATGGAATGTTTTTCTAAGTATTGAAGGCAACATCAGCAGGTTTTTAAGTATGTAATTTATAGGGGAAGTGACTCAAATGAAATTATGCACTTTAAAAAATCAGCAAAGTGTTGAGGGCATAATAACCTTTGAAGAATTTTAAAAGCCCTTTCATATTCGTATTATTAGAGTTCCTCAATCCTCTAATTTTACTTCCTTTTTTTTTTTTTTAATGGCACAGCTCCTAATATCAACTGATTATTTCAGAATCAATGAGTTTCATTAGAAAAAGCGAAGTCAATCCATATCCTTCCTGGCTGGGGAGGAAAGCTTAAGAAAATGACTTAAGTGTATCCTAAAACCTTAGAAACCATGACGAAAAAAACTTTCGGGTTTTAATATTCTGGTTATTAAATCTCACTGTCTTCAAGCCAATCTCATGGGCTTCTGTCCTTAGTCATAAGCTTTGCAGTCCTCTGTTGGAGTAAGTGGAAGATGGAGAGAAAGAGGGCTCAGAAACTCCACTTCTTCCGTCCCTCAAACTTTGTGGCAGTTCCCCACAGGAATTAAAAATATATGGCAGTTTATGGCGAGGATGTGGCTAATTTTCTGTATCCCTCCATCCCATTAACAGGGAGACGTGCCAGAGCATTTTTTTGGGCAATCCCCTACCATTTAAAAATCTACTCCCTATATTGAAGTCCCCGTCATTTTCCTCCTCTCTTCTCTCAAGTCAAGGTGGCTTGAATTAATTCAGACATTACTCATACAGAGGAGGCAAAAAAGTCTGTACTTGCTGAAAAAACGTTCTCTGTGAGCATTCTAATCCACTGTTGATTTTTTGTTTTTATTGCAGTATTTGACACTTGATCTTTGTGATACTTGAGAAGTGTTATATTAGATCAGATAAAAGGCCCATGCAGACCATCATTTTTTTTCCTGTTCCATGGCCAGCAGTGAGTACTTAAAACCAGGATAAAAGCAGGCACACAGAAGTCATCTTCTGCCCCTGCCTTTGTACCTTCCCAGTGTTCGGCATCTGGCAGCTGAAGTATTTCTTGAGCCAAAAAGTGCATCTGAATGACCATGATAGATGATCTCTGAACCCACGTTCGCTTTCCCCCCTTACAACACCCTGCCTCTGTAACTTCCACACTGTAGTTATTTGCTGCATGAAAAAGTTCTTCCCTGAGCCTTTTGCCTCCTGCACCAGCTGTAGGACCCAGGCACCCTCTTACGTTGCTCGTGGCCAAAACAACGTGTAAAATGGTAACTGAGACCGTCAGTATAGTACGCTAGGGAGCTACAGATCAAGTGATGGAGGACCTTTACCAAAACCACATGATCCTGGGTAAAAGCCAAATAAGTGACAGCCTCACACCTTGTCTGTTTCCATAAGGATTAAGCATTTTATGTAGCCTGAAAAATCAACTTTTTTCCTGTCTGAGAACTACATGTTTGCAAACAAAACATGCATTTTTCGTCGTTGTTGAAAAGAGCTGAAAATGTTCTGATTTCGAACTTGGATTTATTTTTAGGGAGTGGGTTTTCTGATGAAAGTAGAAAATGCAGATAAACTCTTCTACTGAACGTTTCAGCCTTGCTTTGCCTTTGTAATAGAAATTATGGTTCAGTCGGGGTTTCTGAAGGGTCACCTGGAGGCAGGTTGATTTTGTTATCCTCCAGATTATCTCTGGTGGACTGAAAGGTAACACCACTGAATAAACTCCCTTCTGCCTTTGACCCAAAGATTGCAAACACCCTTCACAAAGGGGCTGGAATTTGCTTCAAAAGGAGTCAAACAATAACCTTTCAATGGATTCCATCACTTCCGTAATAAACAAAACATGATTCCCTTTCAAGCTTATCTGTGTGCCAAGTTCTGTGGTTACAGTACAATAGCTGTATTGTTCTTGTATGCTGCAGGCTAAAATGTATTTTGGTAACTGCTGCTCTTTATAACACAATTGTCTGATGACAGTTATTTTAGCAAACCATTAACTCCTTCAGTCCAAGCGGACCTCTTCCAAGCAGGCTGGATAAGCCTCAAGAAGTCGATTTCTCCCACTGAGCATTGAAGAGAACAGAAAGTAACATAAACTTGTGACTCTCAATGTTAGATAACATGTAAATTATGGTGACTCATAGTGGAAAATCGTAGATAAAAATGACACAAAGACTTATTTAACCACCATCTTATGATTTTTTCCCTGTACATGAGTGTGTGAGATATACTCACACATACTTCAGCATAATGCTACTGTTTGTCCATCCCGCCGCCCCGCAGCTGTCTTGGAAGATATGAGATACAGAAAAAAAATGTACATGCATATTCATATTCACGTCACATTCTCCATTGAGGCATGAATGAACCCTAAACAGTTTTAATCACTGGTACATTTGTGACAAATATGCTAATTCCCACAGTTACACTCTCATGAAAAAGCTTGCTGGTTTTTGCTAGAGTGCCTGGATTACTAATGGGATATTCCCATTTTACAGCTTGGAAAACAGGCATGGGGAAAAATGAGAAGTTAGTGGGCGATCCTAAGCAGTGAGAAGACTGGAGAGAGATTCAAAGTGATCGTTTCCCAGGCTTCCCTCCTTGAACTAAACTACAAGCCTACAAGAGCTGCTTGGAAAGAAGGCCAGAATAGGCAGAATATCTGGCTCTTCATGGCAGGAAACACTGAGAACAAGGGGGCGGGGGGGGTGTTCAGTGTGTGCATGTGGTATTTTTGTAATTCAAGCTCAAGTGACAGCCAAACTCTGAAAACAAACCAAAAAGAAGGGCCAAATATGTTAACATGAGTTGGAGAGCAATTCCAGCAGTGACTGGGAGTTTAAGGATAGGAGATACTCCTTTCTCCTGAATCAGTAAAGCCCGTGCTAACATCTTAAACTATGCTAAGGGAACATGCCAGCAAGGAGAGAGAAAACAGCTCAGCAAAAACAACAAAAAAAGATTTTTGTTTCTGAAGGACACAGGTTCATAAATAAGTGCCAGAAAGCGTGGCTGGATTTCTATACAAAGGCTGAAAAAGTGCATTTTATTGTAGAGAAGGAGTTTCCATATTACTCATCCTGCCCATCTCCCAGACAGCACAGAATTGTTCCCGGTAGTATCGTCTCATTTGCTTTCTTCAGCTCAGTAGTCAGAGGCTCAAGGAACAACGCCAGCCAACCTTACAATTAGAAATGTTCTTCCTAATATTCCACTGTAATTTGTCTTTGCTCATTTTCATGCATTAGCCTTTATGAACTTTACGAGGTAACCTTAATTGCATTCCCTTCTAGCTGCTTATGGAAGGACTTTTTCTGCGTGGATTGAAAGCAGGGTTTGAAGCCAGGGTCCTCAGAGCCAGAGCACAGAGCTTTGGCAGTCACATCAAGGGAGCGTGTCCACTAACTGGTAACAGCGCTGGGCTGTTAGTCCTACGTACCAACCACTTTGCCAGTGCACGATGCTCCAGCAAGGGCACGAGATTCACATCCCTGTCACTCAGCCAACATACATTTTATTCCTTCCATTCATTCACTGCAGCTTTTCTCTGAATTTCCTTGCTTTGTTGATAGCTCTCTGCTGCAGGTACTTCAGCAGAACAAAGTCTTTGATGATTTTTTTTCTTCCTGTGCATTCTGGAGCGCCTGAGCTGGGATTTTTTTTCTGGCATGCTGAAGTGTGAGCTTCCCAAAACAACTTTGGTTTTAAAAATCACCTTCTTTTGCAAAGATCTAAATTGCTTAACTTCTTTAGCCTCCTCTGAAAACCCCATCCCTGAAAGACTTCGTAAGTTAGAGCTGATCTATAATGTCCATGCTGTGCATGCTGAAATGTAGCTCAGTGTGGGGTCAGTAACTTGCAGAGGGAAATGAATCGCATTATACATATATGGTATGTTACAAGGGCTAATGCCTCTGTATTTCTAGGAAGCTCTATCGGTAGACAGTTTGCAGTCCTGCACTCTCATTTGCCACACAAAGCCCATCTCTGTATAGGATGATGAAGCGGGAAGGTCTTTTTTCTGTGCTACAGTCCCCCTCTTTCCTTGCATTTTCCCTGTCTGTATTCACGTGATGTTACCTCTCCATTACTTAGGTGGAGCTTTTTGTAGTAAAGGACATCAATATATGTATGAACAGTGCTTACTAGCTTGTGACCTTGATGTCAGAAAGAGGCTTTTTGGTTCTACCAGCATATGCATTATTAATGCAAGTATGATAACAACTAGTTGTGAGGAACCAGAATTTTCTTGCCTTGTACTATGGTATATAAAGGTCTGTGAGGATAGATCAATCGGCTTCATTTGTATTTGCTGTGTCTAAGCTAGAGCTCCTTAAAAACGCTGGCATTTTCAAAACTTCAATAGATTTTTCTTATTAAGTTGAGAAATTGTTTTTAAAATGGTGAGCATTTTTTATGTTCAGTCAACAAAATCTGATTGTGGTTGTGCTGTATGGGGACTAGCAGATTATAGCCGTGGAGAAAGACAGAAAACATATGCTAGGCTCATATATAGCTTTCAGGGAGGCAACTCATAAACAAATACACATGAAAAGCCATTTACAGGAATATATATATATATTTTCAGCTTTCGAGGTGTGAGTGTATGTGTCTGTCCTCAGTGCATGAGTCTCTGTAGTTCCTTCTCAATCCAGATCGAAGTCAACTGCAACTGTATTTTTTGATCCTGTAAGAACCTTTTGGATCAGTTTTTTTCAGAGAAACATCGCTTTTCATCTTCTAGCATTGCTATTTTCCGGCTTCTCTCTGAAACTAAATCCTATTCATACTAAATTCATTGGCTAAAGTAATTTTTTTGTTGTTGTTGTTAAAAAGAAAAAGGCCAATTTGTCTGTTAAGAATTTTTCCTAACCAACAATTTTTAGAAGAGGAAAGAAGTGTGGCAAAAAGGAGAAGTCAGTACTGAGGTTTATGTAATTTGCTCCGTCTCCTGCAGCGGGAACGTTTGTACCTGGGTACCGCAGTGGTTAGATGTGTGATAGATGGGGAGAGAAACTGGCATTCAGTTCTGGGTTCATTAAGGAACATTCACAGGGCTGTAATTCAGGCTTAGGAATGATTTTTTGAGTTTTGGCTATAGACAGATGAAGTTTCATGAAAAAAGCCACTAGGATCCCATGGAAAGGGTATGTTTTAATCCTTAAATAAAAAGTATAGAAGCCAAGAGTCTGACAAGCCTTCTGAAGCATGAGGAGTCCTTCCTGGCCTCTCACCGTGTCACGGACGGGACAGTGCGAAGCTGCTTTTGTATTGCTGCAAACCGACATTTTCAAGGTGCATAAATAGGCCTGAGAAAACTGCAGAATTAGAATAAACTGTCACAACCCCCAAAAAAGTTTCATCAAAGCCAGCTCAAATGCCTGTATCAGACAGAGGAGTTAAAAAGACAAAAAAAAAAAAAAAAAAGCTTATGCAAAAGCGGGGAGAAATGTAAAGGCTAAAGGCTGCTCTAACCACTAAGTACCAACTTTATCACCCACCCACCTCCCCCACACAACTAGAAATAACTTTAAATAATTTATTTAAGTGTGTCTGTATTGCAGTTACATATTTAATGACTTAAAGGGACAGTGTTTCACTTAGGAATAAATTTGGATTTTCCATAATCTGAAGGTAAGCATTACTCCTGCACCCTATTTTCTGAGAATTTCAGAATGCTTTACAGCGCTCAGTGGATTAAACTCTATGCTGTCGTCTCAGGTAGTCATTACCCTTATTAACAGAGAGAAAACCACAGCACGAATGGATTGAGTAGCTAAACTTAGAACACGGTAATTCAGTGAAAGAATAAGGAATAAGCTAACTCCCCTGTCCCGCTTGCTGAACGTTAGAAGAAAAAAAAAAAAATCTCATCTTTCTTCTGCTCCTATTGTTTGTTGCCTCGAGAATTGTCTTTTCATAGATAATAACATATTCAGGGACTTAAGGGCAAAAAGTTAAGCAGGAATGGGGACATCATTTATGAAGGAAGAAAAAAAGGAAGCATATACAGTAAAATTTCATGTTGGAATTATCTAAGCTCATTAGAGATGAAAACATCTAACTGAGTCATGTTATGAATTTTATTAGTAATGGTGAATAGTTCACATCTCTGGAAATGTCTATCCTTTTCTGTAAAGACCATCGCCTTGATAACGGTCACGGTTTGCTCCAGCTACTTCCAGTAAATTCTGATTTTCATGTGTTGAGTGTATCAGCACATTTGTAGAAATTAATTTGGGTTTTATCAGCATAGGAATAATCCTGCATGTGGGCTTTCTTATGGGCTTCCAGTCATTTTGACCTTGCAAATGGGCAGGAGAGCTGACGAAACCAAGTTCTGGCGTGCTTGCTTTTTTATCACGCCATGTTGACTGATCTGGAAGAGGAAAAAAAAAAAACAACCAAAAAAAAAAAACCCCCAAACCCTACAAGCTTGGTTGGTCATTTCTGTGCTTACAGCTTGCTAGGGACAGTACACCCCCAGAAAAGGGAGAAGACTTAAACTTCTGGCATCATTTTCCCCATCCCCCTGAAATAGCTCAGTGCCCTCATGGTAGGATGCTGCATTCCAGTGCAATGAGGCACCGCAGAGATATCGAAACACAGATAACGTCCCAGTGCAGTGCCACAGATGTGTCCTTCAGCCTCCAGCTGTGGCTGGAGTTTGGCAACCCTCTATGGAAATACCGACAAGAATCACAGCCTAAATGCACAGCTATTTATAAATTCATGCAAAGATCCTCAAGTCCTATGAAATTCCTCTCTCCTTTATCCAAACGCCGCCCCTGCTCACACCAGTCCCTTTGCATGACTTCACGGAGACCAAAGTATCTCTTCTTTCTGCCAGCAATGAATCCATCTGACTTGTATAATACCACCTGGCTCTTGCTCCCTTCTTCTGCCTCCGTGCTTAGATTAAGACCGTTACGGAACAGGCACTACCCTTGTCTGTAGGCTGGGATATATTGTGGGTGTCCCTACATGAATATAATTCCGCCCGGCCTTTTGGTGTGGACCCGGAGAGTGACATTTGGGGAGTCTTGCCTTGGCGAGTACTTCCTTCTTGTAGTTGTCTAGGAAATACTCAGAGAACCACTTCCTGTGCTATCAACTGGGCGAGATGAACGGTACTGCTAGTTTTGCATTCATCTGAGCCCTGAAAGACTCAGCAAAGAGCACACAGCATGTGGTACAACCATTTTGTTAACAGAGGGAAAATCATGATCTTTAAAGCACCGTTTTCCCCTGTATAAATACATGGTACAGAAAAGCTAATTATAGCCCCAAGGCTGACAATTATCAATGACAAACACAAACCCCAAACAAACCCAACAGTTTCTCATTTTCAAGAAGCTACAGAAATGCTCTTTTAATGCCACAACACCTGAACTACATGTCAGCTTTCTTCTCTGCTGATGCTGACATAGAACGAATCACTGCTTAGAGGGAAAGCAGAAAGCAAGGAGGCAGTCAAACCCTGGCAGCCGTCTGAATCTCAGGCGTCTTGCTTTAATTTCCCTCTCTTGGTGGCAGATGGTAGCTTTGCAGGGGTGTTAAATCTGCTCATAAATAATAGGGTGTTGTTTCTTCGAATGGTCCATCTATTTGCACAGGAACAAACCATCAATTCTCACTATAACATGGCACAACCCAATAGTGAAGAAACTATGATGTGACTGGGGAAAAAAAATCACACCACCTACATCCCTCAAACCCCTATCGAATAAACAGTAATAACCCAGAGTTGTTTACTATGCTTTCTCCCATCTCATGTATTCTGTTAGTTTAAGAGCCATTCCCCACAGCTTTCACAGCCAGGCTCCTCAGGCATGCTAAAATATGCAAGCTGAGAGAGATGCTTTAACTTCCTTCAGGCCCGGAGCTGCTGCTTGTTCAAAGGATAAGACACAATCCCTGCCCTGAAGTACTCACAGCTTAAACAGAGACGACAGAGAATGCAGTAAACTGTATATCATCCTTGGGACCTCCTAGCATCAAAGAGGGAGCGGGTCAGATGTGTTGCATAGGTCTCAGCCCTTGTTTTACTAAGCTTTTCTTTCACAAAGCAGTGTCATTTCTGCAGTAGCACTATCATTTCGGTTATTCCCCTTCCCTTGTTCAGCTGCCCGACAAGCCATCAAGTAGGTAAATCCGCAATGGCTCAAGCTGCTGCAAGGAATTGAAAGCAAAGCTTGAGCAAGGAGCTTGCAGCGCTCCTACAGACAGGCAGCAGCCAGGGTCTTGGGGCTCTGCCTGGAAGGCAGCTTTCACACAGGACATCCCACTCTGCATGCACAGGGTGGCCCACCTGACACCTCTGTCATGCAGTACTGTAAAATGCTCTGAGGCTCTTGCATAAAAGACTCTCATGCCAGTGGAATCACCTACTCTTAACAATAGGTAGAAGGGCTTTATATGGCAAATACTGAGATTTATCATCTCTCAGCACAAACATCCAAGAGAGTGGACTATGTGATGCTGTAATCTGTAGGTTTAGCTGCAGGCTGTAACAGAAGCCAATGGACTAATTCTCTCCCTTCAGTATTTCCCCAAATCGTAATCCTGCAGACTTTGGCACCCCACCCCCCACCCCCCAGTCTAAGACGTGTGCAGGATGTGTGATTGTGGCGGGGGGGGAGCCAGTGGTTATAAAACTGCCCAATACTTGGTCGTTCACATGACTTTCAGCTTCGCTCCAAAACTGAAAAGTGACCTGTTTGTGTGAAGCTTTTTCCATACCGTCAGCAGCTGAATCTCCTGTCAACTACGACTGCTGCACCTGCTAAGAGCAGAACCACCAGAGATCACAGCAAAGTAGCTTTCAAACGCTGCTGAGCTTTGAAGTGGCCCATGTTTAGATTTTATTCTGCCTTCCTAGGACCATAGGGAAAAGTTTCAGTTTTAATCCCAGCATCTGGTGTGCATTCGGTTGCAGAATAAAGGCTCATTCATACTACACATGCAGATTTGACAGTCCTCACTGTCAAAGTGCTCCCACCCAAACTCATCTGGGTAAAGTCCTTATCCCGGTAGCCCTGCAATTGTCCTTGAACCTTTTGGCCTCCTCTGTTTTGCCAAGGATCATCTTTTTCTTGCAAACTGTACCCAGGGAAAATCCTCTTGGAATTGAAGTGACCTGTTCTGAAGAAAGAGGGGTAAAAGCGCAGCTAGCATGAAGTCACTGGTGGTCATAGCACGACTTCATGGCCTTCACCTGTGTGCCCAGCTGAGGGTCCGCACGCTGCCTGCCGCTCAGGCGACCAGCCACAGCTCTTAGAGCAAGGTCTGTTATCAAGTGTCTGGGATGAATGAGTAGACAAAAGAGACACCAAATAGAAGTAAGGCATTTTCCCACCCACATAGCAGATACAATGACACCTTCTTCTGCTACCAAAAGATAGCCCAGCTGTTTATTACTCTTAGTCACTTTTAAAATGCAGAGGCTGTGACCTTCCCATTCAGGTCGAAGGAAATCGAATGGCAGGGATCCCAGTGATTTCACAATTTGGCTCTTTTTCAGATTGTAGACTATGTTAACTGCAGGACAAATTCTGAGGTCCTTCCAGTTTCTTGGTTGTGCAGACGTAAGCTCACGTAGGGGTAGTACTTTCTTCTGGATAGACTGCACAGACCAAAGGGGCAGACTTCCCCACCACGTTCAATTAACCTTTATCATCCATCCAATAATAAGCTCAGCTAAGAATCAAAGGAATTAGGCGCTGGGATTTGCTTATATCACATTTTTACATGATTCTGTAAACGGGTTTATAATTCTGCTCATCCCAGAGCTGGCTCAGAGAAGAAACACTGACTGCTTTGCCTGATAATGGCTCGCTCCTGTTCTTGCTGATGACTTTCTGGGGTGTTCAACCCAGGCTGAGTTCAGAATAACTTTAATACTGAAGTATTACACAGCCCTTGTTGCAGACTGGAGAGTAGGGGAATCCCAAGCAGCAGGCAGGAGACAAGATTCTCATGCTGAAACTTTAAGCTCATTTTTTTATCTAAAAGGGAGAAGGGGGATTTCCCACTTCTACTGGATGCCCTTCTGCTTCCCATTAAAAGAGAATGCAGCTAAATAATAGCCACCGATCTCCGTTTGTCTGGACTCTTGCAGTAACTTACATCCTCGGGTTCTCTCCATTTCCTTCAAAAATCAATAAGATTGGACTTCTAAACTGTGTTCGCTATGGTTTGATTACAAGTGAGAACTATGCTCCCATTGATTTTCATGTGGCTTTGCAGTATTGTCTTTGAAACCTCTCCATAATGTGCTCATGGCCTCGGCGTAGTACTTGATGGAGTTACAGCAAGCAGATGCCCAGCCCAGATGAACTATGGATTTGTTAACACCCATTGAAGGCCAGGATTAAAATGTATCTGATCTAATACTTTCTGTGCTGTCAAAACTTATACCAAGATTAATAACTAAGTTTTGTCAAATGCATTTAAAAGAACTAAGGGCATGCCACGTCCATGCTTTTTCCCAGGTCTATCAATTTTAAAAGTATACAAGCAGCACCCACACGAGTGGCTGAGGAATAAAGGGCCTGGGTATCTTTGGGGAGAGTGGGAAGGCAGACGTTTACCCTTTTTCACAAGTAAAATTCAGTCCTCTCTGCTGAGTCTTGTTTGCTAAACTCAGGTTTGGATGCTTCTCACGTGACTAGGTACGTTTAACGGAGCCACCTAAAATAAAAGCTTAGGAACCTTGGGCACCCTCTGGAGTTGGTTCAGATGGTTATTCAGGCAACCCCAGATCTGAGCTTAAAAGAGTCAAGGTCTTTTGTGCTTAAAAACATACGCAAGCAAACTGGAGTACTTCTAAGATAATGCCTTACTGAGTGGTGGAAATTACTGGCACACAGTGTTGTGGAGGTTAAAGTACAAATGCCTTAAGAAAAGGAAATATAATTTAGGATTGGCTTAGTGATGGCTTTCAAGCCTTCTGAGCCAAAAGCAAAGTTTGGCTCAGGAAACTTCCAAGCTGCTGATTGGCACAGACTAAGAACAGAAGAACTGCTTAGTGGCGTATTAAGCTAAATGAACCTTTCATCTAATGGGCTGTGCAAGTCTTATATTTTTATGCATGCACATTAGAGGAAGGGCAAGCCGTTATTCTTTATAGCATGGACGAATGATTTCTGACATCTCTTGTATTGTAGCAGGCCAGGGCTGATCGCTGCGTTCAGGGTGATAACCGTGGTAGAGCCCCACTGGCAGCAGGGGATTTGGACTGCTCATTTATCACCGTGCAAACGTGATCAGAATTAAGGCCATTCATTTCCTGAAACCACTGGCTCACATCCTGTATGTGTTCAACCATGCAATGGTGTGCATCTCTTAGATGAAACCACAGAAAATGAGGCCTGGCAAGACAATATACACACACCACTTTCCCCAAAGCACTGTTCATCTCAATAAGGGTCTGAGGGTGATTTGCTGCGTGTCCTGTTCTTTTTAAGCCCTGTCCTATGTGTTGTTTGACAATAGCCAGCTGTTAATCCAGGGCACAACTTGCAAAGCATGGGTGAAATAGTAATGTAATATGTTGTGCAAACCTAAGATTTTATTAATGGGGCATCAAGTTCCTATGAGTGTGGTCAGGAAGACATACCTCATCAGAACAAATATGTTGTAGGACAGGTTTGCGTTTCTAGTGCCAGCCCTCGCACATCCTTTGCTTGTGGTCTGAATGTGCTTAACACTGCAGACCCTCCGCAATAGTTCGCTGGCTGGTTGGGATGTGTCGTTCAGCTTTTTTAAGTGGTGTTTGTCGTCAGTCTCCAGGTTCTCTTCCGAACCAACAGGCACTCCTGGCTTCTACTGCTAATTCTGATGGTTTGTATTGTAGAGAAAAAAAAAAAGAAAGAAAACCACACATTGGCCACAAATTGCTGCCTAACTTCAACTGTACATACCCTGCATACTTCGTTGTATATATTGTAAGAACATATGCTTGTGTATGCGTATATACATGTGTGCATATGCCTATATATATATAGTAAGTAAGTATATTGCTGTCTATTTTTACAGCTGCTAGCCCTAAGTAACCTCAGGGATTTTCAGCGTTCTAGATATGTTGTATTTGAATAGATATGCAGGTGCCTTAAGATGTTTTGGGTGAGCTAGATAGTTGCAGAAGGGTTGCAGAGATGGAAGAAGCCCTTTCCTTTCCTCCCCAGATGCAGAAATACACAGGAGACAAACTGCCCCTGGATGGTAGGGGAGGCAGAGCAGGGAGCAAACCCCAGTACCAGCGTTTGGGTGGAGGAAGGGGCCTCCACTATCTTCTAGATACTCTGTGCTTCTGTTGTGGCTTGTAAAGATTATGGAAATGGGTAAAAGTCAGAAGTGTGCCAGGAGCTGCCCTGGCCTTGGCAAGAAACCAGAAGAATACGACTTATAGAAAGTCATAGCAGTTTTAAAACTTGCAGAGTTCAGGGGGGAGAATTATTGTTTCTCTCCTTTGACTGCGTCATAAAGAGGAGGGGAGAGGAAGACACAAAAATCCTGTATTTCAACATTTCTTTTCACCTGAGGTGGGCCAGAGAAATCACCTTTCACCAGAGTATATTTCTGTAACCAGAGCTAAAACCAGAAATGGCCACGGGTGGCAGATTTACAGCTCCACTTTTCTGACCTTTGTTTCCTGCCCAGAGCAAGGACAGTTGCGCGCTGTGCTCTGTCCGACGCGCTCCTGGGAGAGGGAAGGGTTGGAAAGGAAGCCAGGGACTGTGTTTCTGGGACGCGTTCAACCCTGCTTTGCTGTGAGCTATCACATCATGGGAATACGAGATTCTGCAAAAGCGGAGACCCTGAGAGGGGAAAAAAATACGCGCAATAGCCCTGGCAAAAGCTGCCGGTGGAGCATGCCTGGAAAGCGTTAGCACGACGGGGAGGAAAGGTTTGCCACGTGTTTACACTAATGCTGAACGACCTCTGCGGGGAGGGAAGGCGGTGAGGGATACGCTCTGCAGCTGGACGGGAGGTCACGATGGCTACGGCCCTCTCCACATCTGCTCTTCTTGTTTCCCCAAATGTCGCTCACAGAGACAAACCTCTGCAAACACGTCAGCTGGCACTGAAAGCCCGGGGGGGCGAAAATGGCAGAGAGCTGGATGCTCACAGTGACTCAGACCGCCTCAGAGTCAACCCCCCTAGTTACTTCAGTGCTTTCTGAAAACTTTAACCGGTATCGATAAAGCGCAGCGCGCTCTGAAACCCGGAGGGTTGGGTTTCCTACTGCCATTTGCTTTATGCAGCCATTTTGAACACATGCAAAGTGGGGAAACGACTCCTGTTCTGCTGCACAGGCTGCCCGCTGTGCTTAGCTTGCACGGGGAGGGAGACAGCAAAATATTTCTTTACCTCAGTCCATCCCATTCACTGAAATCAATGGGATGTAAACATGTGTTTAGGGCTTTCTTGAACGGGAACCTAAATGTCCTTCTCTGCATGTCTTAATAGATCCCATTCAGCCATCTGCATAGAAGATTCATTGTCACCAATTATTGCAAACATTTACACGTTCTCTTCTCAGCCTGGTCTTCTGACCAGCTGAAGCCATGCCAATCTCGCTGGCCAGGCTAATCACATTTCCTGGCTGAAGCTACTTTATAGATGACTTGGATATCACTAGCACACGAGTGAGGGAGGAAAATCAATGCTTACAACCCAATTCAAAGGCTGTGGAATCCAAGGGAATGATTCCTCTTCAAGTCAGCATGCTCTGAACGAGGGCAGACAAAAGAAGGCTTTGACAGCGATTGATTTTTGAGGGAAAGGAGCTGCGTCTTTTGCTCGGTTTGAAAATGAGTTGTTTAAAAGTAAAGGCAAAATCCATGCTGGCTTGGGGAAGGTGACTGTGGCTGTGCAGAGGTTGCGATGATGAGAGGCAGGCAGGCTTCAGTCTCAAATGAAGAGAATTGAGAGGGGCTGTGCTGGATATACAGAAGTACTCTATTGTGAGAAACGAGACAGACGGTGAGAACTGATAATGAGAATGAAGAACTTCCTTTGATTATTGCTTCTCATTTCCTATAATGCAATCTACATCTTTAAAGAAAGCTCTTTTGTTAGATGTTAGATCCCCTTGCCTCCTCCGTGTGGTTAGAAGATCTTAAGCGCTAGTATTAAAAAAGAAAGGTTAACCTGAATAAGGTAGAATATAAGCCTCTTTTTCTTCCGACTCATATGCCGCATTAATGCAAGTAACACCACAGGTATGAGTGGAGCAATTTCAGATATACAGCAAAATCTGGCAGGCAGGAAAGTGCAGAACGGTATGTGGTAGCAGCCAAGACGGCTCTGAGAGAATTGCTGAGAATGAACAGGAGGTGATGGCTGAACCCATCCTGGGTTGGTCCTGGGTTTCACATGGGGACCAGGGCAGGACTGTACCCGCGGTTTCTTTTAAAAAAGATAGTCGGAAACAAGATGGAATTGTTGCGTGTCTAGACACCTAAATACTTTTGAAACTCTAGCCCCAAATCACCTTTGAAAACAGCTATTGAATGCGTAGATTGTTAGACATGTCATACCAGGTAGTATATGCAAATCGGACTGGTAGTTTGGCTTTGGACAAATTACACAGACTCAATTTGGCAAAAGCAGGTGCTGATTTTGAATGCTTCCACTTCAGTTGTTGCAAGGATTTTCAAAGACGGTGAGCGTGATGCATCTGGGATCGGATGTGTGAGTACTCACACACACCTGATTTTACGTGTTTAAAACTGAAAAATTGAAAGCCAGTTTTGAAAACAGAAGCTTAATCCTTCTGTACTTGCAGTTTCCATATCTGTGAAATGGGGATGGCGATAACACTTACCACCCTGCTGATGGCAAAGAAAGATGCCGGAAATTTCTCTGCCTTCCGTACACTGCAGTGGGCGGCAGAACATTCACAGTGATGAGAGGGCAATGTCTGTACTTGAAACCCTGTTCCTTTACAAGTAGCAGATCAGGGACATGGGCAACAGCATGGGCAGCAGGTACAGCAATAATTAGAGCCAAATAATGGAATTGCACATTTCAGAACAAACAGGATGCACTTATACACACAAGAGAAAAAACCTTCTTGATTAACGCCCGAGAGGAAATGAAGTTAGAGACACTAATCCAGATAACCAAACTGAGCAATTCTAATGTGGGATGGCAGTTAGCTAATGGTAACAGCAGCAGCAAAGGACTATTAGCAAAACTCCACCCTGCGCCACAGTATTTAAAAACAAAATTGTTTCAAAGGCCACAAGCTGGCCGTGCATTTACGCGCCTGAGTAATCTCAAATAAAACCAATGGAACTATTTATGTGTTTGAACTTGAGCAACACCTTTGAATCCTTTGCCAGATTGGCACCTAAATTCACCCCGGTTTCCTCCCTGAGCGTGGGGCCCGGCGGGGGAGCCTGTGGAAACCTGCGTGGTTCCTCAGAGCACGCTGTTCAAAGGATGATATTCCCGCTGCCTAGCGTGCTGCTGCAAGGCTTGACTTCGCCTTAAACTTCAAAAGCCACAGGGATGTTTGTACACTAGGCGTACCTTCAACTACTCTGCAGCAGTGGAAACAACTCTGCCCAGACCTTGCAGGGTGTAGACGGGATGCTGTGAGAATTCGCCGATTGTTTTCACGCCAACCACTGATAACAATAACAAAAAAGCTGTCCTTTTCAGGAATTTTCATTCCAACCGAAAACTTGTCTCTGCTTTGACGCATACCTTGAAGCAAAGGGACAATTATCTAGTCACAACGTTCAATCCCATTTGCATAATCTCCTCTAAATTGTTCAACTGCTTCAAATACTTTTGTGATTAGAAAGATACTCCACAAATAAACTGACTGCATGTTCCCGACACTCAAAACTAATGTGTTGCAAGTAAGGGAAAGGTAAAGCAGCATGGAAAAAGGATTCCTTCCTTACCATTACTTACACCCAACCTATGAAACCACAAAATTTCATGTCTATTACTGAAATGAAAGTCACATCAAAGGTCCTGTAAGACTTGGGGATATACTGCAGCAAAATTGAAATAATATTTAGTAGGTGCAAAGTTGAGCTAGATGCCTGGAACAGTATCTAACTGCCACGTAAGAGTACCTTTTCGTGTTATTTATGGCCTGATGGCAAATCCAAATTACCGAGATCTAAACCCAGTACTGCAAGAGACTCTCTTTGTGTCCTCAGGCAAATACCTTCTAATGCTTTCATGCTTGTTGGGAGGTGTTTAATTTGCAGAGACACTGAGCATCAGTTGGCCAAGATTTTCCAAAGTGGCTGCTGACTTTAGGTAATCCGCTTTGGACCTCTGAAAAGGGCTTGGTTTCCAGACAGAGCAAAGCACTCAGGTTTCATAGTTAGTTGCTTTCGGTGAATCAACTCTCATTTGCAAGGAAAAAATCCCCAAAACCCAGCAACGGTTGGACTTGATGATCTTAGAGGTCTTTTCCAACCTTAATGATTCTATGATTCTATGGATACAACTTTCTCCCGTGTGCTGCTAAGTAATGTTTTATGGGGTTTTTTTTGGCTTTCGGTGATCCAGGGGGGAATCATGCCCTTTTTGTGGTCCATATACAACCCCTGTGCCCCATCACTATCATAGCTCGCACCTTTATATTCCCAATCTTTAATGTATTTATCCTCCGAAACACCCGTGAGACAGGGAGTTCCTATACTCCTCCACCAACGGGCACCTGAAGCCAAAAGAAAGAAGCACCTTGCCCCTGAAGCTGTCTGTGGTGCAAGGAACCGAGGCAGATGTTTCTTCTCCTTAGCCAGCAGCCGGTCTGCTGGGCGGGCTGCTCCGCAGCGGCCCTCACTGCGTTGCTCACTTGAGCTTCCTGTTAGATCTGACAAGGTTTTCCACTGACCTTTGGATGTCAGAAAGGATGATAAACAGACCCTGGTGACTGTGTCCTCTCTACTGCCCCCCACTCCCGTAGAAGTCAGAGAGGGTGTTAGGTGCTCGGCTTGGGTTGCACGCTCTGGCATACACTGCCCGCATCCCTTCCCATATCTGCATGAGCCCACTGGCTGTCAGGAAGGACTCAAATGACATCTCTGACATCCTTCTCCCCTAGAACAAGCTAGTGACAGCAAGTATGTAAAATTCCTAAGCTGTCGTCCAGGGAAATCCTATGACACCACAGTAAGCTCCTAGTCCTATGGTTGAAAAGAGGCAGCGGCAGCGACAACAACAAGGTGGGGGGCAAACGGAGGGAGGAAAGATCATGAAGACAAGGCAATCCTGTTCGCATGCTAAGGGATCTCTAAGCCCAAAGGATCCCAGTACCTGCTTCCAAATGTAGTTCTGCCAATCTGGCCTCGGGCTCTCGCAGCCCATTTCTGCATCATCCTAAAAGACCTATTCATTTTTTCCTGCCTGTTGCCACATTTTAGCTGGGCAGCCTTGGCTCTACCCTTTTAAAGTTCACTTTGCAGCAGATGGGCCTATCGAAATACCAAGCGCAAGCAAAGAAATCAGCAGCTGGTCACAGGAGTTTCCTAGGAGAACATGAAAAGGATCGCAGCAGGCTGCCCAGTGCCCTTGGTTAGGCTGACTCACGCAAGAAGCCTGGTGAGACACGTTTCTTGGGCGCTCGAGTCGCAAAGACACAGCCTAGGCTGAAATCACAGGGACAATGCACTAGCAGAAGTTTCTCTCTGCATGATGCACTTTCAGGAGTTAAAGGTTGTGCGAATGATGGCTGTCAAATGTTGGTAGGCATACGGGAATCAAACAAAACCCCAGCCGCACCATGCACCTCCAATACGCCATTCTCTCCCTTAGAAATCCCAAGGGCTTGATCCCGATGAGGATCAGCAGCTTTGGGGCAGGAACTGGCAGAAGTTGGAAAGATACATTGACCCCCAAAGTCAGGGTCTTCACAGGGAGTTAATTCCTCTCTCAGAGATGGCATCTGATGAGCTGCTTTGGGAAGCTGGATGATGAAATGGAGAATTCTTATAAAGGCTGACCTTCCCATTTGCAAGCAGAAAATTCTACCTTAGGGAGAAAAGAGGAAATACCACGGGGGAGTGGGTCACTTCCCCCTCCCCCCCCCCCCCCCCCCCCCCCCCCCCCNTTTATCAAATCAAAGTGAGACTTAAAATACCCCCATACAGCTGGTTTCAGGTTGGTGTAAGAGGTCCCAGCTGTGCAACTCACCCCACACGGGAGGCCTCTTGTACACATCAGGGCTAACTCTGAGAAGAGAGAGGGTTAAACACCGTGGAGGATGGATGCTCGTGGAGCAGTGAACCTGAAATCACTGTAATACTGGAAGGAAACAACATGAGCTGTCCTGCGCCATCACAGCACAAGCTATCTGCCCACTGCGGGGAGCGTGCACGATTCGGGTCTCTGTGGACCCATCCTGACTCATCCTCTCCCCAGCCCGCTGCGCTTGGCTGACGTGTTTCAGACCCAAATAATCAGGGTACCTGGGGAGCCAGCTGCACCCGCGCTGCCCGGGAAAACATTATTACGCGCACCAGCTCTGGAAAGCGCTGTGAGACCCCGGTGCTCCCCGAGCACACAGCAGCTGGGCAGCAAGGAGCTGTGCTGCGGCACAGAGCTGGAGACACTATTTATAAAAGACTCTGCGGCCCCAACATATAAATGCGCCGTGAATAGGTGAGAGACACCTGAGGTTTGTATTTTTCTCCCAGAGGCTTTGGTACTGATTCTTATTTACACACAGGCTCTTTGCATTACCTGAATGGCGTAAAAAACCTATTTCTCTGAAGGAAGCTTTCATAGCAATGAAAGTTGGGTTATTTCTGGGTACAATCATCAGCTGGTGTGCATTAGTATTGCTCCAACAAAGTAAATGGTGCTGAGCTGATTTACACTACCGGAGGCTTTGCCCTTTAGAAGATGAACGCATTTCTGATACAGCTATGCTATGGGTGGGGGTCGAAGAGACTGTAAAGGGAATATAAACGTGTCTTGTAAGGTGCAGCTGTAAGTTACGTTTATTCCAAGGCTTGTTTCCGTTGCCCATAGACTAGTGTGAATACGAACCAGATCCAATTCTTGGTTAGTTTGGGATTTCTTTGAACGGTGCCTGGCAGAACTGACTGCAACTTATCCATGGGTAATATATTGTGATTTGACACTTGCTAGGACTTGGCAGCTACTCTCAGAAAGAAATATTGACTGTGAAGAATAAATTCGATATAACAGTAGAAGAAGGGAGCAGGACATCATTGACACCATTTACAGCCTGCAGTTCTGGAGCACCCTTTGTCTCGAGTGGATGGCAAATGTTAATTAAGGTGGCCTCTCTGGCATCAAGCAGCTGGATGTATTGTCTCATTTTAAGTTTTTCTGTCTGTAAAATGGGAATGATGCTTATTTCAAAGTAGCCGTTCATAACAGTGCCATTCTCATGCAGCTGCGAATTTCACCCATCAGTCTAACTCGCTGTAACTATGGGTAACGACTGGGAGTAAAGGATTTTGGAGGCAATGCTGGGATCACTGCCTGTCAGCAGGAGATGATACCGTCTGCTTCCTCATGTGGCCTCTCCCTATCCTCCTCTCCAGAGACATTTGCTCTTTCTGGCTCCTATTTAGATTGCCGGCTCTTGGAGCAGGGATGATGTTCTCCTTTTCTGTTTGTACAGCCCCCAGCACAACAGCATTGTGGTGCATAAAAATCAGGCTTCTACTCACTGGTGCCATACAAGGGAAAAGCGATACTAGTGTTTCATGTCAGCACAAACTCAGGGCTCGAAATTTGCGTCGTGAAACTGATTCAATCGCTCTCAACAAAATGAGGAACAGCTTAGAAGAAAAACAGTACCACGTTACCTATTTCAGGTATTTCCAATGCCATTTAACGCATCCCCCTTCATGCTCAGTAGAAATGTATCGCACATCTTGATCTCAGCCATTCCAGAGAGGCACGTGCTCAAGGGCTTTGCTGAATCAGGCCGTTAATGAGTTTGTGTCGTTTAAGAACTTGCTATATTTCATTAGGTAGAGGAGAAAGAAAAGAGTCATTTTTACAAATCAGGAGATGAAAAATCTCTCTGAAACGCACCCGCCTCTACGCTGGCAATTATTTCACAGTCACCAACCACGAATTATTAATTCTGCACTATCATGAACTGCAGAGCCTAGCTAATACTACAGGAAAGGGCAAAAAGTGGCACTTGCCTTGCGTTTGATAACAACAGGGGGGTGATGGGTGTGAGCGAAATGCAGTTAAAACCTCTTTCGATGTCAGGCTATGAAAGGCCAGGGTGTTTATCAGAGTTACCTATCTTTGGGTATGCCTCTGCATTTCTAGCACAGAAGACAGATATGCCAACGTTTACTCAGGGCTGCTGTTTGCTCAGCCGTGTGCATAACCTTTCGCTAGCATTTTCATGCTAATCTCCTGCTGACAGGGACTGGCCTGCAAGGTATTCGTGCTGGCAGCAATGGGAGACTTCAGTCCCAAGGACTTGAATTTGGTGTCTGGGGAAAGCCAAGACATCAAACACATCTCCTGTCACTCATTCCAGGTTCCAGTTTATAATTGCTTGCTTTCTGTTTCAGTTTTACGCTGCTGCTTGGTGGGTGACAGAAACCACTCAGGTCCTGACAATACCTGTCAGGATATTGTCATATCTGCACATGCAACTCTGCTCTCCGTGCCTATCTTTATTCTTTTGGGAATGCTTGTAGGAAAAAAAAAAAAAAGGGAAGGCTGAGGCTTCCCGAGGAACGGAGGAGCGATGGCTCCTGCTCCCTGGGTGTGCGAGATTGACATCTCTTAGCTGCATACTGTGAGTTGTGGATATTTCAGGAGTTACTTAAAAAGCGCCTTTTGCTGCTGGGACTTCTCAAAGCTTCAGGAGAAATATTGGGAGAGTGGACTTGAAAGGTCAGCAACTGTGTCTTATGAACATAGACAAGAGGTACGAGATGTCTAAAACACTGTTTATGTAGGTTGTCAGCTGCTGTGTTGCGGTGACTTTAGCAATTCCCTCAACCCATGCTATTATTTCTTGCTGTTGTTTTTTACCCCTCCACTTTACGCCGCTCTCTAGATTCAGTCTTTGTGCACGACTGGGCAGCGTAGGATATGGTGGGGACAGAATAATGCCAAGCAAAGCCAAGGCCTATTCTTTTCACGTCTGTTTATATAGGGGGTGAGTAAGACACAGGCGCCGTGGTGCACCCCATTGTAATGCACAAAGCCTGCAGTGAGTCTTGGTGATGGAATCCAAAATGCTGTCAGCTGCTAAACTACAGCTCTTTTGATGACTCTGCTTGTTGAGGATAATTAGACTGGTGCAGTACAGACACACACACGGATGTCTCTATTCTTTTTGCAATTGCAGAGCGCATGCTGTGCATCCAGTATGAGCGCCAGTTAAAACCTAGGGCAACGTTTTCAAGTGTGAGCAAGACTTGGGAGCCTAAGATTCACTTTCAAAGGTGACTTAAAAACACAAGTCTCATCAGGAGCCAGCAGGGTTAGCACATGACATTTAAAAGCACCAAATTTTTTTTTTTTAAACTTTTGCTCACGGTCTTTCAAAGAGCGGAATTCCCCCCTGACTTCTGTCAGGTTATGTATTCAGGAGATCCCGAGGGCTGGCAGCACCCATCGAGCACGGGCTCTTGCATAGCAAAGTGGCAGCAGTAACCTAGGGGTAAACTTCCCCAGGCTTCCTAAGAAAGTGCTGCAGAATTCTGCGGAAACGGGCCAACGCGCTGCCACTGTCACCAAGCCTCCAAGGAGGAAGAATAATCAGCATTTTATGCAAACAAGGCTCCATTCAAATAGTCCATGCTGGATATCTGAAATCATGTGTTTCTCTAGCGAGTCTTTGTCTTGAGAATCTCATCAGTGAATTTATACTGGCTCCTGACAGTAGTATCAGGTCTGTGAAGTGAGAGAGAAAAAAGGACAGAAAAGGAAACGATAACACTGGTATCTGCATCACTCGAAACGGATACATAGCTTGGAAGGGAATTGCATTCTAAGGATCAAGTTATTAACTGCTTGGGTTTTTGACACAGAAGGCACAAAGTAACTTTTCAGGCTCTGTCAGTGACACGTGGGGTCTGGGTTGCACTTTCTGAAGCTCCTCTCGTTCCTAGTGTAGGGGGTAGGATCAAGTACGGGACCTTTGCTCCAAGACAAAAAAAAAAAAAACAGAGAGACAGAAGCACAAGCAAATGTTTTCTTGTCACCGTGTCATTTTCATACCAAAATGAACTAAGTACTCGGGGACCGGGAAACTTTCTGACATCACTTAGAGTGTTTGCCAAAGTTACCTAGCTCTGAAAAACACATCTCAGAAATCCAGGGATTGCTGTCTTCTGGCTGACTTGCCACTGAACCAGGAACTCGCCGCGTGTGGTGATGCTCCTTAGACATTTAAATATGAGGTCCCAATGAAGCACGGTGTGTGAAGGCACTATAAAGGTGGGGGTTTTTTTCTCCCCTGAACACATGCAAGCTTGCTTTCTGGGCAGCTACCACTTACGCAGCAAGTATTGCAGTGACTCACTGACCTTGGCTCTGCTGCGAGCAATCTTTGTATAGGGATGCTCTGTCCTTAAAGAATTTTCTCGATGTTTGTGGCAGAAGCATTTTCTTTATCGATATCAGACCTGAATATCTGATTGTTCCGCTTCTCCCAACTATCAGTTATGATTAACGGCAGCTATGTATACAGTATCCTGAATCACTGAGGTAATACGGAGTGCTACTGCTGCCATGATCGTTTTAGAGTGTGATCTTATCACAGGAATGACTTCTTCAGCCTCCGATAAGAGAAGGTCTCTCTCCATTTGAAAACTTTATACAATGTCATGGAAATAGAAGGTCTACTTAGACCAGACATCTAAGTCTTGTTATTAAGCTAACAGACTGAAACTCTACAGATTTAGGTGCAAGTGCCAGCCTAACTACAGATGTGACGTATATATCTGAGCTGCTCTGTGCCTCAGTTTCCAGACTATACAGTGGAAATAAAGAGCCCTCTATGTTTTATCACTTTAGACCTTTAAAGTAAGGAACTGTCTGATAGAGATCTCCCCCACACCAAACACAATGGAGCCGCTGGCACGTAACAGTCTGAATACTGCAGTAATCATCCCCCTGTCCCCCAGCAGAAATCTGCAATAAAGCCAATGAAAAAAAAATCCATATGCAGAGGAGCCATGGGACTTGGTCCCGAATGTATGTTTGCTCAAGCCTTTCTCCAGTGCACCTTCCTGGCAGCTGCTAACTCAATTGCAGTATCCATGTTCCACTGCGCAATGCAGACCTGTTGGATCCCTTCCAGCACAGATGTACAAAATTGTTCAGAGGCCTCCGTGCTGAACCTAGGAATTGCAGTACATGAACTAGACCAGTTAATTGCTCAAATTGTTGCTCAAGTTGCAATGCAGAATCTCATCCGTTAAACCCCAGCGTGGATAAAGAGTTGCCTGCCCCACAACTTCTCACAAAGGCTTCGACAGGCGCATGGAAAGGGAGGGTGACAGTAGGGGAAGCAGGTCTTGTCCAAGTGATCTGCCAAAGGGTGCACCTCTGGCAAGTTCTTCCTATTTTGCTATTTGTAGAGTGCAAACAGGTCACAGATACTTCCTACCGAGCTCCTACTTAAAAATGTCCATCAGCCTGATGGCTGATATGCAGTACTGAAGTATTTTGGTTAGACGGTTTTGCTACTGCACAGTCCAGTGGCTCTATCCAAGCCTGAAACCCACTGCCTGGAATGACGGACACAGACAGAGCATTAGGGGAAGCTTTTGCCTGAGCCCTTGCAGCTACACCACCTGGATTTTCTATTCAGTAGCTGAAGATTTCCTCCAGTGCTGTTAACGTGGAAATCCACATTCAACATACCCTTCTAAACTGTTGCTTCTAGAAACATTTCTATCCACCAACTTCTTCACTTGCGAGGGGGTTTCCCTTCACACCCCAGGCCAACACAAGTCACTGTGAATCCCGAAAACCTTTCTAAAGCTTGGGCTTAAGTGGGACTCAGGGGATGCCTACGTTTTGGGCTGGTCCTTTGTAGCATGATGAATTTCAGCCAGGAGTATTTGCAGAAAACTAATACCCTGAAGGCAAGGCTGTGAAGGAACAGAAACCACTTCGGAATCGAAAGATTATCTGCAGCTCTTTTCTTCCATGCAGTATTTTCCCAAATCCAGCTCAAACCCTAGAGGAATGAGAGACTTCGCAGCCTTTCTGTGCTGAAATGCTGCTATGTTGCTCAGTCTGTTACTAGGCAAAACATGTTTTAGCAGCCTAGAAAACATTTTCAAAACACAAGAGAAGATTTTACTGTTTGTAAACTGGATCTGAGCTTCTTTTCTTTGAGAATAATGAAACTCTTAATACTCCTAAATTCTCATAGTTACTGAGAAAGCAACTCAGAATCAGACTGGCTCGGTTCTATTCAGGTCCAGGGGAAACGTGGTACAGCTTTGTGAATTAACTCCTCGTCGTGCCCATGAACACAGAGTTAAACCCAGGTGGTCTTTTGTGGGAGGGAGGAAGGAGGAAATGTGTAGCATAGGGGAAGCGGTGAAGTTGATTCATGGTAGACTGTACAATATTCCTGTCTATCCCATTTTTATGAGGGGGAACTGCTTTGCAATTATGTCTAGCGTCAGCAGATCCACGCAGGAGCACAGCATTACACATTGAACCAACGTTATGGACCTGTCTGTAGAAGATGGTCCCCCTTTTTCAGGCTGAGATGATGGGCAGGAACGTCAGTTTAGTTTTGGAAAGCTTTGCCACCTGTGTCAAGAACAGCGCTCATCTGTTACGCTTTTCACACAGAGCATGGCAACCAAAAGAACATGATGCCTCTAACTTCAGTGTTCTGTTGATGGATAGTGATTTACCCAGTTTGAGTAATGACAGGGGCCAGAGAATTATTTTCGTTTTTCTAGGTCTGGATCTCTTCTGAATCAGTATCTCAGGGCTGTGGCTTAAATTCAGAGTTGTATGCAGAAACTCAAGTAACATTTTGAATTGTATATATTTCTATATTCATGCACATATGTGCACCCAGAATTAAAACAAAGCAAGTGGGATTTTTTTCTCATAGCAGAATTTTTACTTTCTGGTTTTGAGGATGTTTTGGAGGAGTTTAAATGCTGACATGAAACTTTTAAAACTGTGATCACTGAACTTGCAGATTCTGGAGCCACACTGATTTCTGCACCATGCAGGCTAGAGGATTTTAACTGCTTATCCCTGTACTAGCTCCAATAATTTAAGTTTGGTCAAAGGCCTTCTTCCATCCTGAAGGAAACTGCAGTCCATCACTAAATTTTTCTATGTTTAGCATTTTACAGAGATACGTGTTACGCATAGATTTTTTTAATTGCTTGCACATGGATAATAGTTTTAAGTGATCCCCTGTGGTTTCAATGGCCTGTAAACTACATTGTGCTTCCCATTCTATTTACTCTCAGGAAGACTATCAACACCTATATAGGGATTATCACACAATAATGAGAGGTGCTGGCAGACAGATTAGATCTGTGGGTGCAACCACTGACAGTAGATCCATAACGAGATGAGGTACAGTATTTCGGGGCAACTGGGAAATAATAGTTGTGCGAAATCTCTTTCTAGAGGAAGCCTGTTCTTGTGTTTAGGGTCTTGAGACACTGGGGATCTGGTTAGACTTTTGTGTGACCCCGGGTAAAATGCTTGTCTCGGTGCCCAAATTGCAAAATGGCAATCATAACATCACCTTTGCCTTCCTTCCTTGCTTAAATCAGAAACTACTTGGGATAGGGACAGCCTCCTCCTGTGTGACTAGACAGTATGTAATATAACGGGCTAATTGCAAAATAAAAAAAATAATGATTGTGTGCTGACAAAAAAACCAAAATAGAACAGCTCTTCATGGTAATAGTCCAAAGCGATGACATACTGCAGTGGTTTGCGCAATTGCCATCCCCAGGTAAATGCATCCAAAGGTGGTTTGTACATCACTGCATCACCATGTAATTTAGAGTAGCCCAGCTGAACTGAAGCTGTTGCTGGGAGGGGGGAAAAGCGACAGACAGACGTCTGTCCAGGAGCACAGGACAGAGCTGCTCTTCTACCTGTGCCGACAGGACTTTAGTGGGGGAGTGGCAAAAACCTCTGGGGTCTCAGTCTGTGTTGTGGGACACTGACATCAGTGGAGCTCCGTTAATTTCAATACCTGCTCTCAATTTATCTTAGTTCAGAAAGGAAGGATATGTCCTCCTTTGATGGACCCTTTATCCCCGGTCCCCCATAAACCACGTGCAGGATGAACAAATAAAGGCTTATTTAGTAACAACTTGATTTGAACAAAAGATCCATGGGTTTTGCACTTGATACCTGAAGCGTAAATGCCCATGGCATCCTCTCTTGGTTTCAGCCTGGCTCATACAAATTTCTACCCTTAACTGAGGTAGTCTATACTAACCATCCAGTAATACTTGGAAATCGTATTTAGTCTTTCACCTTTGATTATTTTAGCATACATAGGGCAGAAGTGGCTTGCCCAAAGTAACATGGAACCAGGAAAATAAAATGAACACAATAGCCCTCAGCTCCTGTCAGCAGTGCAAGCCCAGGATCATCCTGGCCATCTGAGCTCTTACCGCTGTCATAAACTGTAAGCATGGAGAAGCATTATCAAATAATTAATGATTTCTGTTTTGGAAAGACAAAAGCTGACCTGTACATTGGTAGGGGCGTGAGGTACGTGAAGTCACTCGAGCTGAATTATAAGCTGAAAGTTAGGCAATGTGAGTACTCCCCAGGACCTCAGTACTGTCTCAATACCACATCTGAAAACAGCACTCTTGGGATCTCGTGGTAGTAGCTCCTGTGTCCCTTACCCCGGCTTCAGCAGTCCTCTCTGTCCCCTGCCCCAGTCAATCCCCCTGGCTCTAACAAGAAGCCGGGAGGCCACGGATGCCAACACCAATGGCATTTTGTGACATGCCTGATAGACTCGTCATAAGCATGAGCCACCCAAACAGATGGTCACCACTTTTAAGTATCAGCCTGGCTTGTATTTGTACGCAGGATCTACAGGCACAGATGTGAAATCCCCCGTTTCCCTGAATTCTCTGCCTCCTGTTGTAACTGTAGCTTTGGGGGTAGAGAACAGGCGTGGGAGAGTTTTGGGAGAAGACTCAAGGGGGCTTTACTCTAAGGCTACTTCTCAATAACGTCTTTGGGAGACAGGGTGTTTTTACCTCCTTGGCAACTTGGTAATCTCTTTCATTCACACTTGCAGAGTAATATGCTGCGAGTTAAAAAGCAGCTTCTGGGAAGCAGTGACCTTTAGGGAATGTCTTTTTGCCATGCGGCCCTCTCTCACACGCTTCCCAACCTGTGTGCCGTTCCATACTGTGCCCTTGGTGGCAGTACTTAGTGGTTTGGTTTTATTTCCATTTTGCTTCTTATCGGAATTTTAACGACGAATTATTTGTAGTATTTCCAGCAGACTGGAATTGGGGCACTAATTGCCACTTCAGCTCAGGAAAGCGGTCCCCCTCCCAGCAGACAGCTGAGTTGTCAAACAGGGTTATATGGCAGCGTCTTGAATTTAGTGTCAAGACAGTTCTACCCGTCTGGCTGGTTATATTTGCAATAAGTACTCTTTGCAGTTAGGGATATTTTACCCCTTTCTCCGGTTTGCTCTCTGTGTTCAACCTTCCCCGTCTTGTATGATGGAGCTTTGGGTCCATTTTTGTCAAATGTTAGCGCTTTCTTGGGCAAGAATATGAACCATAGACATAGTTCCTCAGCTAATGGTTAGGTGAGACCAGGGCTGACTGTCAGCCTTGATGGCACTGTTGTGCAGGTAATAACTAGTTTCATTCATAGTATCAAGCTGCTTTTTTCTCTAGCTACACTGAAAGATGCACATCTGTTTTTCCAAACGAGCAGAGCATGAAGTCACCGGTCTCCTACTATCTCCATTTGCAAGCATTGTATATAAATGCTGTACGTTGATTTCAACAGAGAACTATAGATCACTGACAGACATCGGGAGCGTAAGTAGGACAACAGAAAACACATTAGATTTTCTGTACGTGCTGGTGGATCCACGGCAATCTCACGAATCCGTAGATGACATATGTCCTTAAAACTGCACGTGCGTATCTCTAGATTCATAAAAAACTGCGCAAAGACGGGCTGCAAAACCACTGAGTTCTAGCTGGTATCAACAACAAAAGGAAAACTTAAGCAGATCAAGGAATCATCGCAGTCCCCGCTGGTTTCATTTGCATCCTAAAGCGCACAGTCCCATTTCAGGAGTGACTACGTTTAAAACCGGGAGAGTCATGATTAAGTTACCATTTGGTTGCTGCCTAATTAATTTAAAGCATAAGCACATGCAGGGAGATTACACCAGGGCATTGCTAAATTGGGCAAGAAAAACCTACCACTTTGGACTACGGAAATTTTCTTCTATTGCTCCATTCCTTTTTGGTTGACTTGTACGCGGCTTACAGAAAATCTCCCGGCTGAGCGAGTTAGCCAAAGCGATTGCGCCAAGGACTCCTTTATTTTCAAAGCATAGGAACGACGGGCTCCGATTTCAACTGGGGGTGCAGAAAATTGCCTCCCTGCCCACCCCAAACTTCCCGGCGATGCCTGCCGGGCGCTGCAGCCGGAGGCCCTTCAGCACCCCGGCTCCCGCGGGCGGCGGGGACGGGACGCGGGGTTCCCCGGGAC
>WAAD01007709.1:105301-188372 GCA_013389945.1 Fregata magnificens
GGGGCGCCCACCCGCCGCGGGCGCTGCTCCGGGGTTGACCCACGGGGGGATGCGCTGAGCGGGCCCGCTGCTGGAGCGGGTGGGAGGGTGGTGCTCTAAAAAACAAAAGCACGTGCACAAACAATTATGTTGTGCTGGGTTTTTGGGGGGTTTTGGGGGGGTTTTTTTGCCTTTTTTTAGGAAAAGCTCCGCACGATACTGACCTAACTCTGCAGGAGAGCGAGCAGAGGGGAGGTAGGGTGCTTGCGTGACAACACTGGGGCTTCAGGGGCTCTCTCCGCCACTCGACGCGGCTTGGATGTGGTAGCACTAGTGGTTAAAGTCGAGGTAGTTAGAGGCAAAAGAGTTGCGCTCCAAAATTTCCACCTCGGTCTTGCGTTTCTGCATCCTTCTCAGCCCTCTCCAGGCCGTCACTTGGAATACGCGGCCTCGGAGCCTGTCAGTTCCAGGGCAGGGATTGCCCTTCGCCGTGTACGGTCCGCTGTGCCACACAGCTCTGCTCCTCTCCCCTGCTCCCCACCCACGCAAAAGCTGTGTGTTCCTATGGGCTGGGTGGGACAAATATTGCTGCTTTCTTCCTCGTGGTATTTCAGTTCAGACTTCAGTTTGGTTATGTTTGGGGTGTAAACCAAGGGGTTTATATGTGGCAAGAGGCATCCTCCTAGTCCTTTGTCTTTTTTCTGACGTCTCCTTCTTCCCTCCATCGCCACCCACCCCACAGCCTCCCCGCTCTCCCCTTCACTTCTAAAGAGGAGCAGATACCATTACAGATCTTCCCAGAGCAGGCCCAGCTCGCAGGGCTGCAGAGAACAGAATGAGATTAGAACCCTGCCAATAAATAAAAAGCATTAAGAGGCATTTTTTAAAAGTACAGTAGTTTATGCTGGGGAAAGAAAGCCACGTTGGCAATGACAAATCTATCACTACAGTTATTATTATTAGCATTGGGGAAAATAAACAGCCCATTTCCATTTTGTTGTATCAAGGAAGCCAGAGAAGGGAAAAAACCCCTTCCCAACTATCAGCTCGTTCCCCTCCTGTGCCAGTTTATTTTCTGCTGCTTTATCCAAAGGCGTGATGAGAAACGGCCGCGTGCTGCAGTCAGCGCTCACCCCTGTGCTACACTGGGGTCTGTGTTCCCCCAGGGACAACAGGCCGGCAAGTCATCCTCACGCTGGCTGAAAATTAAAGCTCCAGAAGGACATTGCACAAAGCACTACTTGTTCATTTCTTGAAGTCACTTTTAACTCCTTTGATGTTGCTGAGGCACTGATTCTTTCGTTTACCCCCACTATTAATTGGCAAGCACTTCGTTAGAGTCAGTGGGTGAAACCAAGAAGCGTTTAGTCATGGATTTCAGCCGTGTTAGACATTTTGCAACCGTGAAATCAGGATCAGGCACCCAATCTATTCCATTTGAACGGAGAAGGAGAGTTAAGGATTATTAATAACAATATTTGCACTGACACATATATTGCCAGAGCCCCCAGAAGCGTTCGTCACCGACGAACTCATACCCAGCCATGCCAGGAGCACCGCAGAGATACAGCTAGTTCTGGACCTGTGAAAGGGGAAGATGAAAATCCCGAATTAACACTGACCCCACCCTCCCACCTCCCAACAAGCACTGCAAGCAATTCCCAGGAGAATCTGATCAATGTACAGGGATTTGCAGCCAACAGAAATCCGTGGGGATTGTTGTGTTTTGACTTAATTCGATATGCTTCACTCATGCATGTTTTTTTGCTCCAGCTGTATTACTCAATCAGGAAATAACAATAAAAATGTAATTTGCTATGGAAGTAGCTTCCAGGGACTTTGCCCAGATGAGCATCTCCTTCCTCTAGCTGTGAGAGATTCACATGCTCAATTAAAAAAAAAAAAATCCACATTAGAGAAGTTATAATATTGAAGTTTTGTTGGTTGGATGAATTGCTGCAACTAACTCCACTGGAAGCATCGAAGACGTTACAACAAACAAGAAGGAACACAAATAGGATGTTTACACATCTAGGCTAGCTGAGTGTATAATTCGTAGTTTTAATAATCAGTGAAACTGGCTGCATACTGGCTTGAAACGATTTTTCAAGCCTGCTAAGAGAAATGCCTCATGTCCTTGTAACTTCAGTGAGTGCCTCTGCATTTGATCTGGCCGTGCTTTTTTACATTAAAATCCTGTCATTGGGAAGCAGTCCTCCTTTTTTTTTTTTTTTTTTTTCCCAACAATTAAATATGTGCCTTGAAATAATGCTTCCTCCCACCTTTTTTTTTTTGCTTGAAAGCTGAAAATGAAAGCTGTCTTAGTGATCAAATAGGGAAAGGAAAGAAAAATAGAAAGCACATTTTTAAAAAAGCAAACACCCAGAAAATTGTGTTTCAGTCCCCCAAATTAACAATAATTTTAGTGAAAAAAATGAAATATATGAAAGGTTTGTGCCTGTATGAAACCTGTGATATGCAGTTTATTTAAAAATGCTGTCAGATTTTCACATAAAACCTTTCTCTTTTTTTTTTTTCCCCCCACACGGCTTTCCCTCTGCTGGCCTGATCCTAGAAATTTGTACGTGTGCTTAACTTATTCCTGCTAATAATTTTCCTGACTTCAGCGCAACAGCTTCCGGGTGCTCAAAGCCAGGCAACTGTGCGAGTTCCTGCAGCACCAGGCTTGTGTGTGTCCTCTGTGCTCTTCTACTGTTTTCCTGAGTGAAACTCAAATATCATCCCTTTACCTACAGGGAAATGCGTTCTTAGGGGATTATTTATATCACTTCCTTTAATGCAACACAGAATTAATGGGGGTGGGGGGGTGTTTAAAAATGCCACACTGGACAGTGAGTGGGAATGTTGCTATATACTTCAGTAGGAAGAGGTCTGGCTCCTAAGGAATTTGAGCCAAATTTAGCCGTCTTTCCAGCCTGATGCTACCGCCTCACCTCCACATGCAAAGGGTTTACTCTCTAACAATGGAAATATTCTGAAATAAACAGCACAACAGCAGGAAACAGAGCAGGGGTTTTGCTTTCCTCCTTCCTAACTTCCCTCCCTTAAAAAAGGGGTCAGATGCTTTCAGAAAGTCCTTGTTCAAGGCTCTGTTTTTGAATTATTACCAATTGAATTGCGTTGTTGCCCCGGGGGGGAGGGAGGGACAGGGACAGGGACAGGATGTGGAGCTCCTCCTGGGCCAGCACCTCCTTTGTAGGAGCAGCAAGGAAAAGACTGTCCCTTCTCCCTCCCGCTCCCAGAGAAGAGAAAGAGAAAAGAAGTCTCCCATACGGCAAACGTTGAGTAAAAGCTGAACAATGCAGGACACAGCAAGACCGCTGTTTCCTAGACTTTGAGCCTGATCTTGCAATGATTTGCATGCTTAAGCCATTTTACATACACAGCTATTCCACATGGCAACTTCAGGCCCATCGGCAGCTGGGGCGGAAGGAGGGCTACAGCTTTCCCCCTTATCTTGCTTTGGCAAGTCCATCCTTTGATTATTTGCCTGCATGTTGAAGTGGTGTCAACCCGCCTTTGAGGCTGAGCGTCCGAATGCACTAAATAATTAAAAATAAAATTGAGTCCACCCTCAGCACTTTTCCCCCCTCTCTTTTTTTTTTTTTTTTTGGTCTCCCAAGTTTCCAAATGTCAAGAAACGGTGATTTATCACTGAGAAAAATGAACAGCTGCCTCACACTTGATTCAAAACAGCATGAAAATTGAGTCAAAATTATTAGTCAGAGTTTTTACAAAGCTAAGACCAAAGAAACTTCAGCAAACTTCAGCCCATTTCCTATGTAGTCGGTAATTGCTCTGTGGGCAGCAAGTGACTGCTTGGGCTTGGTGTTATAACACCCATCTGAGCATGTTTGGAACAACTGCTGTGCCTTGGTGAAAGTGGAAGAACAGCATTCCTGAGAGCAGCTTAGTCTTAAAGCCTAAAACACCTTTGTCCAGATATTTTACCTGTTTGGGCTTTGATAATTGAGCTGGAATGAGCATTTATTTGTGGCTCTGTCCCCCAGGGATAGTTTCCTTCCTTTGCTAAGCGTCCATCTGCCTAGGTACTTACATGAGCCTCCTCTTCTCTCATCACCGCAATATTTGAGTCCCTCCAGAGTATTTAAAAATAGAAAGAGCAGCTGGTTTATAGGAGAACAGGATTCTGTATTTTGTCCAGAAGGCTGTGAAAGGACTTTCTCACCCTTCACCGTATTCACCTCACCTCAAACCTCTGCCATGAGGTTTGGGCTCTGGGAGGATTCATTAGGGCTGCAGAGCACTCCCTAGGGACCAGGGATGTTTTATCCATGTCCAGCTTTTATTGCCTTGAGGCTGTAACTCCAGCCTCTGCTGCAGACAGGGAGGTGTGGGGGTGGATTCGGGTCCAGGGCTGGTCACAGCACTCTTGGCTTCATTAGAGAGCAGCTGGGGCTTGGACCTGGAGGATCCAAGCTGGCCACAAGCACAGGAGAATTTGCTTTTCTAGCTTGGATTTCCTTCAAATTTGGAGTGTATTTTCCTCATTACAAACAAAATCCACTTTAATGTCATCATAATCCCTTCATTTGTGTATAGAGCTGTGGAGTCGAGCAGGACCTTCAGGTATGAGCCAAGAGGCAAAGTGTCCTTCAGATATTGCACTTTGAGAGTAGGGGGCAGGAGATGGCACCTAGTGCAGCTTGCTCAACTTTCCAGCCCAGTTCTCAGTGTCAAGGAAAAATGAAATAACATATGTATTTTAGAATGCTTTGAGCTATTTTTGGTTAGAAAGCAAGAGGGGATTCTGTGTGAGGAAGGACTCCCGGCGTTCTTGCTGGATGTGCCTAGGAAGTGATTTGCTGTGCCAACTCTTCTCTGGAGCCCAGTTCTCTTGGTTCGGTGGCCCCACAGAGCGAGGGTGCTCAGGGTACGTGAGAGCAAAATTTGCCAGCCGGGAGGGATGGCAGGTTCATGTGGCAGTCCTAGCAGAATGGCCCTTCATGGGTCATTAAAAAACGAACAAACCACGGACGTAAGAGTAGTGAGTAGCTGAGGCTTTGCAAAGACGGGCTTTACCCTCTCTTAACCTGTGCAGTACCTAGTTCATTCATTTATACGGTAAATAGTTGCATGCAGCAAATCTTCCTTTTAATTTCTCCTTGTAGACTTGCTTGCTGGAGCAGTGCGGCTGACTGGGGGAAGTGCACGTACAGCGTGCTGTGAAAAACATTTGCAGACTCTGTTCAGTAACATAGGTGGGATTTTCAAAGGGAACTAAAGCCACCGGTAAATTAGCATATCGGTATGAAATCCACTTACGCTGCGCTTGAGAAGCATGGTTAGCTAGTTCCTGCCATGGTCTGCTCTCTGTAATCCTGGTCTCTCTTAGTGGAAGAGCAGTTGAGCAAACAAAAGATTAATAGGCTCCCTACTTCTAGCCCATGTGCAAGAAAGATCTTGGGCATTGGCTATCTTATCTATTTGATTTCATGTCTGTTTCTGCTACACTTGTATGAATCTAGTTTATTACAATGATTATTTATTTGCTTGGAGCTGAGCCAAGAAATAACGAGATACAATAGAAAGCTGCTGGGATTTCCCCAACTCCCACACACAGTAAAATATGCTGATCTGCAGGAGGTTGTACAAAGTCTGCAGCATTTCTGCAAGGGCCTTTCTTTTTGACTTTTGCTTTTGTTGTAATTATTATTTTTTGTTGGGATTTGTTTAGCTGCATTCCTGTATCGTTACCGGGGCCCTTGTCAGATTACTTCAAGAAAAATGCATTTGTTTGATATAATATTGCAAAGGAAGGGAAGGGGGTGTTTATGGTCACTTGAAATCTTCCTAATTCTTTTGTAGAATTGTTTGAAAAGATACGAAGATCGGTGATTTGGTTTAGTCTCAGAGACAGGCAGTAACAAACTAAAAGCAGTTGAGTGACACTAAGGATTGCTTTGGTTCCTTTTCTCATTTTTCTTTAGTTATTTTTGCTTTTTAACTTTCCTCTCTTTGGATTTGGCAACAGCCTTTGAATGGAGAAGAGAGTGAAAGTGCTTACAAGCAAAAGTGAAAATGATTAATCAAGTTTCACAAAGTTCATTGAAATAGAAATAATAAAACAGCAATAAAGCAGGAATGGTAGAGATAAACAAAATTTGAAAAAATGCTTCTCGTGTAGTCATCAAACATGCTTAGGAGCATGAGAGACCAATTTTTAATCTTTATGATAAGAATTTTTTCTGGAAAACAGCACTTTAATAATACACATTTTTATTACAGAAGAGGATTGTTTTACATGTACGTGTATGTCCGTTACAGATACATTTATGTAGCTTGAGAGGAACTTAAAGATGTAATTTCAATATGAATTAACATCATCCAACATCCTGCTTCAGCTGCAAGTGTTTGCAATTTATTTCATATTTAAATCTTCATTCTATGAATGGCTAAAAGATAGAGGCTGTTCTCCGTAAATTAAATTCCACCGTATGTGGCTCCGTGTGTAACTCTTTGCAATCATTTACTAAAATGTTACATTCATACTTAGAGTATAAATTTCCATCGTGCTTTGATTTCAGCTGCTACTGTCTTTATCTGACTGAACGATGCAGCAAATTAAATACGCTCTGTTCCCCCAGTCACAACTCTAATCTCTACTAATAATACTTAGCATAAAGCTTGCTCTTGTCATCTGCAAAAAGAGTAATTAAGATTTACTGGTTAAGGTCACAGTCCTAGAAGTGTACACATATGTTTAACTTTACCGCTCAGCATAGCCTCCTTGTACTCCCAGCAATAAAATTAAGTCCATGCATCAGCGTCTGCTGGACTGGGGCCCAAGGTAAGACTTGATGCCTTACTCAACACATCACAGAAAAATAAATGTGTGGCTTTGTCAGTGCTTTGTAGTTTTGTTTATCCAGCTCTGCTAGTACGAAGTAGCTTGCAGTCCTATTATCCTACTTGTGTTTCTTGTTAGGATTTTGAGGGGTAAACAAAACAAGGCAAGCAAACAAGGAAAGAAAAGAGTTCCTGTTTGCAAATAATTTCCCATCTGTTTCTCATTCTGTCTGACTCCGGGGAACATTTCCACACTGTATACATCTCATTTTAAAGAACACAAAGTCTGGATGAACACTTTGAGCTTCCTACTTCTGAACGGGGTTCCTATTTCACTCGGATCTGTGTAAATGGCCCATGGCCCTGCAGGAATCCTTGGTCTTACGCTGGGCTAAAAGCAACCCCAGAGTAATCACAGCCGAGCTCCAAGCTGCTGCCTAATAGAGGAGATAGTCCCTCGTGCAGGGGCTGACACTTACTGCACACCTAGTCAAGCATAGACCTGCTCAGAAACGGGAAAGAGTAGAAAATGGAGATGTGATTGCAGCAGGGCTCGGCAGCCAGATCAGGAGCCTGGGGCAGAGGAGAGCTCAGGGGCTGCTGAGGAACATGCACCGGAGCCGCTGACGCTGCTGCTCAGGAGCTTTCAGCCCCAGCAAGCTCATCAGCTGCTGCCCCTTCATTTCTCTGTCTGGACCGATGTGCTATTTCAGTGAAAACACGGTCATGAAGCATGAGGGACTTTCATCTCTGAGAAAGGGTCTTTGGAGAACTGCTAGAGTTCCTAGAGAACTTTGGGGTTTCTGGAGATGCAAAGGGATCCTGCATTAATTCTTTTTACAACTTAAAAATAACAACAACAACAACAAAAAATATTACAAGGTTTTGTTGGACAAAAGGTTTTTGAATCATTCTGTAACGTCATTAAGATGGAGAATTGTTGTGGCTGTGTTCAAAGTACAGTGAAAACTGCCTGTTTGCTTTAAATCTGGTAGGATTTCCCATATCAACCTCTGAAATACTGAAGACAAAGTCCTAAGTGACTGGATTCAGATTCCCGCTCTAGGGTCTAGTAACATTGTCTTTTCAGAGGCGTTCTGTCAAAAAGTAGTAGATGAAATAGTTGAATTTAGACAAGTAAAGATATGGAGGATTGCAAACGTCCCTTCAATAGAACTTGCGGTCCAGTTGAATTTAACATTGGGCTTAAATGACAGCATTTGCTCAAGTAGTTGGAGACTACGGCTACAACGCGTCTTGCACTCAGCCTGAGCTCCCAATGTTGTTCACTAAAATGGCCTCCTTGAAGCCACGTAAAGTAAATGAGATTCTTCCTGGGTCCAGGCATCAGTTCAAGGGGAAGAGGCTTTACCATGAAATGGCCCATCTTCTGTACCGTTGTGCCCAGTGTGTGAGCACAAACCTCTAAGCTGAGACTGAAAGCCTGTTGCTCTTCCCCGCAACGGGCTGGATTTTGGTGCTGCACTTCCCTCTTGTGTTTGCTGATAATACTGTATTTCCTCGCTGTCTGCTTGCAAGACACGCAGAGAGCCTCGCACTGCCCACGAGTGTCCTCCCAAATCCTGGTGAATGGTGAGCAGCTTTTGTTTACCCTTCCTTGATTTTCTTCTTTCCTAAGAGCTGCTGGAATAATTGAATAAAATTCCCCATGCCTTTTTTGTTTGGGTTCCCCCCCCACCCCCCACCCCGAGGCGGGAGCCCTGTTTTTGTGCACGGAATATAGCATGAGATAATTCTGAGCAGCTTGTATACCATATGGCTGAGGTCACAAGAAGAGGAGTTGCCCTGGGACAGTGACATTTTGCCTTTTTTATGAAAGAAAAGTCCATGTAAGGGAACACTGATTTCTCCCAAGAGGGCAAGGTCCTGCCTGTCCTTTCACACTCCAGTCCATGGAGTTTAAACCGGCCTGTAAACAATGGCAAAATCAGGGTCCAGCCCCAGAGCTATTCAGTCTGAAGTATGATTGTGTACCCTGAGTTTTTTTAGGCAAGAGATGAAGCGATGAGGTTTTCTATCAGCAGTTGTGTTCCAGCACGTTTTTCTAATTTTTGCTTTAAAGAAAAATCATCTAGTAGTGAAAACCCCAGATCTACAGTGACTCCAGTAAATTATTTCTCACCAGGATGAATGAGGAGGTTGGAGCTGCTTAATTACAGCGCGACTAATAGTGGCTTTTTTCCTGGTTTTGCTGTTCCTAAGCTATTTGCCGGAGGTTGAAGTCTCAGACCACCAGTACTCCCACAGAGGTCTTTCAAAGCGGGGAGCTACCATGGCATATATGGAAATTCTGCTCTATTTCTGAAAGATTTCACTGCCTTCTGCACAATATTTGGGTACTTTTTTGACAAATCAAAAAACCCCAACAAATCCAAACACATAGTTCTATAGCAGATGGGGCGCACAAGATCAGGCATCCTTATAGTATATACAGACAGATGCCTGTCTTACTCCCTCAGCTCTAGATTTGACACCATAAGGAAGGCAGCCATATGAGTTAGGATCAGCTTCCCTTACTTAACGATGCTGAAAGGGACTTCTAACACTGAATATTGCATAGAAATATTTTCCAGGCATGTCTTCAAAAGACTGGGAGTTGCTCTGCTGAAATTTATCTGTCTCTGTGGTGAGATGCAGTTACCTGTTCAGCAAAAGCTCCCCTAGGGCATTTAAGTATGGACTTTCTATTCCTCCCATACAAAGTAGGTTTGCTTGATGCTATTTAGCGTGCACTGTGCTGCTCTCAGCTATTGATTTGGAGCAGGGCCGAAGAGGAAGTTTCCAGCAGGTCAGGTAAAGAGAGATGAGAGCACTTGATTTTAATGCAGGCTTCAAATGACTTGTTTCCATTTATCCTCCTCCTTGAAAGCCTGGCAATTATTTATTACAAAACAAGGAGGGGAAAAAATGAATCGCGGTACAGTATCTGCAGGCCAAGTGTGTGATTGAAGATGAGGTTTTCAGACATGACGTGAGACCTTTAATGGGACTGCATTAGTATGTTTAGCTAGAATGGGATCGTGAGCCACACGCTGCCTCTCAGAGTACTGCAGGGTGCTTTGGTAGCGGTGGAGAAAGCGTTGCGGCTTGTTAGCGATGAATTGCCCATCCTTGGAGGTACACGAGAGCTTTCAGCATAGAAATAAGAAACCCAAGCCAGTCTGAGCCACAGGCAAGGCGAACTAAATGAACTGGCTTCATTCATTCATACATGCTCTGATTCAGTCTGGGAGTTCGCATTCAGCCTGTTCGTCAGTCCCACTGAGTTTGGACTGAAGATTTCTTGCTCCCTGCCTTAAGCTTACCCCCGTTAAAACGTTAGCGTTCTTCTGACCAGGAGCAGCTGCATGTCGATAGCGAGACGTACAGGATTACAGTGAGTCGACTCGTTCCATTTCAGGTGCTCCATCAGGCTTTTCTGTGCAAATGGGTTTTCAAGAAGTCCGTTGGAAGTGATGAGCCACTGCAGGAGGGGGGCGAAGGCACGGAGCGAGTTGAAGGAAGCAAAAAGTTAACTTTGGTGCCAGGTTTTGCACAGGTGTTCGGTATAACAAGAAATGGGCAGTCGGGCACCCAGCAGAGACCAGAGCTGTGCTATAAAAAGAGCTACAGGGAGACAGCAACTGTTTTGGTGAATCAGATCTTCCTGGCTTCAGAGAGTGGAAGTTCACAGTAACCCAAACTGAGGTTTTGTTTATTTTTGTTCGTGGAGCTTCGCCAAGTTTTATTTCATTTCTTGTGACGTGGTCTCATTAAAGCATAAAGAAGACAAGAAGCCTTTTGAGGTGGGAAAATTTCATTAATCAGCTGGTAATTCTGGGTGTGGGGTTGATGGCCTTTCTGTTGGAGAGGAGACCGTGGTGATTAGAAAGCTCATTTGTAGCAGGTGGCTATAGCAAATACTGACATTATTCTGTTACGCACAGACTGGGGTCTGATGCCCACTCCAGTCGTTGCAGGAATTGCTAGGAGGAGAGATACGCGATGAGTGTGCCTGTAAAGCCTTGGTTTCTAGGTGCTGAAGAAGCTACTGGTCTGAGACGGTGGGGTTTGGAATTATGGTGCAATTGGTAATGGGATTTCAGCCTGCAAAACCTACCTGATACCTGAACTTCATTCTCCAAGTGTTTTCCAGGAAAGTTTTGGGAAAGGACGCTCCCAGTGTGTCAGCAACCTTGAGTTGCTTTCTGGATGGCCCATGGGAGATCAGTGGAAGCCTCTCCATAATTCTTACTCATTTCTAATGGGCTTTGGATCAGGATTCTGCGCTCTGTGTTCATGGCCTCACCAAGTCGATGCGTCGTTTGCTAACATTGCTGTGTGTAAATTCCTGCATCCTAGAAGCATAAAAACTGGAGGAGGTTGCTTGCTTTGGCAGCTTGTTAGTGCAGTACCAGTGAATATGTGTAATTCATTCCTATTCTGTACCTGAAATCGCTCTGACTAGAATATCATGCTCATCCTGTGAAACGCAAATACTGGACGTGCTTGTGATGCTGAAGGGGGAGAAATGCAGTTTCCAGAGCAATTGCTTATGAAGCAGATGTCCTGATCCCCCCCGCAGGGTCACCAGTTTGAAGCTGGTATAATTGCACGGGGGGTGAACAGAGTTACTCCATACGCAGTGCAGCTGAGTGCAGAACCCAGCCTAAAAACACTTCCTAACACCAACACTGTCTAGACAAAAGGCTCTCGTATGACCAAAGCAGCAGGGCCTTAAATGAAGGCAACGGTCCAAGCTCAGCAAATGGTTTGGCGCGTTAAGCTATGTAAAGCGTTTGTGCAGGAGGGACATTTTTGGCAGGGGAAGAGTTAAGGTCCTTTGGTTTCCTCTAGCTACTTTCAGCTTCTTTGGAGCTGAGGGTTTGCGAGGGGTTCATGGCACTTACCGCACGCTGAGCTGTCAGTCGGGGCAGCTCTGTGTCATGGACGTACACTTCTTCAAAGGATCATGTCCTTTCTTCCTCTGCAACGTCATGGTGGTGCAAAGGAGCCCCTGCACATCAGCCTCATCAGAGGATCCCTTTCCTAAGTGACAGCTTTGACGTGGAGGCTAGGTTTGGCTGGGTTATTTAATTCCTGGCTGTAATAATTCAGGCCTGGCAGGTCAGTGTATTTGTGGGGAACATGGGAGCACAGCCAAGGCGCTGGGCTGCTCCAGCCTGGAGCAGTTTTAGAAGTGAAAAAAGCAGTTTAGCACCCAGAGCTCTTTCTGTGCTGGCCTCCTCCCTAGTCATGTGGGCCAGGTGAAACTGTAGTGAAAGGAACACCTGGAGAGCTTTTTTTTTTTTTTTTAACCAGAATATAGCTTTTTGCCCCATCTAGTGGGTACACTATGTATTGAGCCTGGAGTTGACTGTAGTATTTTAATTCCAGCATTCAATTTATCTAATGCAGCTCTCGGTCCCTGATTTTACTTTAGTCTTCTGGCTGTTTGAGCAATACTTGTACAGGTTAAATACACAGAGAGGGTTAGTTCTCACACAGAGAAATAGCTCAAGCATTAGTTATTGAAAGGCAGTGGTGAGTGAATAGGGCACGTTTTCTGGCACAATGAGATTACAAAAAGAACAGCTTGGAAAATGTCAAGATTATCTAGGTGAGGATATGGGCTTAAAAGGGTGGGTATTCAGAACTGGGGGAAAAAACCAAAACAAAAGGACCCTTAGAGAATATAAAATGTGTTCCTCTGAAACCCAACACGTTTCAGAGGAAGAGTTCTCTCGGGTGGATTTTTTAATCCAGAATGTTCAAATGACAAACGCTTGGTGGCTCTGGCTGTAACCTTGCCAGGGTGGCGACACTCTGGTGCGCACCACATTTGTATGTGTTCTGCTTGTGAAGAAATAAGGGTTTGCTGTGCCTCAGAGTGAAAGGCAAGCCAAGGTGGGGAAAACAGGGACTTACTGTAGACATGGAAAGGGTATTATGGGTCTTTCCCTGCCTGCCTGCTTGCAGGGAAGAGGAGAATTGGGACCATGAAGCTGAGACCCCCGGTTTTTGTCCAAGAGAGTGTTTGACTGAGCAGGGTGCGTGCGAGCCTTTCCGTGTCACTGACCTCTCCCCAACTGCAACAGAAGTGCAGCTGAGCTCTGATGCTCCCTTGGCCTCGGTAGAGGTCACACGTGATGTGACTGTCCTGCTTACTGACTGCGAGCACGTGGCCTGTCGAGGAGGAACTAGTAAGTCCCCGGAGACCCTAGTGAGGGACAGAAAGGGGAGAGGACAAGTCGGTCACATCCACCGGCGGCGGCTGGGATGGGGTAGCTGTTCTGGGCTGATGCTTTTGTAGCCTGGTTTTTGTGTCAGTGCTGCATGTTGTTCTCCCTCGTGTGACGGGTCGGGGAGTTCTTTCCCCTTCCTTGTCCCTTTTCCAGAATAGCTATTTCTCACCTGAAGAAGGTCCCTCCCTTAAAAAGCTAATGCTAAGGGCTTATTCATGTTGCAGTTTTAAATGGTGCAAGGGGACTCTTCAGGGTGCGATGAGGCTATTTTTGGCATTTATGAGAATAAATAAGAATAATATTGTTTTTTAAGTTGTTAAGCAAATTCACTTGGATCCAGGGTAAAGTATTAAAATGCTGGCACAAAATTAACCTTGCTTTCTTGGGGATGCCGTAAGTGTGCTTCAGATCCGAAATACCCTATCTGACCTCAACATCATTTGGTATTTTGCAATACCATTATGGAATTGACATCCAAGACCTGAAGGCTCCTCCCCATCTTCCTGTGCATCACTGACTCCCTCCAAACTTCTCTATGAATCTCATAATGGTCCCGTGCTCCAGAAAACCCCTGGCAGGGCCAGCCTGTAAGGTGCCAAGATGTGAATTGTATGGCAGCTCTGCCATCTGCCAGGAGGGAGAAATCATTTTCAGACCTCAGTAGAGGGAAGGATATTTCTTGGAAAAAATTTTATTAACACCTTTAGCTCCTGGGCCAAAGAGGTCAGTTTGTACTAAAGGGCCATCTGGCTTGAGGATCGGTAGAGGATTTTAGATGGAAGAAACTGCATAATCAGTGTGGTGCAAGCGTTGAGGGTAGCGGATGTGGATTAGGAGCACGGCTTCATTTCCAAACACATGTGAAGGACCCCACTATCACTGGAAAGTAACATGAACTGCAAGGTCTCGAGACACTTCTGAAAAGAGAACTGAAGCTCCTAGTTCAGCTGTGTGCTTTCCAAAGCTTCTCTGCTCTGCTAATGACTGAGTAACACTTGCAAATCAGGCATATTTCCTACCCAGCCGAGTGCATAGAGGCTGTCATATTATGTACAGTGGCCGGTTCTTTGTCTCTTGTTTCCACCAAGTGGGAATATTTCCTACCTAACAGAGAATGAGTCTTAATTTAATACATGTAAAATATTATTACAGTTCTTGGATAAAAAGTCAGAGTGGTAAGGGAACAATTACTATTTAATTTACTCTAATATGCTAAAACAGATAGTCTTCTTTCAGGCATACTTTTAATCTGGTTAAGTATTGGACACAATACAGCATAAGGGTAATAAAAGAGTTTCAGTAGGAAAGAGCTAGAGGAATGAGGACTTACCATCATAAAGTGCAGTAACTCTGAATTTGTTCTGGTTATGTTAATCTTTCCTTGCTGCTTAAGTCGCTGCCTCCTCATCTTCAGCAAGCAGTAATTTGCTGACAATGGCCTGTGCTAAGGGTAGCATTGTCAATTGTTGCCTAAAGGAATGGGGAACCAAAATAACAACATTCGGTCTTTAGAGGATGAGACGAATTTATACATAGACCCTGGACACGTCCTGCTTTCCCTTCTCAGATCCTGTGCTCAATTTTCAGTTGCCCGAAGGCTGATTATTGGGAAGGCATGCTGAACACATAGCCAGCGTGTCCCCGTTCCTTGCAAAAGTGACATAAAACTTGCACAGCATCCAGCTTTCTAGTCCATAGACTGGAGAGCGAGATCAGGATGGAAGGAGAGATGAGCAGCACAGGGAGACCTGTTGTGTTTTACAAGGACCCGAGGGGTAGCCTTGCAAAACTGTTCTCATGGATGCTGGAGCTCGGACAGCGCGCTGAGCTGCTCCAGCCTGGCAGGGGTACACGCACCTCCCATTGTGCTGTTAGTCAGCAATGGAGTAAAGGCAAATGGGGCTGTTCCCATTTGACTGGGAATATAGTTTATTGCTTGATGAGAAGGACTCTGTCAGATTTCCTATATGCTTAGTTGTGACCGTGCCATGTGTTTTCTGCGCGTCTGCAGGCACGTATAAAGTAACTGTACTTTGTACTTTGGTTACCTACCTTGCAGGGGTCTGAGAGCAATCATTAATAAGTGATTGCAAAGTGCTTTGAGATCTCTGGATGGAAGGAGCTATAGAAATGCAAACTATTGTTATTTTCTAGGTCAGGGGAAGAAAGTAATTACTTGTAGACCAGTAATTTTCTGTTTTGTCCTTCCAAAGGAATGTGAATAGAGGACAGCAGCAATTACACTGATGGGATGGAAAAAGGCTTTCCAACTTCTCTTGGACTATCTGTTGTTTTTTATTTTATATTCGCTTTGAATTTCCTTTGAGGTGGCAAGTTTAGTTTTAGCCTGGTGTAACCTCTGTCTGAGAAAATCCCTAAAGTGCCTGTGTCCGAGGCTGGAAAGACAGAGCATGGAAGGATCTTTCTGTACATATCCTGTTCCTGTATTCTTCCTTAGTGCCATGGTCATACAGGATACTTGGACTAGATGGGCTATTGATTATATGTGCATAGTCTCCCCTCCATGTACACACCAGTGTGCACACACGTGCTTGCCTGCATTGTGTCTCTTGGGAGAACCAGATGCAGCATCTGATCTGGGCTGCCTGCCAATGAAACAACCATAACTCTTTGGCGGGATATCTTCCATGCAAACCTAACTGTTCTCCTGTACTGGAAGTTTGAGGAGGGGCAGAAAGTTTTGTCCTGTCTTAAGATTATTTAGCAGTAGCTGCTGGTCTCTGTGTGGTAGGACATGTTAATAAACAGTTCACACGTGGGTGGAATTGCAAATCATCATCTATTGGAAAAGGTGATAAACATCTATGGTTGGCTGGAATTCAAGAATGACAGGTTGCTTAAAAAAGCCGGAGTTTTTATCACTTTCTTCCATCCAGATGTGAGGCTAAGCCGTGATTTTTAGAAAACTTTGATAGGGAAATGAGACTCCTTGAACAGAGCAGCTGCTGGCCCAGTGGGCCAGGTTCTCACCTGGGGTGTGGAAGGCTCTGGTCCAAGTCTGAGTCAGAAAGCAGATCTGAACCTAAGCATGGCATTTTCCAAATAACAGACTCAATCACAAGGGTATTTGGCTGGATAGGGATCAGTGTCTCCCTGAGACTATGATCCGTCCTGTGGTTTAGTCCCAACAGAGACTGTCCAACTCAACATCCTTCATGACTTTTTTTGTTCTGACAAACTAGTATTTCTCAATGAAAGTTGTAATAAAAAATTCAGACCAGCTGTGACAGCTACTGCCAGCCATTAATTGCCTTGCTAGTTTTGATGATAGGGACACAGCTGCTAACAGAAAAAAAAAAAAAAAATCCATCAAGGGAAAAGAGGCTTGACTGTTGATTTGCATTTAGCTGGAGTCTGGAAGAGTCATTCTGGATTTGGACCAATTCTTATATGTTGGTAGACAATGGGATTCAGGTCACTAGAGTTATCTTTTGGGATTTACCAAGTATTTGGTGTATCTTTTTTGTCCTTAGACATCCTTGTGGATCTGGGCCATTGCTTCCAGCAGTTGCAGGGGGCATGAAACCAGATAGCAAAGCAGGTTACAATAATAATAACAAACGCCTCTCCGTTTCATGGTCTAATAAAACATACAAGACTCAAGGGATCTCCTTGGTCAAAGTTCAGTTCCTCACTCTTACAGTCAACTCTAGGACAGAAGCATAGTTCAGAGGGCTCCACAGAACATCTGGTTCATTCCTCATCAGTCACAAAATACCCAGTAACAAACTGAAGAGCTGCAGTAAAGACGTGAAAAGTCACAATCATAAAGCACTGCACAAAAAAAAAAAGCGGGGTGGGGGTGGGAAATCAGCGCTATTGCCACTGTCCTAAGGTCTTTCCATTGGTGGTATATGCATTAAATAAAGTTCCCCGATTATCACAAGAACTGGAGCATGGTCTGAGATGGAGAGATGTCATTAACATGTTAACGTAGTACTGGAATACTGGAGTACTGGAACTCTTGTCTGTACAAGCAGCTATATCAAAAGCCTGCAAACTTGAAAAAACAACAGAAACAGTGGAAAGGAAATTAATTCTCTGCCTCAGAGCACAACAGATGGGTCACCTCTGTTGTAGGTCATTTCTCATATTCGTGGCCAGCATGAAGCAGACTTAGAAATGTCAGCGTGAGGTAACTGTAAAACTATCGCATGCAACCACAATTTCTTTTGTCACAAATGTTAGAGGTTTTCATTCCGTCTGTCATCTGAGATTGGAGATCCATTGTAACAGGTTTTCTTGCAGGGTATAACAAGAGATACTGTCTGTTCTTAAGAAGTTGAATATAAATAGCTCAGAGAGTGGTAGGCACAGCAGAAGCAATAGCCTTCAGTTACTGGTGGATAGATGAGGAACACAGAGGTGGCAAAGGGTTGCCACTTGAAAGATATAACTGTAGATACCTTTAAAGCATGGTCCTCTGGGATTTACTCAAGGTCATGCAAGGAGTTTGTAGCAGAGCCAGGGCCTGCATCCAGATCTGCCGACTCTCAGTGTGATGCCTTAAGAATAAAGGCTATCTTTCATCTAAATTAAACCCCCACCATTTCATAGAAGCTTCAGGGCCTCTGTCTAATCTATTCACACAGCATTCATCACCGTGGCATCTAGGTGCCACTCTCCTCATCTCTTAACCTTGCCAGAGTCTATCATGAATATTCTGAGCACCTAGATGGGTTTCCAAATGAGATGAACACGCTTTTCCACTTTCTGCCTTGACTTTCACTTTACACAGCCAGGCTGTATGTCTGATAAACAACCCCATCCTTTATAACCTCAAAAAAAAAAAAAAAAAAAGAAAAAAAAAGACAAAACACCAAGAGGATGTCCAATTAGCAAGTATCGCACTTAGCCATATTTTGGAGCATCTCTTCTCCCTTCCCCATTAGAACTTATGCACTATAACAACACGGCCTGTCACCGTACAGCCCACCAGCTGCATAAAATCAAGGCATCAGGCTTTTTTAATTGAATGCATAATGAGTTGACTGGCAGGTTTAATTAACAAAACTCATCCTGTGTATGCACCTGGAGGTGAAAATAAGTTTAATCAAGAGGAGTTGGCAAGTGCCAACAGCTCTGTCATGGTTCTTTTTTTTTTTTCCCCCCTCTCTTATTTTGGTTTGTTTCAACCAGGCTTTGTATTTGCAAAAATGGCTCTGGGTGCTGATTAATTATCTTTTGCCCAAGATTGATGAGTTGTTGCAGCGTGCCTTGTAATGAGAACTACTGCCCCTGGAAGAGCTGCATGGAAAGCTTTAATTATCAGTCTGCCTTAGATAAACTACTTATGGCAAACATTCAAGGTGCCTGAACACTGTCCTATCATGGTAACCTTTGAGGACCCCATTCACGTGAGGAAAATGTGTTCTTAAAATGCACTGGCTGACATATTATCGCTAAGAGAAGGTGGATTCCTCGTGAAGATGGTGGTGTATAGCTTTCTCAGAAGTTACAAGATTGAGGCAGAAACCATGAGAAATCTAGTTCCTTAGGTTGAATTACTTCTATTTTGAAATGGCAACTATAGCATTTTTGGTGGGACCTCTATGTTGGTTAACAGTCGTAGCTAGAAGGTAAGAAAATGCCCTCCCTCCTCCTGAAGACAAGGCTAGAGGATATATTCTCATGCGTAAGGTCAACCTTGTGCTATCGTTCCCTCTGTCTACAAGATAGGACACTCATGCTATTTCAGACATCCACTTTGGCCCTTCTGAATCCAAGCTAAAAGCACAAAACGGGGAGGGTGGAGATGGAGAGATGCTCCCCAGAGGTGACTATGGGCAAATGCATCTCCCCTGCCTACCAAAACGAGCCCCTGGACAGCTGAGGCCTCCGGGTGTGCCTGCGATAGAGCTGCTGTAGTCCCTCGCTCCTCGCCCAGCACGTGGAAGGTATCTACCAAGCCAAGTTCTAGCAAAGGTTGTGGGCGTTCTACAGAGAGGTTAATGCATTCAAGCTGTCAAAATATTCTTCCTGCTATTCACCCAGTTAACATGCCCTCTCTTTCTTTTGCCTGAAAAGGCATTCGCTATGGTATTCTAATACATGGTCTGTGTTCAAGATGTTAGTGACAGCTGTTGTATGACTACAGGAAGGAAATTATGACTCCCTAATGATAACATGTCACGGCATGTCTCTTTGCTTTTCTTTTCCTTTAGACGTACATTTCTTCTGCCAATGTCTCCGTCATTGCACACATGCAGTTAATTGTGTATCAATGACATATATACCATGTGTTGAGAACAGGGCTTTAAAAAAGAATCTTCTGAATACTTCTACCTTGTCTTTAAATAATGTGGAGCTGACAGAGAAGACGCCCCATGTGGTAACCTGATCTTTTGTACTTTGGGATGCTTCATATCCGAACATCAATATCGCCATCCGGCTTTCCTTAGGGGTGATGGAGCTACGATATGCTCAGTTAAGGATCAAGCATTGAGAGTAATGAATGTGTGCACTCAGGTATACTGTCAGTTTAATCTCTTACGTGACTTTTATGGCTTTACCCCGATAAATTCTGGAAGGGCTGATAGCTCTTGGAGAACGAGCCTGTTAAACACATGGAGGTGGCTGTCCGGATGGACCACCACAAGCCCCTCTCTGCTGTGTTTCAGCTGTGATCTAACACCTCCAGCCTTTGCAGGGAATCTTGTCACAAAACTCTAATGAGAAGTGACCAAAAAAAAGTCTTTTGCATCTCCTTTAAGGAACTTACTGGAGTGACAAGTATGTTTAACCTAGTTTTTAATTCCCTCGATATGGGAAAGTTTCTGTGCCCAGGCAGAAGGCCCAGAAGGGTTATGCATCATTTACAACCCAATGTTCAAAATGAGGGGCAGGCTGGGGGTGGGTGGGAGTGAAAATGTAGGTTTATAATTCTCAGCTCAGCAGGAGCCACTGCTCTGCACAGGGGCAAAACCCAACTGATTAACAGCTTCTGGCAAGGGCAGGGGTTCTTGGTTCCCTCTTGCTTTCTGCTGGCACGGCAGAGAAAGTGTCCTTTCCCTATGGCAAGTTACCACTATCAGCTGAGCGTACCCTCCGTACAGCTTCCAACCCATATCTGCAGGACCTTGTCAGGTTTTGGTGTCACCCAGGGCAACCCAACAGGTATAATTTCGCTCTGGGAGACACAGTGGTCCCTGCTGATTTCCCATTGCCACTAGGAGGCAACTGTTTGTCTTTGAGTGGCGTGTTGCTGCTGTTCAGTATAAAAGTCTTCTAATGCCAGGCTGTTTTCAAGAGGGTCCTAAAATATTTGAAACGAGGCAGGAACAGGAACAACAAAAGGTGTCTGGTGATATCTGGAGATAGTACGCTCTGTGGATAGTCAAACTGTGGTTCCTGGGAACGTGTGTGTGGCTCCTGTGAGCATGGGAGTCAGGTACTACAGGGCTGGGTGGTGCTGAGCATCCCAGAGGGTATCCGAGAGCGTGGCTGAGGCCAGCATCGCCTGCTTGTGCATGGCTCAGTTGCATAGCCAGGCTTCCCGTAGTCCTGAAGGAAGAAATTCCCTGGGGGATCTGCTGTCATCTCCCTCCTGCAAGGTGATCCCAGAGCTCTCTTCATCTTGCGCTCTCAGAGAGTTGAGGCATGTGTCTTGGGACTGTTGTATGGGGATATTAGTCTGCTGCCGAGAGGCTCTCCCCACTCCCAACACGCTCTGTGGTGGTGCCAGCCAGAAAACAGAGCTCTTCAGGAGCAAGCTTGCTCGTGAAACTAAGGCAGGTAATGCTGTGAATGCAGGGCAGACATTTTTTGAGTAGGAGTTAGATTTTGAAAGTCTTTACCATAGTGACCTTTTAAAAGCACTTGAATTTGCTGTGGGGTTCCTTGCTTCTGTGAGCTCCGAGCCGTATGGCAGGTCAGCATGATTTCTCAGGTGGAAACTCACGGACAATCTGCATTTGTCTCCCAGAAGGGATTTTCATATTGCTTGTGGTAAAAGAGCATAAGCTTGCAGGAGGAGAAAACACACTCTGGAAGTCATTTCAACACCTGGTAGCTGTGACAACCATAAAAAGCTGAACAAGCTGCCTTCCCACTCTATTGCTTAGAGGAGCAGTATCTACGGGAATGACTGTACATTCTGGCTTCCCTGAGACCCCCTTCTGACACAGGCAAGATGCCATTTCTGTTTCAATTTAGGCAGCCATGAGAAAAACCAGAAACTACTTTAACGTTGCCACTGAACCATGGGTGGAATTCATCCGTTTGTAGATGACTTCACAAGGGCCCTGAAAGGCGCAAGCCTGATTTTGTAGAAATATATGTCTCTGTCCCTCTGTCAGGGACTAGTTTTGTCTCCTAAAGGTAGGTTTTCTTTTGGGGCTGATGCCAGGAATTGCGTAAAAGCAAGCTTTCCTTCATCCTCTCTGTGGTGACAGATGCATGGAAGACAACCCAAGTAGAGGGATGTGCACAGAGGGAGTTTTGCAGCCCCTTTTGCCCAGATGGTCAAAATAATCAGCTGGCCGGGGGAGAAGGGAAGAGCTCTCTGCTCTGGGTCGTGTCTGAGGAGCAGCAGCCACAGGAGGTCAGTGTTGCACTGTGGATATGGCTGCAAAAAGGCAGCATGGCCTTGGAGGAAAACTTGACCCAGAAGGGAGGGTTAATTCATCTTGGGCACTTCTGGGTAGTTTGCCACCCTGGTTTACTTCTGTGTTCAGCAAAACCCGGTGCTAGTGAGGTGTATGCTCCTGGAAGGAACAGGAATTTGTCGCAAGCGTGAAAGGCAAACTGCAAAATGAGCGTGGTCTGGATTTCATGCCTTTGCGGAGGCAGGGGGGCTGGGAGCGGACGCTAGATGGCTCAGGTCTGAATTGGTCCGGGGAGCTGCAGGCTTTCACCTCCAAATCATTACCTTGTTTTTGACCCAAGTATTTCCTTGCAGCCGCAGACAGCTGTTTGGTGGAAGTGAAGCGGTTTGGCAGGCGTGGGCCAGCCGGAGCGGAGGGTGTCCAACATCCCAGCGTACGCGGCTGCTGCGCAGGTGGCCTGCTTGTTGGCAGCTTCGCTCCAGTTATCAAGGCTGAAAAGCCCTCTATGCTTGATCTCAATTCCTCTGCCTGCAATTTATCCTTCCAGGGTGGTCCGGGGGCAGGTTGGTGCAGGAGGCGTGAGGGATGCTTGCACGGCTACTGTCAGGGTCGTGTCTGGCTGCTGAAAGAAGATTTGCATTCCAGGAGCGTCCAGCCACCGCCTTCCCCCAGGGCTCAGTGCTCTGAAACATGTTTTAAGGCCCATTCCTAGGGAGCTCTGGCAGCTATTTGATGTGGTCGCAGTGCTTTTAGAGAATGGCTGGGACAATAACAGAAGTGAAACTCAAATATTCTCCAGTAGGCTCTGTGGTTCCTTCATGAAAAACAGACAGATAAACAAACAAATTACAGCCCATTATGAGCATGTCCTTCAGTTCCTCTTCAAACAGCTTTTTGCTGTTTCAAAAAGCCTTAAATAAGGACACAGCCTCCTGAGTCTTGGCCATAAACTGTTGGATTTAAGCTTTCCTTGTGCCTCTAGGTCCGTTGCCTTCGCTGTCTTCTAAATTGTCTGATGTGAGCTTTTCATTCGTTTGGCTTTTCCTGGTGAGAGGCTTCAGAACAAGATTCCTTGTGTGCAGTCTTTGATGTTACACCACAAAGAATCTCCCCTTTTTCCTAATGCTCTGCTGAACCCCCATTAAAAAAAGAAAAAGTTTTATGTAACTAGGTTGAGAGGAAGTGGGGTGACCCATGCAAATAGTTTTTGTGTCACTTACAAAGGCTCAGATACTATGGTGATGGGTTCAGCAAAAAGATCTGAACCCATTTAGACGGGGCTGAGCTGAGATGTCTTTGCATTGCACCGGCTGAAAGGCAGAGGAGACACAGCTAGGGATATAAAGGCGTCCCTGCCAAGCTAGGCTAATACAGTCCATCCTTTCAAGAACAGTGTGCAAACCTGACCAGTTTGCTGTCTCTTTTCTGCATACTCGTGGGTATGCTCTGGTAACACTGATTTTAAGAATGGAAAGAACCTGCAGCCCCCAGTTTCGACACTATGAGATGAAATACACTGTGGAAATTCAGCCAGAATTTTTCTTCCTTCAAAAGTAGACGAATAGGTGTTTTGCTTCATTTGACACTTAGTGGCTTCTGCCTTACTTCTTTGTTGACACCGATCTCCTGATATTAGGACTTTGTCCTTGTTCTCCCTGTCTTACGTCTTCTAATGCCTTTGCACTTGAGCATCTCAGATTCTTCCCTTGCACAGCACTCTTAAAGGTGAGGGAGAGGGAAAACGATTATCTTCATCACAGATTAAAACGAAGCTCTTTATTTTTATAGTCAGGGTCTTTGCCTTTGCAGTCTGGATTGCTGGCTGAAGGCGTGGAGCTTTGGGAGTATTTTGTTTGGGCTCCTGCTTGTAGTCTAAAAACAAAACAGGTGCCATCGGTGTAGCATGTGAATCTTCAGCTTCATGAAAAGGCTTTGTTATAAGTGTGTTTTTGGAGAGGAGAAACCTATGCACTGACCTTTTTCAGTATCATCTGATGCATGCACCATGATTAGAAAGAGTAGGGGAAGTTAAAAATAACCTGTGGAGGAGGCATTATAATGAGCAATTATCATTCCTTTCCATTGACTTTTGCAGCAAGACTCTCCATGTGTTTAGTCTTCTTGAAAGAACACGCCAGATGTTAGAGTGAGTGACTTGTTAAGTCCCTGAATACTATTCTCACTGGTGTACTGAACCATTGTCAGGTTTTTTTTATAACTATTAAAATAATTGGGCCCTGAACATTCTGACCTGATAACGTGAAAGAATCTTGGCTGGCTTTCCTAGGGGTCACATTTGTGAATAGAAAACTCAGGGAGTGTTTGCCAGAACAAAGAAATGTTTCTGCATGCAAAGATCTTCAATAACTTAATCTGAGGTGGAATCATCTGGCTTCAGAAATCATGCCTCCTGGCAAAATCTGACTTTTGCATTTCAACATCCTGAACTTTAGTCTTCAAGGAAGCTTTTGTGCTTGTGGGGCTCTGCTATTCTCCCAGAAGAGAGTTCTTTAGAAATGATTGACGACAAGGCCAATTCTACCTTTGCAAAATTTTAATATGGGGAGAGCAGACGCCTCTTTACAAAGCAACTGAAGCCCTTTGCTGTCCCTGCTCGTGCATAGGAATCTTAATTGGATTAAAATACAAATCTGTATATTGTGATTTTGCATGCTATGGATCCCACCGTCTTGTTTTTAGCCACATTGGCCAAACTCAATGAAGTGCACGGCCAATGTTTTAGCTTTGCCTTTGGTGTCCCTCGGTTGGAGCTCATTAAGCATTCGGGGAATAATAATTCTGGGACTTGAACTTTGATCTGAGGAATCTGGGAAAGAAAGGGCCGGAAATTGCAGCAGCCTGATTAGCTACCCCAAGTTGATCAACTTTTCTGCCAGATGCAGGCAGAGCTCCCAGAGGCTGAAAGACAATAGCGTGAGCGAGGGAGAGCTGCCTTCGCCGTGTTGTGTCTGCGCTCCTATCACATCCCATTACTGTCTCTAATGCAGATGGCAGTTTGAACCACTTTGCACACACCCGCAGCCAACCAGAAGCTTTGTCCAAAATATCTACTTGGCAGAAAAATAATAATATATTTTTTTTTTAACCCTAAGCATTTGTTTGCTAATTTTCACACATTTGGGAGTTCTGTGGTTTCATCTAGGACTGGAAACATCAAAATATCTTGAGAGAAGCTCAGCCAAAGCTCTGAGGGAGAGGGTATCTTGAGTCTGACTCTCAACTTGTGGGAATTTCAAAGGGACAATATGAATTACAGTGCGGCGAGACCAGGATAGACTACGTGTGCCAGAGTTTTACATGATAAGCGGTACTTTACTCCCCAGAAGGAAATTTAGATTGGGGTATAAAACCTAAAATGCTTATATTCAGAGCAAGGCAGAGTTTGTCATATATTTTCATTTTCCCAAAAATATCATGAGAATTTCAACTCAAATTCAAATACATGTTGTGACAACCTAAATTCGATGACGAACCAGCTTTAGCACTCGGCTGCGTTGGACTGGAAATTTTCTGACATTGGCGATTGAAAAATCCCAGCTGTAATTGAGTGAAAAGTGAAATAAACTTGTTTCTCACAAAGCAGAGTTTGAGAGTCAGATACCTTTCTTCTCGTAAAGTAGATGGAAGATGTACCTGCCACCATCAGAATACCTTGAAAATACTGAACTATTGAACCTTCCATCTTTGGAAAGCTTTCCTTACCGTTGTCACTTTTTCTTAAAACTTTTTACACTTTCAATTTCTGTCAAGAGACGCATCAAATGTCTACCTCAATATCTAAGGGAAATAAATACCCACAAGCAACTGCTGCCTAGTGCCATGTTTCTGAATGCTTGGCCAGCTGGCAAAGGAGGAATGGGATGTGGAGCTTTTCCAGAAGAGCTTCTGAGGAAGAAAAAATTTTTTTTGTTCCTGCTAGAAATCAAACACTAAATATTGTAGCTGAAACCCCAAATGATTTAGGTTCCAGAAATAAGACATCATGGTCTCTTATGAACTGTAATTGCAATGCTTCTTGGTCCCTCTTTATATGGGAGACACTTTGCTCCCTCTCCCACGATGCTCCCCAGCCTCCCATCTCAGGCATGGAGTGATGCAGTGGTCTATCAAATTGAAATGTACTCAGGATGTTCTTCAGGAGGAAAATCACTGTCATTGCAAATAATGTTGTTTGAAAGAAAGTTTCCTTTTCAAATGAAAAATGTAATATGATTTTGGCAAACTCCCATCTGCCTTCCATTCCAGATGCTCCATGTTAGGTTGTGTGTAGTATCAGAAACTATCTTTAATAGGATTTTGGAAATTCTATGTCAAGTGTCTGGGTCTCAGTTTTAGTGATGGAGAGGTGTCCCCTTGTCAGAGCCAAACGTTCTGTCAGATTTAAAGTTTTCTATCCATATGTAAAGGTGAGTGTTAGTTTGAGGCAGGAGGCACGGTGGCTGAGGAAGCTGACGCGATGCCAACATGTTGTTCATATCCTGAAGTCTTTTAATTTCCCCTGGCTGCTGTTGCAGTAGCACCATTTCACTGAATAAATTAATCAGAACGTAAGATTTGTTGAATATGAAGACTCAAAAAACGGGTTACACTTGTGACTTTGATAAAGCTGCTATAGTTGGTGGTTAGTCATTATTTTTCCCTCTATGGGTGAAACAGTTACAAGAACCCGCGCTATTGTTGCTAGAAAAAGTGGCTTCCTGTGATATAAACTAATTTTTTTAAATAGGAAACATATGGCTGGTCCCTAACAACAAAGTAATATTCAGGTGCTGATGGCATATGCCTCCAGTTGTATTACAGGAAGCTATCTTAGAAATCTGGTGGCAGAGGCTTATACACTAATTTTCAGGAAGTGGGGTTGGGGGGAAGGAATCTGAAACTGATATCAGAAATACATTTACATTTTTAATTTCACTGGAAGTTCTTTGCTGTTCCTACTCTAAAAGTCTCTGATATTCATTCCCTGTTAGCTATAATAAAGAAATACTGTGTGAGGTCTGCATTGCTCCATTTAATACTCATCTGCAGAATGGAGGAGTTAAAAGTTGCTTTATAATCATAAGGTTAGAAGGGATGCTCTGTAGTCTGTCCCCACTCTCCAGTCTGGGATCACAAGGCCCAGATTGTCCCTTGGCAGATGTTTTCCCACTCAGAGTTGTGTTGGAGGCTCTACTGAATCCCTTGGTGAGCAAATTCGGTGTGCCTTGTACTGAGAATGAGAAACCTCTTGTTCTAAATGATCATAATTCTCTTCCTTTTTGTGCCAGCCTTCTAGGTACTTGTAATCATCGTCCCTGCCTGTCCCACCACTAACCCTCAGCCCCCCTTTTTTAAAAACAGTGAGTCATCCAATCTTTCAATCCAGCAGTAAGTCATTCAGTCTTTTCTCGTGTGTCATAGCTTCAAGAGATCTTCTCTTAATGCTCATATTGACTCCTTCCAATAGATTCTGGGATTCTGCCCTAGAGGTGACCAGTTGTGGGCATTAAAACCTAGAGCTGGGATGTTGCTGTAGCATTAGCTCTTGTTTTGCATTTGCCTGCCTCTTTCACAGCTTGCTGAAAGCTCAGAGAGCCATTGGTGGTTACCATGCGTGTGCTAAATTACATTGCTCTTGTTGTGGTTCTTGCATTAATGGAGCCAGGCTTCAGGGAAGGAACTTGGCCTGAACCATAGTTGGGGATTTTATTTTTATCCGCCACTGCTGGCATTTTTGCCTACCTGCTTGTAATAATTAATAATATTTACCTTTGTTTCCTTAGCACTGAAACCTGAGCCAAACTACAAACTTTTTTTTCCCCTGGGCTTTGGCTGAAAACTTTAGATGTGCTGTTCCATCACAGCCCCAATATTCAGGTCCCTTCTCAGCTGGAGGCTTGGGTTGGGCTCACAGCCCAAAGCAATGTGGGTCAGCAGAACCTGATCTGGGTGTAGAGATTTGCCATATGTGTACTTCTAGAGTGATGTGGCAAACAAATGAGGGATATATGGAATCGGCCTCACTGGTGGCGTAACTCTCCTGGAGCTCAGTGGGAATTGCATGCGTTGGGTGTGGGGCGGTGTCAAGCCACTAAACTTCATTGTGGTTTTATCTTCATTCACAGAATCTTGCACTTGCAATTGTTCAGTCTACTGCAAAAACCCCTTTCCACCATCCGCTGTTCTTGCTTTCATTATTGTTCAGTTATCCAATTAGTGCACTCACACCTGCAGCGTTGTCTTCATCTACAAATGTGCCATTGCTTTAACCCTTTGGAGGGCCACAGCTGGAGAAATGTCAATACGTGAGAAATAGACCTCTGGATTTGGAGTGACTTTTGTGTAAAGAAGGGAAGTTTGAATTTGTTTTATCCCTGTATTTGGGGAGTTGACACCTAAGCAAAGTAGGGAGTGATTTTTGTTTGGCAGTGAGCTCTTCTTAGGGGGCAAATGGCACTATGAAATGTCTTAACTTTCAGCACGAGAAAATACATAAACAAGCAAGAGTCCCAAGGTTTTCTAGTGAAGACTCTGAATCATGTAGGAATCTTCTTCAGAGTTGCATCAAGTTGCAGAGAGACATAACAGCTCAGCAGGATTGATTAAGTGTCTACAACTATGCGTCTAAGATAGCACTATAATAAAAGTGATAAATGAGGAAGAATAGTGTGTCTGCTAGAAACTTAGCATGACCGAATGAAAAAAAGTGCACAGTGTAATTTATTGTCAATGAAGAACCATCAGCAGGAGAGAGTGAACCTAATTCATCCCGATTAATTAGGTATGGGACTTAAACCTTGGTCTTCCCCAGCTCTAGCCACAGAGTCACTTGGTATCTCAGAGGACTTTGGACTCTGACTACAAAATCTTGAAATGAATTTTAATTGATTGGTTCAAACATCTGCCAGAAAAATAGCCAAGAAAAGCTCTCTGAATATACCTTGTGTGGGAATGTCACCATTATCAGCAGTTTCCAGAGGCTTCACCTGGGCATTTTTCTTCATGTCCAGAGCTATTTTAGCACTACAGTTTTATATAGCTTGTGCTGTTTAAAATAGCCATGCTTTTCCTTGTGGGAGGCAGGTGGCCGGTCTGCGTGGCCTGCCATCCCCGCTGCTGCAGGCAGCGAGCGTTTGCCACGGGGCTCTCGTTGGCACTCGCAGCGGAGGAGACGGCCGGCGTGGGGTGGCAACAGCCTTCTCCAGCGTGAGGCTGGGCAGAGCTTTGTGTCACCCGCTGATTTGGCCACGGTCCACCCAGACTCTCAGCAGCCCCCCCAAAAACCTGCAGGTCATTTAACAACCGTCCTCCCCTCCCCAACCCAATAAACAGAGCGTCCTGCTGCTAACAAAGAAAACTGTAGCCATTCCCCAGGTAATTTTCCCTTCTCCCCAGCCTTAGGAAGCACTAAATCTGTGCGGGTACGGCGGGATGGGGAGGGGGCAAACAGCAGCACCTTTTGCTTGCGTGGCCAGAAAACCCATTCTCAGGCATAAAGCACAAAAGATGTTTTTATGAGGCTGGGTGAGGCTGCTGCGCACTGAAGGAAACCCACCATGCCACCACACGCTGATAAAAGGATAATTTTGTGTGATGTAATTCCCAACATGGTCTGCACTCCACTGGAGCTTCAGGCAAAATCAGTGTGGTCAGCTTGAGGTTGGAGTGGCTGGCGGAGAGCACAGAGGAGGAGGGCATCCCAGAACAGGAATGTTTTTACAAATAAAGGAACAAAAAAAAAAGAAAAAAAATCCACTAAAGCTCTTCCTCCCCTGACAGTTTGTCGGCAGTGCCTGGGTTATGTGTGCAATCTCCGCGTGAGCCAGTCGCTTGTCCTACAAAAATGATTTGTTAGACAAGTATAGCCAGAGTTGAGAGCAAGGGGAGGTGGAAGGAGTCGGGGTGGAGGGGGAACCTTGGAATGGATTCAGGAATGACTGATGGGCTTGACTGAAAATTTTTTCCGACTACTACCTTATGGAGGGGGGCCGAGAAGTGGAAGGGGGAGAAGTGAGAAAAGGCAAATGGAGAAAGGCTGGGCCGTCTGCTCTAGCATCACGATATTTTATTTTTCACTGCTAAATGCAAAATTGATTTTTTTTTAGATGCATAAAAAGGAAAAAAAAAAAAAAAGAGCCTCTACCGCTCTCAAAATTCCCAGACAAAGGAAGCTGAAGCAGACACCCCAGACAATGCAGAGTCCTTTCTCCCTTAAGCATTTGCCTTTCTCAGCAGTTAAGGATAAAAAAAAAAAGGGGGGGGGGGGGGGGACNATTAAAAAGATGACCCTGGAAAATGTGGCAGCCTTTTTATTTGATGAGGAATCAAGTTCATAGAGTGTGTCACCAGAGGTGCTGTGATTTGGTCTTCTATTTGTTTCCTGGCAATAAGAACATTCCTTTTTAGTCTGATATCATCCTCTCATCTTCTCCCTCCCTCTTTCTGTCCTTCTCTTCCTCTTCTCGCATCCTTTTTCCTTCCTCCCTTTTTTCTCTCTCACCCCCTCGCCCTTTTTTCTCTTTGCTTGCCAGTTCAGGCATTCTCACATACATTACCCCTTCCTTTCATCTCCGGAATGACCTGAAATGACCTTTTGCCTGGCACTAGACGTGACTTAACTGATAATAGCAGATACTTGGGGGCCTCAAGCGGTGGCTTGTCTGAGCACGTAGAGGGAGGGGAAAAAAAATCCCCCTTTTTTTTTTTTTTCATAGGGAAAGCATGAGTTTCTCTTTGTAGCAGCATTTCCTGCAAGGTAGCAATTAATGACACTCTGTGCTGCTTATTGCCCGTTAGATAAAATCCTTCAAAAGCTTTCCTTATAGTGTCTATCCCAAAGCTGTTATACGAGCGAGGGAGGGGCAGCACGGGAGGGGAAGAGAAATCTGTCTGCAAGTGGTTAAAAACTCCACACCATAATTTTTATGCCACTGGCTACTAGTGCTCTGCATTGCGTCTCCTCTGTCTTTGTGCTCCCGTTTCAGCCAAATACTTGTTGGAACAGCACAAATGTCCTTCTGTCTTAAATAATCGACACTTTTAGGTGACTAATCTGGGCAAAAGGTTATTATTTTGCTTCTTAATGTCCCTCGAAGCCATCGCGGTAAAGATAAGATTGCAGTCAGACCCACTAGGTTTCTGATTTTATTTTTTAATTTTAACTATTTGGATACTCGGTGAGGCTGGGTGAGTTACCACAGCAACGACTCTGAGTCTTGAACATGAAAGGGCTCTTATTGTGCCATGTGGTGCCTCAGAGATACAGAGAAAGGAGGAGGTGGGGAGGAGAATTCCTCTTTAAAGAAACAATAGCGAGACATTATGTGAACTTTTGGGGCTTTATAATAAAGTTTGAAGGAAAAAAAGGGGCTACAACAGTCTGCGGTGAAAAAATGTGCTGACTTACAGAACTTTGGGAAAAGAGGTGTATATGTTTATAGAAATACTAATTAATTAACTGTTAAATAAAAGCTTAATATATATACATGCATTTAGTTCTTTTCTCTGACAGATCATTTAGCTAGTCGGGCTGTCGGACTGCCCAAGCAGATCAGAGCTCAGGGTCAGAACCCAAGATATGGTTTTTATTTAATTTTATTTTTTGAACTTTGTTCTGCCCTTTCTTTCAAGAGAAAGGAAAAGCGGTGGGTGTTAACATGTCAAGAAAGGTACCACAGTGCAGTCTGTTTTCCATTGTCCAAAATAATGGGGTGACTGAAACTCCAGACAATGGGAAAACATGGATAATTGGGTTACTAAAGGATGCAGAGCAGAAATATGTGAATGGTTGCATGTGGCAGCAAGTTAGGTGCAGAGCTTGTTAGTTCAGATTTTCCACTACCTTGACCAGATCCAGCCTGGGACTGAACGTGGTGCCACTCAAGTGTCCCTGTGGTGGGCTCCCTGTGTTCCAGAAGGGTTCATTTGCTCCAGTCCAGAGCTGGCCCCATACCTGTGCTCTATTTGGCTTTACCCTACCAGGCCAGTGCTGGTATGGGGCCAGCTCAAGGTGTCTGTTCCATGGCACACTCGGATGACCACCCTGTATAAAACTGGGAGTGACTGTGTGCGATTGTGTCCCTAAATATTTAGGTATCGATTTAAGTTCTTTGGCCAAGAAGCAGTTTCTCTCGCAAAGAGACCCTGTTCCGTTACGTACAGCCATACCTAGAAATGGCTGCTGCTCTGAAGAGCTTACCATCACCACACCTTTTGTCATTAACCTTTCCCAGATGTGCTGCATATAGAAAGTAGAGTCATTTAATGATTTGTAGTGTTCCATTGAAGGGTCCTTGTAGCGGTAGCCCCAGTAAGCAGGGTGGCAGCACTTTGCTTGGGTTAATATACTCTGTTTTCTCTTCCCCAGCTGGTTTGAGTATGCACTGCAGAACTCGTAAGCACTGGCACCTTGTCACCTACTGTAACTGAGAGATAATACATTTCCTTTTCAAAGACCCATTTGCAAGTCAATTCAGATTTTTCTCCCAAGTATTCACTTCAGCTCCAGGCATTGTCAGTATTTGGGGTGAGGGCAGAGTGGTAGGAATCTGTAATGGGGGAGCAGGGACGGACCTGCTCAAGATGACACCTCAGCAGCTTCCTCCGCTGTTTCAGCTTACAAGGCTTGTTTCGCTTAGCGTGCGTTGGCAGTGAAATGTTAACCATTGGTACTGGACAAGCCTCAAAGCTCCATGTGAAACTCGTCCGTATGTCCCACGCTTTGATATAATTTATCTGGAGTGATCATGCAGCTTGCCCTGAAATTCATGTGGTTTCCATGCTTTGGTCATTAGAACTGAACAAAGTTCTTGGAGTTCCCCTGAAATTTCAGAGAAATATCACCTTTTGACAAAGGAAAAAGGGAGTCAGGGACTTCACTGAAAGTTAAGATTAGTCTAGCAATTTTATACCAACCGTGTGTCATTCGTACAATGCTTCCCATTCCTCTTTGCCTTGTGATATGCAAATCTTAGTGTATTAATTTGTCAGTAATGTTAACATCGGACATAAAGGTATAAAAACGTGGCTGAATTAATATTGTGAGAGTAACCATCTCTTTGTGAAGTCTTTGACTCTAGAGTGCTTAATCTCATAATCTTGTTACACATTTGTATGTGTATTGTGTATACATACAATGTTTGCTGTCCTGGAACAGTTTTGTAACAAGATTGCTTTTTCCCCAGCATTGTAGTGCATGAAGTTTAGCAACTTTAAATTTTGAATAATATTGTATAACTACTTAGGATTACGTTCCCTCTCCAGTGCAAGTTCAAACTCTATTCTTAATTAATTACCTGGGTTTGCAGCTCTTCTTTTTAGAGGACCGTCGCTAAATTGAGCGAAGTGGATTAAATTACTGTTGTAGGTGAAAGACTAGGCGAATCATGGTTTATTGCCTGAAAAGCATGACTGCCTGAAGTGATGATGATTGTATATTCCTAAGGATGTTAAAGTGTCAGCTGTCTAAAGGCCTCCGGTCGTGGTATCATAAAAGATTTCTGGTTTCTTTCATATATAGGATGCCTGGAAGTTAGGCTGAGATCTGTCAGGATAATACTGGTACTAAACCTTCCTCTAATTCTCAAAGTACATGTGAATGTGAGATTAAGAAAAAAAGTTGGGTTCAATCTCAAATCTGTTTATCAATAAGAAAAAACGATGCAGTGAAAACGTATTTGCCTTTGATGGCTGGTCAGGTTATGGAGTAACAGCATGTTATGGGTTAGCAGCCAGTGGAGCAATGCCTGTAACTCAAGTGGCAGTGGCCTCTGCTGAGTATTTCAGGTTCAAAGGCTTTTAATGGTGCAAGAAGGAGCCACAATACAAGAACACCTGTGCTTGCAGTCTGTGGCAGTGGCCCTGCGCTGGAAAGGTCAGAGCCTGTGTTTCGCTACTGCCCATTACAAAGGTATGGTCCGGGCTCCAGCACAGCATTTGCCTGACTGTTCCCTGTGCTAGTTACACTTTGTTAAATATGTTGTCATTGTCTTTGTCTTCCCTGCTCTTCTTCTTGTGGTTAGACTGAAGGCCACATCTAGTTGTCCCTGAGGCTAGTGTCTTCTATTGGCGGAGGCTCCTCTGAACACCTGAAGCCAGCCAAGAGGTAACATTAAACAGAAAGTGGATATGGGGCCACGTGAATATGACGGGTAGTCTTTGCTCCAAAAACTTCCAATCTGTTTTTAATTCTGTATTTGCAGAGTATCTCTCACAGTAGGATAACAGGTGCTATGTAATAGGAATAATAGCAGCATATAGTCTATGTCAGAAATGGTTATAAACAACAAATTCACCTGCTAAACTCTTTACTAGTTAATATAGAAATGCTTATGTATTTAATGATGTGCCAATCATGTATTAACTCTTCATACATGGAGCTTTATAAATGGAGCTGTTCTCTAGCTGTAGAACATAAAGGGAAAGGAGCACAGTGTCCCGGCAAGCTGACAAGAGCCCAATGCTCAGAAACGATCCTCCCTGTCTACCCAAGCCGTGGCCTCTCCGTGGAGACCGCAGAAAACCTGCTGCTCTCTTCTTTTCTGATATGGATGGGAACTCACTCGATAGTCTGAGACTTGGAAGCTCATTTCATATCAGACACCAAACAGTTGTTTCCTCTTTAATCAATTGCTTAACTTCTGCATGTTAACAACACCAGCAATAAATGATTTAGATAAGCTTGGGTTATTAGGAAATCTTTTTAGAAACTGTGGAGTACATCAAGCATGTGGAAATGGCTGTTAAAAGCATTTGTATTACTTAGTAATTTGAAAGTAGGGAAACATAAAAAGGAAATGATGTCCACAGTGAGTTGGATGGTATTTGTGCATCTCGGGAGACACGAGCTGGAAAGTGGAGCGTTACTTAAGAGTTTTGACCCCTGAAACTTGTGTCTCCTTCCAACTGGCAAGCGAACAGTGCTAACCATATAACAGTGCTGGGTCTGTCTTGCCGAGTTCTCCAGCAGTACTCTGCTTTCTGTAGAGAAAGGAGAGAGGAAGCTTCAGACCCCTCTGCCTCTTCCCTTCCCGCGTGCCCTATCTTGACTGTGCGTGCTGCCGCACCTGATGCAACGTGGAGTCTGTGGGCCTGGCTGGTATTGGAAGTTGGGACTCCTGATTTATGGTCTCATCTTCTCCATTAATTTCGATGCACAACCTTGGGCACATAACTGCAAACTCTCATTTGTGAGTGGGAGTGGAAGCATTTGGGATGTCTTGAAGTGAAGGCTCCCAGCTGTCCGCGTATTCCTCTACCCCAGCCCTCCGGTACGCATAAGCTCCCTGCTGAACCGCTTCAGTTAACAGCAAAGTGTTGAAAGGTGCTGGTGGTTGACTTAGGAAGGCCATGCTGCAAGCAGTGACATATCAACACCTGATGCTCCACCAGCTCAGGTGAGGGGCAGGCAGCCAGTCTGAGCATCCGCAGGAATCGGAGTGTTCAGTCTATGTGTGCTTTAATTAACCAACTGGAGAAGGCAAGCGTTCAGGGAACACTTTCTTAGCTGAGGCTTATGGAGCAGGCTGAGACCTGCAAATTGCAGGTACAACTTAGGGGCAAAACTTGTGTCGCACTGGAGAGGTCTGCATCCCTCTGTGCTGCATTAGGCATGTGGGCACTGATCTTGTGAAGCAGACAGGGGCATTCGGATTGAAGGAGGCTCCTTTAGGAGGCAATTATTTTCCCCTGGAAGTTTCAAGCAGAAGGAAAACAATCTGCTAATAAAGAAGGCAGGCAGAGATTTTTCCCTGAAATTCTTTTTCGTTTTTTAGAAGTTATTTGCAATGAGAGCTTTCGGTTTGAGTTGACTCGGTGCTCTGCCTGCCTGCGGAAGGTGTTGTACTCTGCAGAAGAGATTTTAAAGGTCACTAATCCAGCGAGAGGAAATGTGACTCTTGAGCCGAGTGCTGTGACACTCCCCTGGTGAGGGGGAATGCAAGTGCCAGTCCCTATTCCAAGCACTTTGTCTTGGTTTTGTCCCATGGCTGTTTAAGGCAAAGTAAAAAGAAGTATCACTAAATGAAGCCTACTGCGTTTTCAAATACATATATGTGATAGATATCTATCTTTAAAGGCACTGCATTTAAAATGTCGTTCACTCTTTATTGACAGGTGTGAATTTCTGCTGAACTTCATCACAGAAATCTGCTTTAAACCACGCAGGTGTGTCATACTGTGTACTTTGTAAGTTGTTCTTTCTTTCACATGGTTGTTACTGCTGAGGTATCTTAAGTGTTTTGACAGGTCAGTACTATAGCATCTCCTTGCACCGTGGAACAGGAATTAGCAGAGCACCATCTATTGCTCTTGCTTTGTTATATTAAAATTGCATCTTAAGTAGCTGGGCTTTTTCTTCTGATGTATAGGTTATATTCGTAGGCGAGTTTCATTAATGATTGTAATTGAATTGCAAAAAATTCTTGCATGCTGATAGAAGAATAGGCCCCCTGCGTAAGTATCTGAAGCATTCTGGAGTGTTTTTTCCTCTCCTGCCCCTAGTATTATGACTTGTTTCTCTAAACGTTGTTTTTATGTAATTATTTGTTTAAATGTCAAAAAAGCTACAAATCCTGCAAACACTTACCACTAGGTGTAGCACTCAATACCAAGAGTTTTAGTCCTGCTGACTTTTTTACAATTATGTATTTATGGCAGAAGTACATTTTAAAGTGGTTTCCAAGTAAACACAAGACAAAATTCTGCTTGCATGAAAGCTTTACTGAGATGTGTATGTATTTATTGCATTTACCTCTGTAACAAATGAAAGGCTTTCACTTTCCTAGCAGTTGCCGAGGTAGTTACTTCAAGGTCTGTAGTGAAACGGAGATATGTGAATTTACCCAGACACGTTAAAAACTACTAAATCGCTAAAGGGGCTGATCAAAAGAAAAAGTATTATGTGCAGTGGTGTAGTGCACGGTTAAAGCGGTGATGATAGCCACATAAATAGACAACAGTATTTGCAGGACAGGGTGCTTTTAAATTCATGGGACATAAGACAAACATACCATGACACTCGCTTTGACCCTGCAAACTACTTAAACAGGATAAGCTAAGACAAGTTACCAACAGCCAAAGAAAGGATATTAGGAAGAAAGGAAAGGTTTTGGAATAAATCAGCTATCAGGCAGTGGCCTGAAAAGGGAGGGAATGTGTATTTGATGGAAAAAAAACCCCAGCAGATGTTTTCAGGTGAAAGTTAAAAATCAATTGGTGCAAGCTAAAGGTGTTTGGGAATTCTGGATAAAGAAATTTGGATAGTAAAGTGTCAATATATCCAAACTTGAACTTCCCATAGTGTCAGTTTTAATGACATTTTCCATGAGCTCTTTCAGGTGGGATGATAAAGGATCATGCTTTCTCTTTCTCAATCTTGTCAAATAAAATAATGTTACAGTATACCTAGGTTCCTCAAATCAACGTGGTCACATCACCACCTTGCTTATGGGGATGCTGTGCGGCTACTTTAGAGCTACAAGACTCAGGGACCCCCTAAATCACACATGCTCCTTGGGGGAAGTCTGTTGACTTTCACATTGTTCCATGCCTTTGCAAAGTGCTTGGGGAACCCTTAGCAAACCAATGACATCCCCAGAGGCAAGCTGTTATAATCCTAGATATGTGAAAACTTCAGCAAAATCTCATAAAAAGTCAAACATTGATACGGTTCTGTTATTGTAAATCTCAAAAACAAAGTGGGAAAATTAAACTGTCACCTTTCTCCCCCTCTCCGCCACAGACTGTTATGAGTTAAACACAACGTTACATAAAGAAATGCAATATAAAATCCAGAGGTAAAGCTTAGCAATTCTCTCAGTGCTCCAAAATTTGCTTTATAAATGACTTTCCACTCCTCTCACCCCACTCCGATTCCAGAGCACTGTGCATGCTGGCAATGAAGACTTTGTTTGTTGCAGTGCCAAAGTTGAACTCACCAGCGACTTTAAGTGGAAAAAATGAAATGGATCCATTTGTTTCATGGGGATGATGCGTATCCTGTGAAAAGCACTTGGAGCTGAAATTTAAGGCAGACTGTACTGGCTTTTAGCTGAGGGAGATGATTAAGGAGATGGATATTATTGCCTTGTTTTTTAATGTCTTGGCTCTGTTGTTTATATAGACAGTTGTCATTTTTCTCTGAGATGTTTATGGACAAAATATGGAACTTGCTTTTGCTGCTAGCTCCTGGAAAGCGCCTGGGAAGTGCTAAGTCTGGAGGTTTGCATGTGGGAACTGGTAGACTGAGGTTCTAATTCTGGCTAGCCACATAGTAGGGTGTTTAATTTATGTTGGAAGAGCCCATCAGAGGAACGTAGCAGTTGCCTTTCACAGAAATATTCCATCTTTGCTAAGGTTGAATGATCAAGGAGACCAGAAAACCAAACACCTGACCTTGTCTAGGTTTTGTAGGAGCTACAGTTAGATTTAGGGTCTAGTCTCATTCCTATGCCACTGTGATGTCTGAAAAGTCCTGCCTTTTGACCTGTCCCTTGCAATGCTCCTGGTGGTTATCTGCTCTTAGCTTTCTTATGTTCAGATGCTGATATTCACTGCACTGTGTTCTGCTCAGCTGAGATATCTTTACCAGACTGATGGCTTTGCTGGGATTAGGTACCAGCAAACTCATTAATCCTGTAGGGATTGATAGATTGCGAGTCCTTTTATGCTGGCAAAAACACATCCAACCTATTCAGTAAGATACAGCTTTTAGTTATACTTGATCAGAAGCAAAACTCTAAACCTTTTTGCCTTATATCAGAAATAACGAACAAATCTTTATTTTTTAATTTTTTTTCTCTTTTTTTTTTCTAACTATCATGCCTTACTGAAGTTTAGCTGTATTGAGATTAGAGACGTAGCACAAATGATGTAGCTCAACTCCTTCAGAAGCATTGCACTTCAACATCTCTCTACAAGTATTTATCACATGTACCTATGCACACAAAACACTTAGCCTTGAGACAGCTCTCTCCTGTGAGAGGGGAAAAATTAAATTCCCTGAGCTCAATGCTGTTGCTCGTGCAGTTTGTCTTTTCTCCTCCCTCAATCAACTTTATTTTGCCTGGAATAGAAAACCGTAGGTTGTCATAGGAAATGCTTGCTGTCATTTATTATCCTCCAATAAGACTCTGCAAAATCATAGTTAATCTAATTCATGAAATTGAAAATTATTCTAGGTCAGGAGGAAACAAACAGTCCAAATTTTCGAGAAATGCAAAAGAAAAGTCAGCAAGCGAAGGTGAACCACAGCTCTTAATTCCTGTGAAATACGAGATGATGGACTGCTGACCAAGGTTGGGTCAGCTACCGTGACTACAGGCGGTCGCTTCAACCTTAGCAGAACTACACCCCTTTGTAGCAGGCTGAGCCACACGTGTGGTGGGGTCATTTCTGGCAGGTAGCAATCTGCTCTGTTGGGAGACAGTCCTCTGAAGGTGTCACTACCCTCACCCTTAGCTCGAATCACTTGCTTGAAAATGTTTCTGCTGCAAAAAGGCCTGCAGCCAGTTCATTTGGAGTTTCAAAAGCAATGGCTGACTGGTATGAGTGCGTGCTTGCTTTGCTCCAGTTTTTTTTTGTGATGTGTAATTGCTTTGCATATATATGTAAAGTTGAGTTTGGATCCCCTGGGATTTCGTGGCTGTGGCTGGATCTTTCCTGCATGATTTGTAGCCTTTTGTCAGTGCTGTCTCAGATTTATCATAGTGATCTTTGTAATAATTGCATCCAGTTCCTTTTGATTACTTTTAATCAGAGATGTGAAGCGTCTTGCCCAAAGTTGTGTGGAAGACCAGTGGGATAGTAGTACAGACTTGGAAACTGCTATGCTTCACAATAACTCGTCTGTCCTCCTGTCCTAGCAAAGCAAGTACTTTGCACCATCTTCAAAGTTAAACTTTCTTGCGGTTTAACTTTTAATATGTCTAGGTTACCTGCTGCGTTCTGGGAAACATGCCAGCTACTCATATTTAGTATTTAATCAAAAAATAAATGCAATAACTCCTCCTATATTTTAGTAGATCCTAAAGTTGGAAGAGATATTTAGACAGTTTGGTCAGTCTTCGTATACAATCGTACAGTTTCACTCAGTTTCTTCCCTCTGAGTCCAGCTACTTGGGTTTGACCAAAGTCTATCTGTAGCAGAATACGTAGTCTTAATTTCCTGATATTTTACCAAGAGTAACAGTCCCAAAGCAGGTTAGCATTTTGTCCAAATTTGAACAAATTTGTCAAATTTGTGATTTCACTGTACCTCCATGAAAATCCATTCTGTAACATGGATGTTAAACATTACGGTGGCCACCCCGAGCGGAAAGATAGGGCAAAATGCAGTATGGTATCACCCTCCCTTTGAGGCGGACTGCTTTGCTTCTGGTGCCAGCTCTGAAGCTTCCTCCTTCAGCGTCCTTCTCCCCGTTATCTGGTACCTCTAGTCCAGTGACGTGAGCTCTTGGAGACACCTCTCTTGGGGACGTTTATGTACACACCATTACCTAAAACCAGGCTGAGCTCTTCCACCTGTGTGGGCTGCCCACTTGCTGGCCGAGCGTCTGTAGGAATAAGGTCTCCTGGGTCACATTTTTCTCAGCACAAGGTAGGAATAAGCTTTGCTGAAGTAAACGGGAAGCAAAGGAAAAACACGTCTTTGGAAACTCACATCTGCTTGTTCTGCCAACGGAGGTCTCTGTGGTTTGCTGCCTGGGAGATTTCCAGCGTGGCTGCGTTATGTGATACATACTCGACGCCAACCCCGCGGCTGCTTCGTTTACAGAGCTGTGCCAATCTGCTGTCCTTCGCTGCTTTTCCCTCGCGGCTGCCGCAGGGTGCGACGGCTCGGGCTCACCACCCTGCGGAGCACCACTTCTCTGCAGAGCTCTGCGCAGAGCTCGATGCTCGCAGGTGCTGGCCAGCGTCTCCTTCAGAGCTGGGCCCTGTGGGGTGGTCGGCGGGAGCAGGGTCTCCTGACAGGAAGCCCACGCTGGAGCGGGTTTACCCTGAAGGACTGCAGCCTCTGGGAACCCATGAGCTTTTTCATTGGATTTTCTCCCCCTGTCCCTCTAAGGAGGGGGAGTGAGAGAGCCACTGGGTGGGCGTCTGGCAGCTGGCCAAGGTCAGCCCACCACAACAGGCTCTAGAAGTCACCCCTGGGTTATACCTCATCAGCCAGACCACCCCCGGATGCCCATAGCCTCTCTCGGGGCTGTTAAATGAGAAGCGGCAAGGACTGGATGTTTCTCCAGACGCTCACAGGCAGAACAGGCTTTTCTGCAGTTCCAGCAGGAACCTGGGAGCCCAACTCCTGCTGAAAACCAATAGATTTGAGGCTTCTGAGTCACTTAAGTCCTTTTGAAAAGCTTTTCTACAGCCAAAAGCTAATATTACAGTTAAGAGGACCAGAAATGGAGCCCCACCCTTTACAGTCTTTCTTCAATTTGTCCTTTCCCACTAAGAATTGAAGGATGGATGCGTCTGAACACCAAGAACAATGAAGATGAGAGCCAGCAGACAGCATCCCTTGGGAAATCCTGTTCTTCTCTCACTGTAGTACTTCAAGTGGCCACGGGGAAGACAGGTAGGGCTGAGCTCGCCATATAGTAGTGCTGGCACACACAGCAGTGCCTGCTGCTTGCATATGGTGGAAAAATCATGATGCGTCTCCAATTCCTCCGGGCAAAGAAGATGCTGTAAATAGCGTGGCCAAGTTTCAAGCTCTCACACTACAGTGGGAAGCAATCCAGGCTTTTCTGGTGTCAGGAAGGAGAGCAAATATGCATTTTATGCATCCTAGGGGGAAAAGAGAAGCAAAGCTGCCCCAGCTGGAGTTGTTAGCTCTGGGAGGGGCAGCCATTTGGCTCTCGTTAAAAGTGGCAACATCTGAAGGAACAATAGTTCCCTATTGGATCTTAGTGAATGTGCGTTGGTGGGCTCTGTCGTTCACCCCGGGAAGGACTGATGCCATGCCAAAGCCTGTTTCAGGTCTGCGCCTTAGGGCACAGCTTACTGGTTAAACAGAATATGTGGGCAGCATCCCAAAACCCAAGTAGTTTCTCTGTCCAAAGCTTGTACCGTTCCCTATAGGCTTTTCACTTATCCGGGCTTTCCCCAGTCCTTGTCCTGACTCATGGATGCCTGAAGGAGACTGTGTTCTCCTCTCTCTGTTGCTGATGGTCCATCTGGGAGTCACCTAATAGCTTCTAGGCATAGGACATGTCTCTTTTTTTCTGCTCCTTTGCAATCCTGCCCAACTCTTTGCTCTTTAAAGGCCCTAATTGCAGAGCCTAAAGGGTGTTTAAGCACCTCATTCCCACTTAAATTCAGTTTGGACCCTTACCTGGTATGTCATCCTGCAGTCCCAGCTGAAAGGCAGCTGAGTAGTTACAGTTAGGATTGATCCCAGTTTCCCTCAAAGAAACCAGTAATCCTGTGTCAGGACAGAATATATATAGCTGAGCTCGTCTTGAGGTATAGGCATTGTAGCTTTGGCGTACGGTGGTCCATATAGTTTTCAAATCATTCACAGAATAGTTTTGTGGATTTGAATGCCCCGCATGATTTTTCTTTCAAGAAGAAAACCGGAGGTAGAGTGTTTTCCATTTGGACACAGGAGTCGGCTGAAAGCTAGGCCAACACTGTGCTAAATAAATCATCGTGCCAACCGCTTATGGGTAATTAGGCATGAAGGGAATCAGCGGTCTGCTCCCTCCGCTGTAGCTCACAGACGGCGTATTCGCAATGTGCCTTTAGCTTCCAGGGCTTCAGCACTGTGATACTCGCAAGGAAAATGGACCCTGAGCATACAGCAGCCTTGAGGTACTCGGTAGCTGTATCGCTAGCATTACGGGGAGGAGATCTGCAGTGACAGCGCGTGGTTACAGCTTGAATATCTGAAGCGGTTCAGGCAGCAGTTCTCTTGTAAGCGCCAGGGAGGGCTGAAACACTTGTTCATTTCGTGGACGGCTGTGGTGTTGCGTGTTACTGTCTTTTTAGCAAGTTACCAACCGAGAGTCACGCCACGACGACGAAGCACACACACACACACTCCTAAGGTGCTTCGGTGCGGTGCCCATTCGTTTGGCTCCCGCTTCTGGTGGCAATTCAAGCTCCTGGATGCCACGTCGAAGCACGCATGTGTCCTGTTCATCCAGCTGGGCTGCAGAAGTGGTAATGAACAACTGAGGGAGACAAGGATGTCTAAAATCACCACAACCGTTTGCTAAGCGAACACGTGTTTAAGCCTTGGGTTCATCAGTTCAGAACTTTAGGGTAATTCCTTTCAGTCGTGAATGAGATGCACTGTCCACCTGCTTTCGATGTCTCGGGCTCAGTGAACACCCAATAGGTTTAGTTCTTGGCACAGCCAAAAAAAGTGTCTGAGAGATGGTCCAGAGATAAAATTCCAATTTAGCTGCCTGTTAGGAAAGTCCCCTGTTAGGGACTTTCCCGACCAAAGGAAAGCTTTGGGATATGAAGCGGAAACATGCCAAAGGGAAAAGTCTTTTGGTTAGGGCATTGGGGTTTAATTAGCCCAACATGGCCACTTCTCCAAATCTGCAGGAAGCTTTCTCTGGGGATTTCCAAAATCTCTTCAAGTTCAGTACACTGGAAAGACAGCATGGCTTGTTTTTGTCAAGCAATTTTGGGACTATTTCCTTTTATGATCTTTGAAACCAGGAAGAGCAGGGTTCTGTGGGCAGTTAAACTATTTTTTAAAAACCCAGCAATTTTGATGCACTTAGGAGCAAAGGACCCACAGTGGTTCTGAAACATATCCATGCGAATACAGTGCCACTGTGCACTATTAAAATTTGCAATCTAAATTGGGTGTATATTCTAAAGGTCTAGGCCATTTGGAATCCAGAGATTTAACCTCTGTCATGGTCTGCCCTGTTCAAATCAGGACCCGCAGCCTTGTGAAGTCTGGAGTTACTCAGACACTGAGGTCATGATCGAGTTCTAACCTATTTTAAAATGCAGAGCGATATTCATTATCTTGGAGGTCTTAGACAATGGCCCATCCAGCTGTAATTCTGATTAGTGCTCCTTACTTGACAATATTATGGCTTTTGTTATTTCATTGTAATTCTTAGGACACTTGGTGTTTTTAGGAAGGCTGTGACACGGCAGTTGGGGCCAGCATAGACTTCATTACAAAAAGGCCAAATTTCGAGTCCTATTGTGGAGGAGAATTGAGATGTGAGAGCGAAGTGTAACCCCAAGGAAAAATTGGAAAGCAACTGAAAACCTTGAAATATAACGGAAAGCTTTAAAAATAACACATGCAATTTTGTAGAATTACTTTTCTTCAGCAACTCTTGTGAATTTTGTGAGGAGGGGGATTTCTGTCTGAGGGGGACCACTCAGACACAGCAATATTGTAAATTGCAAATTGAAGTGCCAAAACCAGTCTGTCCTGTACAGGTCACTGAAGAAGATGCAGCTCTTGCCTGAAAGCATTTGTAATCTAAAACCCCAGCACTATTCCCATTGAAGGTAATGCCAAAACTCCATGTGATTGCAAACGGAACAGGATTAGGCCCTAACTAAATAAAAGGTGTGGTTTTTTTTTTTTTTTAATTGTCACCAGATACTCCTTACCTATGACAAATTCAAATAACTTTCATTCAGGAATCTAATGACCTATTTTTGTCTGAAAAACTTCTTTATGCAGTGTTCTTTCCTCACTTTAAAGCAGGTTTGGAAAGACAAGATTTGAAAGAGAATTCCCATCTGTTATTGAAGCATTTAATCATTCTTTAAAAGCCAGTGCAGTTTTATTTTCTCTGGGGAGTGAGTAGCATTAGCTGAAGCATAAAGCAAACTATACCAAGTGTAGAAAAAACTCACCCTGATGTCCTGTTTGACAAACTGACCTGCAGGTCACAACCTGAGTTTATTGATCTGTGGGGCCTTGTCTGGGTGTCGGGCATGTTTTCTGGACTTTGGTTTCAGCTGCATTCCTGACTTCTGAAAGAGTAGGGGGTGTGGATTTCTACTAGGAGTAACCACTGGGAAGGAAGTAATGTTCATTAAGTGTGCAGGCAGTGCAGGACTAAGCATGCTCAGTGAAAAAGCTTTTCTCCTTTGCCTGTCAAGCCCTATGTTTGAACTCATTCCAGAATGCCGGATTTACTTTTCACGAAGAAACAGTACCTGGCTGGACTGCATTTTTCTTTCCCTCCTTAGTCACCGGAAGATTGGAAACAATATTCTTTTGATGATCAGTGCACGCTCAGTAATGCAGTGTGCCTGCATGCAAGTGTGAATCTTGCAGTGGAGAAGGAAGACAAACTTTGCTACCTGTGAAATGAAGACTTCTTAGGTCAGTAAGAGGGGTGCAGAGAAACTTAACTTTTCAAGCAGCTTTTGACTTGCAACTAATGCTTTTGTTTTCTGCTCTCCTGTGTCCCTTCCCATCTTCAGCAGAGCTGAACTTTTAGAAAAGTTTAGCAGCTTTCTGATTGTTCAGCCTCTCTGATAAGGTAAACTTGTTTTAAGTGAAAACGCTACGAGAAGATTTGTGGGAGCTGAGCTTAGTTTTTGAAAACGTGGGTTGCTGGTAGCATAGAGGTTTGTTTTCTTTACTTTTGCTTTTCTTTCTTCTTTTTAGTGGTTCCTATAAATGCAATCCTTTGCTTCCAGTGTCTGTGTTTTAAAAGACTGTTCCCCCTTCTCTCCCCGCCCTCTCCTTAGAGCTGAAAATGAGACTCGTTCTTGAATAATAAACTCTGTATGTTATCAAGCAAATCTTGTGGCTTGTTCATGTGATCATTTCCAGCCTGAGCATAGATGTTTTGCCTTTTAATACATTCGCAGTTCTTTCTGGAAAACGAATTGCAAAACTGTTAGCAGAGGGGTGAGAGAAAGCAATTGTACTTGATAACATGCTTTAATGTAATAGCTTTTAAATTTTTAAGTGCTCTCTACTTTTTGGTTTTAAAGACGTGTTTAGAACTCCTCTCTCTTGAGGTTTTGAAATATTCCCAACCTTAGAAGGGGGAAGGAGAATACATTTTTTGGCGACTTTGTGCTGCCTGATGGAGATTTTTCTGAACATAGGCCAAATGGTCAAGAAATAAAATGACCGCTGAATAAGAACTGAAATGGACTCAAATAATTAGAAACTGTCGGTAGTCAATGATTATTTGAAGCAGGTCAGAAACATTTGGCAGTTTCTGGTGTTAAGTTTTGTCCTCCAAAGTTCTTCAGAATGATTGTATTGCTTATCAAAAGTTAGCATTTAATTTTGTAAGTGTGAAGAGTATATACAGCCTTCAATATTTGAATTATATGAATTTTATAAACTTGAGGTAATTGAACAAGTAACTATACATGCAAATGCAAAATCCTGGTGTGTAAAAGCTATATATTTATTATTTGGTTATTTTAAACTGGAAGTTGATTTCCCATGCAAAGGATCTCAGTAATAAAAAAGGGTAGCAGGTTAGTCGTGATGCATACTCCTAGCTACAGGATTGGAAGCGCATAATATTTTTGCAAACTGCAATAGGTTATGCCGCTGCGCACCACTCTCAGCTGAAAACTCTGCAGAAAAAACCCTCAGCGTCTCTTCTTTGCAAAGGGCGAGAGTAGAGCAAAAGTAGAAGTGAGTGGGTTACACTGGGTTTCTCGGCTGATTCCCACCGGGATTACCTGCCGCGTGTACATGGAGGGACGGGGAGCAGCTAGGCCAAGCAGAAGGAATCTGCAAATGAGCAAAGCTGAAGCTCTCTGATCTTTCCTCATGTTTATCCCCTGAGATCCAAGGAAGTTTTTGATGAGAGAAGGCTGGGAAAATTTCTTTGCGTTTTTCCTCCTCTTTGATTTAGCAACCTGCAGGGGATTATGGAGGCAGTCAGGGTTGTGCTGCAGAGGGACACGGACTTGGTGTGGCCACAGCCTAGTCTCTCCCCTCTTTGCATGCAATACCTCCATTTCCTTAGCTGTGAAATGGGGAGGGTGACTGGGAGGGTCTTTTGTAAGGTACTTTGCATATTTATAGAAGAAAAATGCCTTGTACTTGCAGAGTAGCACTTGCAGCCCACGCTGCAAAACTGCACACCCAGATGGGAGTTTTGAACACTAATATGAACCCCAGGTCCACAGGTTTATCTTAGAGCCTTTTAGTGACAGTGAAAAGGCAAAATATTGTCCTTATCCAGACACAAACAACATGGCCTCCCTCATGCTACTGTTCATTTTCAGGTATCCAAACCCAGCAGGTTTGTATTAATCCACTTCACGTGCAAAATATAATTAGGGACAGGAAATGTTTTTGGATTATTTCATTTTCTCTCCTAGGGCTGAGGTTTTGCAATTTATGGGCTTGCAGAAGTTATAAGTGGAAAACAGCTCCTAGGCCATGGAGCCCAGATCTTAACAACCCTACCTGTGATGTACAATAGTAAAGTCCATTAAATGAGCATCAGCCAGATTTTGGCCAATAAACCATTTGGCCTCTTGCCCATCTTTATTTTCATCCTTCATCTTGCCAGGTATTCGCAAGGCAAGCTCACTACTGTTCACTGGTTGAATTTAAATCCTCCTTTATTTTTAAAACAAGGGAGGGGAATTCCATACTTCTTGGAAAGTCTAAGGTCTTTCTAAGGTTTCATTTGCCTCCAGAGTGGAGCAAGCTGTTGCAAATGCGTGTAGCATAGTCTTCTGTCTGTCTTTCATTTGTGTGCTGAATCCTGGCTTTTTGAACCCCTCAAATGGGGAAAACTTACAACGCGTCTCTCTTGTCTGAGCTCCGTCTGCGGTCTTGCTCTTTGAAATGAAGGCGTATCTTCTGAAACCAGCCATAATCAATAGGCAGAGGTGAAATTTGAATAGAGAAAGCAGGAGGTGCAGGAATGGGATATATCGTATCACCTTGAGTCGTAGGTTGCCTTTGCTGTGAGTCTGTTCCTGTCCCGGGATGTGCAGAGCAGAAGCACAACGGTCTTGGGTTTCTGGAGCAGTTAATTGTGGCAGCTTCCTTGTTTCAGCGCTTGCATAGGGACATCCTACTAAGCTCTTCTTTGAAGATGGTGATTGCGCAGAGCATTTGGAGTATCAGGATGTCAAGACTCGTCTGAAACACCCTGGTTAGGTCGCTCAGAAAAGCAAGCCAGCTGGTATCTGGCACTGCTGTAGACAAACAGACCCCAAATGGGTGTATCTCTAATGGGTCATTCTTGACCTAGAGATGCTAAATGTGATTTGTTCAGATAACGTACCCTTGTGATTATTGGAACGTTCTCCAAAACTGGGCAGGACTTTCCATCTTGCTAAGCGCAGTGAAGTATAAAACAAATAGGGGATGATTTATTTTAGAGAATGCTGCACTAGATGACATTGCATCTCTTTTGAGGAAGCATAGAGTTTGCACTACGTGTCAGAATGCGCAACTGTATCTTTTCATGTCTAGCATAGAAGTGTGGGGCAAACGCTGATAATGGTACCTCAGGCACTATTTTAGAGTATCGCAGGCAGTAATGTGGATTATCGCCCCATGCTTTTGTCCTCGAGAAGAACCAAGGAACAGCAGGGCAAGTCATTGTAGGCCGTTCTGCCTAATGTTTGTTTTGAGGCAGATGATCTTGGTCATTCTTGGGAAGATCATGAATGTGCCTTTCTTTCCCTTTCCTTTCTTTTTTTTTTTTTAAAAGGCGTTTAACCTTTTCACCAGTGGAGTTTTCACAGCTCCACCACTCTGGAGGAACCACATCTCAACCTGTCCCCTCAGTCACCTCTCACTGAGGTCTGTTCCTGAGCCAGTCATAGCCACACGTAGAGCGTCAGTGCCCAGGATTACTGTAGAGCCAGCTGAAGAGCCAGGGGTCTGCTCTGCTGAAGAGCTTAAGTAGTGCCTCCTCCTCTCCATTGACCAAAGTGAAGCAATCTCTTTCTTTTCCCTGCGCACTAGTGGGTTCAAGGAACCATCCAAAGATGCAAAGGCCTCCAGAGCAGAAGCAGCAAAACGTGGATGATTTCTGAGGAACACTTTTCCTCAAGGCGTTGATTTTACTGTAATTTTTTCTAGAAGACAGAGAGATACCGCAGGTATTGCCACATCATTGCTACGTGTTTGAGACATAGGACAGTGACTGTAAGCAAAAGACAGTCCTTTAGTGCAGCACTGGTATTAATGGTGAATTCCTCCATTTATTTTTGCAGGTAGCAGTGGAAATGAAAACAATTCTATTTACGATATTGTTCACAGACTCCACAAATGTAAGTACAAATATAGTTCAAAACTGCACTATATTTCACCATGGGTGGAAGTGTGAGTCTAATGATCAAAGAGCAATATACGTTAATGTTGCGTGGGTTTTAAAAAAGGCGAACAAACAAGGAGGCTAGGGGAAAGTTAACATTTGACATTCTCTTGCTGGCTTTGCACAAAATCAGGGTTCGTTTGGATTTAGATCCTGCTGTATTTGGGCCAAAGTTGTCTCTGGAGAAGTCTGGGAGGGACAGAAGAGGAGAAAAGCTTTTAGCTCTGTCTATTGAGAAACCTCCCGGGTAGCAATTTCAAAAACTCCTGCGGGACTGAGGAGTCTACGTTGTATTTTTAGAAGTATTGTGGGAGCTTAAATCAGGCTTTAAAGCTTTTAGGAACCTGAAAATGCAGGTAGGAACCCCGTGGGATCTGTGAAGTGTCTGAACAGGTTATGTGCCTCACTCAGAGAGTTAATACTTTACTCACCATAGGGGCGTTAGGAAAAACCACTAGACTTCTGCGTGAATCTTCATATATCCCATATCCTTATAAATCTGATATCACCTCATTTCAGAGGAACTGTGATTCATAAATACTGAAGCCTGAGTTTAAGGTTCTCAATGGATGCAAGTGCTTTTGAATGTATTATCCATTGCTTTAAAATCACAGGTGAAAATAATGAGTGTAACACATAGTAGTAGTGTCTCTTGGTGCCTCCTGAACTCATTTCTGTGTTCACCAAAGTTCAGGGGATTTTTTTGTCTGAGGCTTCAGTTTCTGCCACTTGAGAGGTTGGAGAGTGCTGCAAAATTTAAGCTGAAGTTCAGTGCAGATTCTGATCTCCGTAGAAGTTTGTGGGAGTTGCAACCTGGGCCAGAATTCAGCATCTGGAGCTCCTTCCCAGGCAGAGATGCAAACAAGCAGAATTTTCTGCGTCGATATGCAAATTCTCCAAAGAAATGGGTGCCTTTCTGAATTGCCTCTGTGTTGCTGTTGGGGTTCAGGTGGTTGAAAAAACGAGCTTTGTGTTCACAAGGCAGCAGGGACTAGGGTTTCTCCAAAGTGCCTTTGTTTGGGTATATGTAAAGCTATCAATGCGTCATTCTTTCTGCTTCAGCTGTTAGAGACTCCCATCTTCTCTATTGATTTTACCCAGAATGCTTACTGCCCTTGAAGGTGTGACCTGTACCTCAGGCTAATTTATTTCTGTCATGGCTGCAGCATTTTTTAGAGGGCAGTGGGGGTAGGAGGGAGAACAATGCATTCAACATGGAATATAAATCCCAAGGCTGTAGCCTTCAGACATTCCAGTACATACCCTGCTCCATTCTCCCATTTGGCATTCTGCACGATCTTGGATTAAAAGAAGAAAAAAAAAAAAAGGCATTTGTATAACTGATCAGGTGAGCCATTCTGGGGTAATCCCTTTGGTCACACATACTGGCATGTATATTAAAATTTTGCTGGGCTTCTAAACCATTTGCAATGACGTCCTAGTTTATGAGCCTGAAGGAAAAGTCTCACCTTGATGGCCTACAAGTGTCTTGGATCTGAGCACTGTTGCTTTAATCTATTGAAATTTGTGTTGTGGAATGTGGATGGACAAAGACTTTGGTTTTGTGCTGAAAACTCATTTTGGACCATAGTGGTGGGGGGTGTGATGGATTTATTTTATTTTATTTTATTTTATTTTATTTTACATTGTATCACATATTCTTTCCTATTCAGTTTTTATAGACAGTAATGTGAAACTTAAATGATGTGTAAACACAGAAGTTTAAACTCTACAAATACTGAGCTTAAGCGCCTGGCCCCTTTCATTATTCTGTTGAAGTAAGTGGGTTTTGCTCTCGTGACCTGCCTGTGTAGCTGAAGTCTTTCCCTCCTGCCTGATGCAGTTCATCAGTAGCGCAGGATTTCTCTAGGGCAAACGTGTTGCTTCCAAGTTCCCCCACAGAAAGGCTGAGCATTGTGTGCTGCAGTGGGTTGTGGAGAACTTTGTCGGAAAACTTTGTTGGACTGGTACCATGTCCTGGGGATGCATGCAAGGACTGGGACAGATCACGTGGTGTTTTACGGACCCCCTCCTCCCGCCTTGCTTGGGCTTTTGATCCATAGCCACCTAGTCCTCTGAAATTGGAGGCACAAAGCAGTGAATCCTGGATCTCCAGTATGATGATGATGATATTGAATTATTTCCTGGACTGACTGGTTGGACTCTGCAATTCAGACCAAAGTTTGGTCTTCAGGTTTGAGTTCATTGAGTTCTCCAGCAGGAGAGAGGCAGATTTAAGGGGCTATATCAAAACATGAGCTTCACATAAAGCGGAGTTACTGCCTGCCTTGGAAATTTAGGGCTCATGCTTCAGAACAGTTGACCCAGGAGTACCTGGCCCGGGGTTACTGCTGCGGGTCAGGGCAGTGAGGCCAGCTGGGAAGGTCAAGCTTCAGAGGAATGCAGGGTGCTCTGGAGTTGAAGCATATGAGATTTCCAGGTGATTTGCTGGGAGCCGCTGCCGCAGAAAGCATTAAATTAACCCAGGATAACTGAATTTAGTGAAACTTCAGCCGGCCTGGCCTGAATTCAAATCTTGTTACTTGCCATGTGATTTGGGTTCCAGGTGGGTCCATGTCGCACAGCCATAAATGTTTTTCTTCCCCCAAACATTTTCTGCAGTGAATCACTCAGAAGCATTTCTGTAGCACCTACTGCTGTAGAGAGGAAAAGTGGAACAGGAGGTATCAATGCAGAGGAGAAATGTGAATAAAAAGAAGGTTTATGATTTGTCCAAGGGGCAAAGGGATGCTATGCCGTAGGACATGAAATGGTCCGTTGGTATAAAGTGTATCTTGTCGCACCTCCGCTTTCTGCATTGTGGCAAACGTATATATATGACCTCCGCCAACATATTGGTTATTACTCACGGAACAAAGCAGCCAGGGCTGGGCATTCAAGCATGTAGTCTCCTTCTATCTTGGCATCTTTGTGTTTATAGGTCTCACTCTTTTTACTTTGCCCCTAATGGCAATAAAGTATAACAAGATCCGGTCTTTTCATAGCGTTGCCACTGTCCTAAAACAGAGGGAGGGAGGAAAAGAAAGGCAGTTCCACCACAGAAAAGACCCTGTGCTCCTATAAATGGTTTCTTGGGCCTCCAAGGAAAACCTGAAAGAGAGAGGGAGAAATACAAATACTGAACTGAAACGTGGTAGCAGCCACCCTTGTGATTTAGCACAGTGCCTTGGGGTCTGATTTGTCTTTCACTAGTAACAGATGCAGAGACTAACTCTGGCTAGCACCCACCGCATGGGGTTTTTTGTAGCAAATCACTGGAGAAGAGCTGCCCAAAATGTTATTTCCCCAATTTTTCCATGAGGGTTGTATTTTTAATTGAAATGGGAAAATACTGGGTAGTTTACGGCTTGGAGGGAAACCTTAAGATTTCAGTGTTTCTTCCACACATGTCGCCACCGTCAAAATGCTTTTGTGCTTCAGGTATAAATCAATGTGTGCAGCTTGGTTACTGTTGTGTGCCTGTCCCTCCATGAAACTCATGTCTTGGCAGAGGTCTTCAGTTTTTACTGCAGAGGGTGTTGTGGGACAGGATGAAGGTTTCTGCTGTGAACAAGTTTGGCTTCTTCTGAGGCTCAGTTTCCTCTTGGCATCATTGTGGCCTTTCATGTCATTTGTATTTTCTCCCTGTTATGTGGCATGGCAGCCACTGGACAGGTTTGGAAATTCGAAAAGAAAAATATAATAATTAGAATGCCTTATACCCTCAGTTGAGTTTAACCCCTCGTTGTGTTAAGTGCTGCATGTACTGAGTAAGAGTCCGTGACCCTGAAGACATGGCAGTCGGGAGGTGGCAGAAGTGAAATGTTATTATTGCCAGTTTGCAGATGAAGACTTGCCCAGGGTGCCTGATCCACACTGTTTTGTTGCCAGTGGCATGAAGAAGGGAAAATCAGACCTTCGGTGGGAAGATGACTAGATTTTTTGGTTCGCTACAAGCCTGTGATGGGCCACCATCATTTTGGAGTCTGTCACCAGGCAGCGTTGCAGCTCTGCTTGCTGCTGTGAGGTTCCTGTAGGAATGTGCTTGCTGTCTTCTCTGAGTCACTGGTGGTAGCAGTGCCTTCCTGAGGAGCTGCTTTGCAGTAAGAATTCTCCTCCTTTGGTTTTAGGAACCCCTCAGAGGCATCAGCACTGAAAACACGTCTGAATCCAGTTCACGTTTGCTTCACGTCTGCTTGCTGTTCTAGAAATCTTGTGATTTTTCATCCTTTACTGTCTGCCCTAGAAAGGTATCTGTGTGCCCAGTTTAACCCCAGAGGCAGCCTCACGTCAGTGATGGGAGAAATGAGTCCCAGGGCTAATGGCAGAAACAGAGAGTACTAGCACGTCAGAGAAATACTGCAGATAAGATCTATAAGGTGTAGTGGAGATTTTAGGAGTGAAAAGTATTCCAGTAATGCAACTGGGTGGTTATTATTTAATATCTTATAAACCAAAAACATCAGTCAAATTTTCCAGTGTGCAAACGAAGGAAAAATACCTAAAGCTGGGTCTGAGAGAGATGCTTTGCAAAATAATTTTATATATGAGAAGGCCTCTCATATGCTTCCCAGATGTACAATCCCATATGTCTGTTCTGTTGGGCTGACTATGGAATACATGCATTTATAGCTCAGAGCAAAGGGAGAATTGATTTCTTTCTAGAGTGGTGTGGATATCGCTGCGTTCAAGATAATTAAACATTAGAACTGAAACACACGCACAGATCCACCCTGGTGTTTTGGTGTGAGAGGCTGTGGATGAAACTTTTGGGTGTAAGTAATGCATGTGTGAGAATGTGTTCCTTGTGATGCTGGACGGCTTAAGGTTTTAATTTGTTGTATCCAATCCTGCAGGTACGTGTGCGAATAACTTAACTCACAAGAGTAGTCCAAAGAGGCTTCTCGCTGCGTACATGCAGGAGCTGTGTGCACCTGAATCCCAAGAGATCCTGGCCTAAGTGTAGTATGTCTTGTACGTTCAGTGTAATTGCTCCAGAGAGCTCACTGTTCAAACTGACAAGACAAAGGGAGTATTATTACACATTTAGATGTAAAGAACTGTGGGCTTGTCTACACTGGAATAATCAGAAGTTAATTCGTATTAAACTAATGATGCATACATAAAATGCATTAGTTAAACTGCACTGAACCCCTTTGTGGTCACTCTTGTTCATGGTGAAAGTGATTTCTTTTCGTTTGAACTTGATTCGCTTCCAAACTAAATTAGTGAAACCTAATTAAAGCCACTTTGATTGTGAAGTGAAAAGTCTATACGGGGATTTAAATGGTGCTCAGCTAACTTACATCAAAAATAAATATTGTTTAATTTTTTTGAGTGCTCTGCTGTAGACAGGCCATCTGGCACAAAAATGTTATATGCTTTGTCCAAAGTCCGCTTTTGATTTTATCATTCGCTTCGTGTAGCGAATTTAGATTTTTTGCCTTTAAGACTGAGCTCCAGGATAATGCACTAATTTCAGCTTTCATGAAATAAAAAAGGCATGATTTTTTGCAGAGAACATCTTGGAGAATATTAACCCCAAAGGTGTCAATATCTGAATTCAAGTTATTTTAGACTAATTTCAAAGGTGTACTTGCTTTTGAAAGTTCGGGTTTGTAAATGCTGAAGATTATTCAGTACCCTGGAGGGAGCGATGGATATTGAATTCTAGTCAGTGTCATAACTGGAAATCTAATCTCTGTAAAATCGAGCTCATGGCTTAGCACTGAATTATTCCATACGTAGAGGAAAAACAGCTTGGCTGAGTGATATCCATAGTTATGATGAAATTCAGTTAGGTGTGGGTTTGAACCTGTCCAAGTCCAGCTGAAACTCCCAAATGTGGTCACACACAGGGAACCGAGTCCGGAGCATTTGGAAGCTCAGGCTAAAAGTAAAAAAATGGAGCACATTATATGGCTTAATGTGTAAACAAACTCTGTTCCATGCGGTATACAGGCTTTGGGCTACAGAAAGCAGGTAAGCTGTAGCGCCTTCCCATTAACACATACCTTTAGGTTTAGAGGCAGCACGGACCCCTTGAACCTGAGCTACCAGGCGGCAGTGCAGGCTGGCACACAGGACATGGCGATGGGTGCTCCTTGGCTGCAATTAAATCATAGAAATGTGTAAGTCTGTGTAATGGATAGCTAAAGTTTTGCTATTACTACTGTATTTAGAAATGGAGGTATTTGACAGATCTGTGATGGGTGGAGGTATAATAATCTTATATAGATTGGGACCAAGAAAAACAGAAATCTGTGGGTTTCATTTCCACTTGTGTCGCTGGCTTCCTCTGTAAGCTTGAGGGGCAAGTAATTTAAGAGCTCTGTGTGTCTCAGTTTCTTCACCTGTCAGTTGGGGGAATTACTTCACAGGGGGATTGGAAGTATCATTATAATGATACTTGCAATATGCTTTCATATGCTAGGTAGAGGAGTGGGAGCGTTAACATGTACAAGAGAAAAAGAAAAAAAGTAGGTTAGCTTGTCTGAGCTTGTCATGCTTCTACTGTGTCAGCAAACTCAGGGAGACAAGAGAAAGGAGAGAAAGAGAGATCAAAAGAATACATTAAATTAAAAAGTAAACAGAGAAAGTTAAACTTAAAGTGGCAAGTAAGGAGTTGCATAGGACCTATTCTGTGCTTTGCTGCATTAACCTTGCTTTTCCATCATATGCCAAGGTCTTTGTCATCAACAACACGCCACCAAAAATCACAAGGCAATCCCTGTGTCTACCATGTGGTCTTGAGCTCCGGTCAGCTCTGGTGAGCTGGCCAAGCTGAGGTTGCTCTGCATGTGAACAAAGGCCTTTTGAGGAGAGTGGGGGATTTTTCCCTGGTGATGGAGCAAGCAGGGATCCCTCTCCCTGGACGGGAGTGGGACCTGGTGCAGATCAGATCCTTGGAGAGCTTCCCTTTGCTTTCAGTAGGACTATCTGTACTGGTGATTTGTGGTACATTAGAGTGTGATGTGCAGCTGCTCCGCATTGCAGTAGTGATGGCAGGAATAAGGTAAGGGTTGTTACACCGGGTCCTTGCCTTGTACCTAGTCACTGGTAGTGGTGAGTGGCACGTGCTTAGGGAAGGACTGTAAAAGCGGGGTTTGTATGTCCTCCCAGCTCTTAGCCATCCGTGCGTTAGGGACTCCCGAAAGCACAGGCTGCATCTGGTGTGATGTGTAAGGCTAATGCTGAACTTTATATATTCTTACTTCTCTCACAGACGTGAGAGAGTTAATTTACCTTTCTGTGCTTGCGGTGATACTTCTCTGAAAGCTGCTACAGTTGCACAAAGCAGCAGTGTTGGGGAACTGCTTTCAGAGTCTGCGTTTTTCCTCTCCCTCTTTGTTGCGGTGGGAGCAAAATGTCCCTGTGCAGGATAGCTGTTTCCTCTGAGCTTTGTTGACACGTTCACACTAGACTGGGCTTCTGCACGAGCGTTCCCCTCAGCTTCAAAGTCCATGTGTGAAGAAGGCGGCTCTGAAATGTGGTACTGTTGTGCATCGTGTTGCGGTAGCTCAAGAAGCGGTGCCGTCTCCTGTTGGAGGACAGATCAGGCAGATTGATTTGCTGCCTGCCCATTTGTGTTCCTACAATATGGATTCATTTTTGGAAGTGGTGAATGTGTGTTGCAGTCCTTCAGAGTTGCTGCTGTTTGGCATCTTTCAACAAACAGGCTGCTAAAGTGCTCTCTCAGCTGTTTGGACACAAAGAAGAGATGCAGTCTTTCCTTTTTTGTCCTTTCCTTACCCTGTTTGTTTTGAAGGCGCGCTCTCTTGGGTGGTTAAGATGACCAGACATAGTTTTGAACTGTGGTTATATTCTATTTAGTTTAATCTGTCCTGTCTGATCAAGAAATAGGCCAAGGTGTCTTCATATGCAGATCTATAATACGGCAAATTTTCCATATCAAGTAGACCGAGAAGAACAAAAAGCACGTGGGGGAAAATTCTTGACAGTCAATATATGAAAGGTTAGTTATATATTTACAGAATTATAGGTCAAACACTAGGCTGCCGAAAGCAGTCATACCAGGTGTAATCTTTAGCTGTATCCAGTCAGAAAAGATGAAAAATTGTTTTTCTGCCTTTGAAGAACGGAAATATCTTTTTCCGTATCCACTTTGACCTGTTTTACTGTAACAGATTCTGGATCCACTCAGCTAAGTCTTCATAAGCAGAGTTTGATGGAAACAAATTGCACCATAAAGCTTACCCTAAAACTCTGCCTTTTGCGCCTTCAGCAGCTGGGTAGTTTTTGAAGAAGTGCTCAGTTTGCATCCTAAGCCTCCTCAGACTGCATTACCTGTGGCAAAGCTGGACTACTTGGAGCCATGGGCTGTGCGGTATAATCTTATTTTTACACATGGTCAGACTGTTTTACTGTGTGTCATCTGAAATGCACCCTTCCTTTTTGAAAACCACAAGTAACCACAAGCTTCCGCTAAAGTGCCAGAGAACAGTAAGTTTTCAAACGGACTGATGAGTAAATAAGAGTGGCAGGAATGTAGCAGCAACCTCCTGGAAAACAAAGGGGAAGATGGCATCTGTCAGAGACCTTATTAACGTAAGTGCCTATTCCCCAGCCAACTGAACTGAAAAACACCTATGCTGAGATAACACAACCCAAATGCAGGAAAGCCAGCTGCTTTAAATGTGGAGGGCAGGGCTTGAAGCACACACTTCTCAAGGACATTAGGAACAGAGCATAGAAAGTGCTATTTCTTTGCGATCTGCAAAATCTTGCAGTGTGGGGGAGAGGAGGAGGGCAGCAGAAATATCAATACAGCAGTTTGTGTGTCCCTGGCAAAGAAATGGGGTATGGAAAGGTAGGCAACTCTCTGTATTTATGTTTTAATGCAAATTGAGCCACTTGTATGTGTAGCAGCAAGAACGCCTTGGACATATTTTAGCAGATTTTTGTAGTGGTGGTGTTGAGGATCTGGGTCGGGTCTGTAGAGAGGTACAGTGACGAAGTAACGGGATCTCCTTCATCTTTCAAACCTTGCCACCTGCAAAAGGAGGTTATTTCACTCAAGAAAACTTTTGGGAAGGCATGGAGCTTCAGAGTCATCCAAGTACCTGAGGATTTTGCATACTGTTTCTCTAGATTAGAGCCACAGGACCCGATCAAGTTGACCGGCATCACAGACACCAGTGAAACAGGGAGATTAGCTTGTACAAATGCTCTCTTGCTGAGATAACTTTTCATCTTCTTGCACAGTATGATGGTCGTCTTGAGCAATAGCAGGGTAAATCTTAGCCAGCTATTTGTCAGAAGTTATGAAGACTGTGTTAAAATATTTCACCGATGGCTGTTAGCAAGTATTAGAGCCAGCTTTAATGAAAAAGAAAATGATGTGCCACTGTTGTGTATTAGAAGACTAAGAGACATGTTAAAAATTACCTCTGTCCAAGTAGCTCGATACTTTTTGATAGAAAACTGACTTGCACACAGTTTTAATTGCTGCCTTCACGGTGAGACCAAAGAAAGTAGACTTGTAAGATTCTGGTGTATTTGCAGAGTAGAGTAACCCAGAACTAACTTAGGGTTCCTCAGCAGGGTAAGCAAAATTCAGTGTTGCCACCTCAAGGGTTTCTAGCTGCTCTAACCGTGAGGAAGGGGCAAAGCATGGATGGGGAATCGGAAGAAGGTGTGGTGTGAGGCTACTTACTCTTGCTGCCCCGATTTTTCTGTCCATTCTGCATAGTAGACTTGTAATTCTGATACTCCTGTAGGTTGTTTCTTATGTAGTGAAGTAATAATAATAGCTCTGTTTCAATACAGTGTGGGTATACTAACAGCATTACTTGGGAGTGACGAAGAACCAATACAGCTGTGCTCTTCTTGTTCTGAGGCTGGCTTGCTTGCTGCTAGCTGCGGTGCTATTCCTGGTTGTACTGTACACGTGCGATGTTGTGTAACAGAGCTCGTGTTAGTCCCCTTTACTTTTGTCCTAGTCGTCATAAATGACAGTTTTAGAAGGGGAACTTGAGAAGAAGGTTATCCAGAGAAAAGGGCTCTAGGGAGACAAAGGTGACATATCACTTGATACAAAACAGGTGATTAATGGTGAGGTTTGTAACTCCTACTTTGAAATGTTAGTATTTAATGAAAATGTGAGCTATATCAGAGAAGATAACAATTTGGCTTTTAATTCAGAACTGCATATGGCAAGTCAGTAGTATCTACCGTATAAAAGAAAATCGGAGTTATTGAGACACCCTCCCAGCCTCTTTGTTTTATGAATGCATTCATTATAGTGTGCTTAGTTGGTTGATTGTTAGTGATGCCATAAAATAGAGGCTATTTCTGGTGTTTACAGACTTCTGCTTGTTTTCGTGGTTCCCTGATTATGCTGTATATCTGCTTACCCTCATGCCATCTTGTGAGGATGTCAGACCATCGTCAGTTGAACAGCCTGGTTCTTGTTCCTCTTAAAAGACTTTTTTCTCCTCTGTGCTTTTGTGCAAACCAAATAGCAGCCACTTTCCATTTTATTAGTGGTACCTAAACTGTAAGGAAGGCTGGCCATTAGCCAATTCATTTAATTCTCTAGAATAATAGTTTGCTCTCTAATGAACAGTCTGGCTTTAAATCTCTCCATTCAGTTGTGGTGGCACTCCTGAAGTTGGCGGGTACTTATAAGACACTGAGGAAAGGTCATTTGTTGGGTGTTAGTTTCATTGATTTGTCCAGAGAACCTTCTAGTCATTCCTCTCCACTCTTTGAAGGCAAAAAAAAAAAAAAGACAAAAAACCAGCCAGAAAATTAATTAATTTTCTCATATTTGCTTCAGAAGTCACAAATAATCCATTCTAGGGAAGCAGTTTCCTTCTTTTCTGCCTGTAAGTCTGGGTCTATCCAATATTACATGTATTGGTGGCCCGTTATTTGTATTGGTAGTGCAGCAGCTGAATTTGGGGTTCTGTTGGGTCAGTTTTGCAAGCATATCCAGAAGGAGTCACTTTCTGGCCCTAAGAGGTTATAATGCCAGTAGCTCTGAGAGGAAGGAGAAAACAAGGAAGGATGGATTGTTTTTCTGTTGTACAGATGGGGAAAGAGTTGATGATTTGCCCAGGCTTACCCAGGGAGTCTGTGGCAGAGTCGGTAACAGAACAAAATACCTCGAGGGCTAAGACAGTGTCATAAATGTAGGACTGTCCTAATGCCTTCACGTTGGTTCTTTTGTATGTATCCTAGAGACATACTTTATATAGAAGTATGTTGCTTGATAACACTGTCTCCATGGATTTGCTTGTGAGTACATGATTTTATATTTTTATGCCTCTACCAAATGTAATGGAATTCAGCTTCACAGTTAGCATCATCTTATTTTGAGCAGGGAAACCAAGGCACAGAGACTTGCCTTGGACATCAGATGTATGTGCTAATCTTGGGCTGGAATCTGGGTGCTGCTTGGGACTGGCTTGTAGTGAGCTGGAGTAACACCACTGTTACTAGATTTATTGCTTATTTCATCCTTCTTCCCCTGTACCAATAAATCAAATGCTACCATTTTCTTCCTGAAGCTGGAACTTAATGAACTTAAAAGCAATCTGAGGAAGGAGTCCTGTAGTACAAAAACCGGCTGTGCTAATGCCCTGTTCCATTTACAAAAGAAAACCAAGAGCAGTGGCAAAGTTATTTTTACTGTAACTTTAATTTACTTTAGACTGCAGCCACTCCCAGGAGTTGCCAGTCAATATATTTCACGAACTGGCTTCTTGACACCCAGGAGAATAAAGCCTGGAGTGACTTGGGCATTTCTTAAACCACGCAGGTAGGGAATGGCTCATGTCTGCTAGCAGTGGACAAGAATGGTCTTAAATCACAGTATGGACCCAAATCTGAATTTTTCTTTGTAAACATTTTGTACATGGTAAGGAGAGGAAGGAGATTAAAACTGAGTAAATCAGTGAAAGCACGTTTCTGGCGGCCATTTCTAGCTAGCTGGCTTGTGTCCTTTAGAAAAAAAGGAGGATGGAAAGGAGCGTGAAGTGGTTGGAGGAGAGCAACAAGACCAGTGTTTGTGCAGAACCTCCCAGCATGCTCTAAGGGAAGAGCAGGGAAGAGTAGAAACCTGCTTGCGAATGTGGAGCTCCAGCTTCCGCTCACAAGTGACTGGAACTGGTCTTGCAAAGCTGAATGCGTATGAGAAGAGGGTGGCATGCTGTTAGAAAGGTGGCTTTGAAACCAGGCCATTCAGCATTAAAAATGCAAGGCTGAGTGAAAGATCCTTTATCAGAACTGGTCTTGATAGCAGAGTCCCAGAGCTCTGTGGATCAGCCTTTGCAAGGGAGAGGGTGGTGGTACAGCAGAAGATGTGGAAGTCAGGGTAGGAGAAGGGGACAAAGGGTTTAGATGTGGTAGGGTGAGAGCTAAGGCTATGTTAAGAGGGAGTAGGAAGCTACCAGAATAAGGGTGTGCATGGACCTGCAGGTGAGGTTGGGAAGTTTGAACCTGAAGAATAATGCAGGAGAGGGTCAGTGAAGCAAGGAGTGCTGTGGTCAGAGCAGACCATGAAATGAATGGGAACATTTCCCACTGCAGATAAGAGGAGAGCATGCCCGAGGTGAAGAGTTCTCAGCCCAGGGAAGTTATTAAGTGTCTGAATTCCTGGCGGCTGGCCTGAGGACATTGTTAAGAGAGGAATGAAGTCAAGCGTGGACCCCCACTATGACTTGGCTGGATGATATTTAATATTTAAGCCTTTTAAAGTGGAGAGAACTGCATAGGAGCACCTCTTAAAGAGGAAGGAACACAATCCCTGTTGATGAACTGTGTGCAGTCACCATGATTTTTGTTCAAAATGATACTAGCAAATTAGCTTAGTCTGAAAAGAAGCTTTGGAGAACTGATGCTTTCCAGTTGATTCACAAGTCCTAATTACTCCTTCGCTCTCCTCTTTTTACTCATTGCGTTTTTATTTTTTGCTTTGGTTTGGTTGCAGCCAGGGATGGCAGAGTGCGTGGCTCTCAGGTGGTGCAGCGTGAAGCTGATCAAAAGCAAAATAATATCTGTTTTTTTCTGTAGCAGTTTTACTTCCTAGAGGAGAAAGTATCCTGTGTTATCCCTGTTTGATAGAGGGAAGTAAAGGACTGGAGAAAGGAAGTGACTTGTCACCCAGCAAAACGATAGTGTAGACAAAAATGGAACCAAGGTCTCCTCTTGATGGAGAGAAATTGGTCAGACTGCAGCATTTTCTCCAGGGTACAAAATGGAAAGCCTATTTTAGAAATTGGTCATTTTAGAAGTCTGACTGTACCGGAAACTGAAGGTTATTTTGTAAGGAAAGAAAGCTCTAGTCCAAAGATGACTGAAGTCACTGGAATTCTTTCCATTGCTTTCCATGGGAGCAAATCATTGTTTAACAGTGATTGGTAACAGGCAAGATAACACCTGACAAACTGTTTCCCATCTCAGTCCTCAGGGTCTGCAATAAATACTGCTCTTTGCTTAGAGCATGGTCAGCTGTTAGGTTTCCATACAGAAAATGGTCAATTGACTTCTGTTTGAAGGAGGAGGAGGGAAGAAGAAACGGAGGTGAGGGTAAGTTGCAGCAACAGGCAGCACAAAAGTGAAAGAAAGAGGAAGCAGAGCGTATTTACTTCTCACCTGCTACAAATTATCCTGCCGCACAATGGCAGCAGAACGCAGTGAGGAGGAGGAGAAGGAGGAGGAGGAGGAGAAGTGGTGGGACAGGCGGTGGTGCAGCCAGCGTGCCGGGAACAAAAGGCTTTTCTGTCTCGAAATGCTGTGCACTGAGGTGGAAGCTCCGTGCTTGCGCTGCAGCTCTGTTTCTCTGGTTTCACCAGACAGACACATACTACGGAAGGGTTCGGAAAGGCTGGCCCACAAGTCTGGGAGATCTTTTGCTCCCTAATGACACTCAGGCTGTGTCCTGCTATTGCTCGTCAGCGTTTTCCTTGCAGGCTTGTGTTACAGTTGTACCAGAACTCGTTCCATATTGGCATTTGATCCTGGGAGAACGGGAAAAATCTGGTCAATACGGTTCTCATTAGCCAAAAAAGCTGTAACATGCTGGAGTCATTAGTAGTTTGTTGATTGAGTTAACCGTGCAAGGCGGGCTGCAATTGATCATCTGCATTCTCATTAAATATGCCGCAGTCTAGGAGAGTTTGTTACGAAACTATTGGGAGGACATGAGGAATCTTGGCTTGAGCCAAGAACACCAGTTTCAAAATATCTTTTGGCTTAAAGCTCAAACTGTGTAATTAATATCAGAGATGTGACTGAGGTGTAACATAAAAATAATCTTTCACAAAAGTGTTACTACGCAGGGTCTTGTTTCAGCTCAACATGGGGAGAGAGATCGGGGCTGAAACTTGAATCCAAATCTAAGCTTTCTTACTGCTGTGAGAGCAAGGGGAGTGGTGAGGGTCTGTGGCTAGAGGATTTCCATTTGGAACTGTCTAGTAGGTATTTGAAGGAAGGAAGCATTGCTGTGCTTCATTTAAAGATAACGAGGTATAGTAAACCCTAACCAAAAGTCAAACTCACTTCATCTTTGCGTTGCTCATCAGATAGTCAATAAGTTAAAAAGATATATATAGAGAGAGGTGATATAATTTCACTTTCAAGAAATGGGTGAACAGGAGTTGCTGAAGAGTGTTACCTTGAAAATATATCATGACCACTTTAAACCTTGTCTATGTCTTTCAGCTTTTGAAATGCTGAAGATCACATCTTGAGGGAATTTGTTAGAGCCTTTGAAGTATTTTTATGTTAGGCCCCTATGGCAGAAGATTGTACAGATCAAGAAAGTACCATGTAGATTTATTCACAGAAAATGCATTTAAATTACCGAGCTATACGGGCACACATTCTTCATTTATAGCCTGGTGTCTGGTCTCTGAAATCCTCCCAAGAATTGAGGTCATAGAATTTGAAAATGAGCTTCTGTACACCATACTTCTGGCCTTTCAGATGTAATGTAGTCTGTACTGTGTGGTAAATTGGACAGAATTCAGAGAAAAGCAACAAAAACGATTAAGGGAGTAGAGGATCTGACTTACATGGAAAGATTAAAGGCATTACAAATTTGTGGCTTGGTGAAGCAAAGACTACTGCAAGTCATTGGAAGTTTCTGGAGACAGGAATGCAGCTTCAAAATCCCCGGTCTTGTCTAAACCTGTTTTTGTTTGTGTGTTTGTTTTAAAGCAAAATCTTTTTAGAGCAATATCCTCATCTGGTGTAACTTACCACAGTTCCAGTGAAAACAATGGAGCTACGGGATCTGTGCCAAATTATACTGTCTAAAAATGTGGCCCTCGCGCTTTTTTAAAACTGGCAACAGCAGGAGTGGAAGCGGTAGTTTAGGGAGGCGACTGGTGTTTTAACTCCTGCAAGTTAATCCCTGGTATATTCAGAATACAGAATGGTTAAATGCAGAAGATATTCAGACATCTTCCTTCTGTAGGGCCTCTGCCTTTGCTGATGCCTGTTCTTGGGCAAGGGCACTAACGAGCAGAGCCGGTACCAAAAAACTTAAAATTTTGTTTGATGCTTCAGCTGAATATTGGCAAAAGGATGGACTGAAAGGACACTTCTGTTACCTTGTTTTTCACCTGCTCTTGCAGAAGTACAGAGAGCTTTTAAGCCAGTAGAGAAAAGTCTAACATAGTCCCAGCAAATGGAGGGACATTGCTATGAGAAGTACCGAGAAGCTGCAGGTGTAATCCACTACTGAATGTATATGACATGCCTCCTTCTGTGCAACATTTGCCCAGAGGAGCAGTCTGTAAATACCCCAATTAGTGAGTGTAGCTTGTTGGAATAGGGTATAGCAGCTCATGTTTTCAGCCTTAGAAACCCTTAGTTCTGTCCCTGCTGAGTTGATCAAGATGGTGGCCACTCTGCAGACACAACGAAGGAATTGTTCGCGATGGTCCGCGGGGATTGAATTACAGTCAGATTGAGCAATTAAAAACATGGGCTGACTCTTAGGAAAATTAAGTGTGAAGCCTATTCTGCTGCGAAATAGTCTCAGAAGGGAAGTGATGGAGGCCCTGTTGCTTGGGATGTGGTACTTTTCATAAGGATGGAGTGTTAATTGAAGCATTATGGCCAAATTTTAACCAAGAAGTTAATTTCTGGCTCCCTTGCATGCTCCTTGTTCCAGCTGGGTAGGGAGTTATCCTGTCCCGGGGCTGAAGGGCGGCGTGGCTTGGCTGCGCATGGAGTTCAGAAGCTGCCACCTTCCACGTAAGTGATTGCTTTTATGAGGTGGGTGAAGCTGCCAGAGAGCAGAGGAAGGAGACGGGAGTGCGGTGGCTTCTTGATGCAAGTTGCTACAGATATCAGTTTCCATTGTAATTCGTGTGCGATCGTCACTGAGGGATGAAAGCGGCCAAACCTGTAAAACATAATTAGGACTAATTTTCAGTCTTGCCAGTTGCACCAAAAAAGCAAAAGCTCTAAAAGGGCCTGTGGAGACTGTGCTGCCCTGTTGCGTTCATCCTGACTTCTCTGGGTCAGGAGTGGGGCACAGTGACCTGCCAGATACCTCATCAGCCCTGTGATATCCAGCTCAATGGATTAATAGAAAAAAGAAGAAAACACAGCCCTCCTGAAATGAGTGTTTGGAAAATTGGGATTTTGAGTGTGTGAATGAGACGAACAGTCAGACAGGAATACCGAATGTGGACCGAAGATGCCAGGGGAATTGTTTCCATAGAAACACAACCATGGAGGCTCACATGGCTCCCCCATCTCAGACTTACAAATTCATATGATTATCTTAATGGTCAACATAATGGATTGAAAAGAGGTAGGTGATTAGTAAAATTTGATCCGAGTTTGTTGCAGATGTAGGGAGCATTGTGCTGAAGTCTCTGTCTGATTGCAACTTAGAATGGCTCATATGCTAAGCGCCTATCACTCTGATTTGCTGCAGTAAATCAGGATTAACTCCTGAGCAGTGAATGGTATCCTACTGGTGTCAAACAAAGGGAATCAGACCTAGTTTCTTTTAATTAACTTGAAGAAAAAAGGTCTACATTTGTTTCTTGATGCATTGTTCTTTCACCTTTGTTGTCCAGTCCTTTTGCGTGGCTGCAGACATCATCTTTTGCATGTAAATCAATACCATTCAGAAATACCTCAGGAAATATTGTTCTGAAATGTACTCAATGGAAGCACATGCCTTTCTGTGCCAGAATTTATGAGGGGCCCTGGGAGTCTGTTTTCTTCATTTGTTCATGGAAATATTTCTCCTCGGAAAATCCAAGATGTTTAGGACAATTTATTAGTTGCTCCAGCCCCTTCAAAGAAGCTAACGCCTAAAAGTGGTGGTTTTGCATTGTATTGGTAGGCTTCTGAGTGTAATATGGATGATGCTGTGTTTAAATGAGTAAGCTTTAGTAACATTAACAAAGGGCATTTAACTTTCACTTTTATGAAATGAGGCTGTTGTAGGCTTTTATGGGTGGCATTTCTAGGTTCTGTGCATGATCTGTCTTCTGGTGTGCATGGTGCTTCCAGCTGAGGTTTGTGTGTGGTACTGTTGACCAGTCCTGCACAGGCAGAAGTACAGTGGGTTGCTGCGATGCTTCAGCAGCAGCAGCTAAGATGGTACTTCTGATATGCTGGGAATCAGGAAGGATGAGAAACATCCTGTGGGAATACTAATTATCAGGGGTTTCTCACCCAGTAAGTGAAACGTATCCTGATAGCTCCCATAAACCCCCAGATGCAACACCTATATAGGAGTAAAATTCCATGTGGGAGAAGAGGCTAAACCGTACAGTCTAGGTCTGAGCAACCCTAAATGAAACCCAGAGATTTCAAACCGTAGTGCGGATGTGTGGCTTGGGTTCCTCTCTGCGAAAGCCCATGGTGGCCTGGCCATCTCTTGTGATTCTGTAGTTTAAGCTGGGCTGAGCTGACTTGGTCTGTCTGACTTTTAAAGCAGCCAAAACTTCACAACCCACAAGCTTCATCTTTAATGATAGTCATTTGTGCTCTTTTTAGAAGAGGCTCTGTCTGTGTGGAGGAGGAGAGAAGAGCAGGAAGTGGAGACGGGACAATTTCGTACACGATTTCCAGTAACTGGTGTTTGTGAGGAACTGTCCCATTATCCAAGACAGTAATGGCTCTACAGCCAGAAAAATACGTGGTGTTATCTTTCTGGGTGCATGTGGGGGGGAAAGCAAAATAAAGACTAACATTATGGGGAAATTGGCTCCCATCTTTCCTCCTGGTTTCCCCAACCTCTCAGAATTGTCAAAAAGTTGCTAAAGACCCTCAAAGCCTTAAGACTAGCCCAAGTCCAGGCTGGTCTCCTGATAAGCATACGTAATGCTCCTGCAGCTCCAAGAGGAAAACATCCGAGGTTCGGGAAGGGTCAGCCAGAAATGACATAGCTGCAAATATGAAAGGAAATCAAAGAACTGCAGGGTTCCACCCAGGAGAGAGGAGAGTCCGAGAGGCAGCCAGGCCAGCCAGCGCCGAAACAAGATTAACAGGAAGAGACGCCCAGAGAGAAGCATTTTTCCTCTCAAACTTCATGTGTGTGAATTCAGTGCTAACCTTGATCCATGCTTCCAATTGCCTTGTTTGGAAATGCCCTCCCTTGACCTAATTAGTGAGACTGCTCTCCCCGTGCTCCTAAGTTGCATGTTTTTGTGGTGAATTGAGTTATGTTTGATATTTTTCTTAAGGACCTGGATTGTAAAGTGACAGGAGTGTGTCAGTAGCGTTGAGGCACCCTAATTTCAGTTGGAACCTCTGGATGACCCTAAAATTAGACCACCACCACCATTTATAAAGGAAAGTAGAAGTGTTTCTGCATTTCCACACATGAAACCTGTAAAGTGTTGTCATGCAGACAATATGTTAATTCCTTGATGGCGTTCCTTCGTTTCTCCCATACTGTGAGTTTCTTTTCCATACTGTAGTCTTCTAGGACTCTCCTCCTACTTTGCTGAGAGCAGGGTAGCATTTACAAGAGCACCTAAATGTCTTGGACTTCCAAGTCCTATTTTAAACAAAAACGTGGTTGAGGGCCAGAATTTCAAAGGTATTGAGTTGATAATGACAGGGATAGGTTGAAAAAGAGATAAAAGCAAACAACAAAGGAAGGGCTTGGTGTCTAGTGTCTCTTGAAATAAATGGGAATTTAGTGTTTCAGCATTGCAGAAGATTCAGTGAGGTTCCTAGCACTAGCTTTAGGACATTAAATAGCTTTAAACTGCTGGTCACTTGTAAACCTACGTAAGCATTCCAGGCTTTTTCTATTTTCTCCCTTAAGCTTTAATGCAGAGGTAGCCAGCTTTCCTAACTCAACGTGTATGTCAAAACATCCTACGTCAGGAGTGCCACTGCTGTGCTGAGGGCTGGGCTGGTTGTGCAGGCAACACGACGGTACAGGCACCCTGAGCTCCTCTTGGCCTGTAGTTGGCACAGGGATGCCCAGCAATCCTGTCTCCGGTGCTGTCATTTGTTGGGGACATGTTACGGGTCAAGGAGGGGAGCGTGTCCTGCCCTGCATGCGTGCAGTGTGTGGCTTGGGAGGTAGTGGGGACCACTGAGTAGCCACTCCTGATTTCCCAAAACAAGGAGAGGAAAGGTGCAGCCTCTACCCAAACCCTATCTCTGAGCAAACATCCACTCTGTCATGAACACTGTTGGTAAGTAGAAAGTTGTTAGTTTACTGAAGGTTTTCTCCCCCATCAATTAGTGAGGAGCGTCGCTTGGACCAACTTTGTCAAGCTTTTAGTCTGGGGAGACTTTTTGTTGCTGAACTGCCTCTGCATACGAAATGTAATTGGTTGCTAGCTCACACTTCCCTGACCCATTTCTAAAGCTATTTCATTTGATTGTGTTGGGTGATCTTTCTGAAATTATTTCTTGATTTTTATCTGAAATCCATTGATAATGGTTATTTAAGCTCTTTCTGTGCTATCTGGTTGTTTTAATTTCAGGGAGTACATCGAGGAGTTTAAGTATGTATTAGTTATCATATTGATGGATCAGCCAAGCAAGGAACATTTGGAAATTCACATATTCCTTTTCATTGACCTATGATATTTGAAAGATAAGCCTCTTGCATGCCATTAGCAGTTTGCACATGTATAAACATTTCTCAGTATGTTTAGATTTTGTTTTGGAATAGTTTGAGTATGTACATGTAGATTTTTTCCTTTAATCCATCCAAGAATATTAATTGCCCATTTGGTTTGCTGTTTGCCATTTATTTAATACTTTTCCTTTAAAGTACTATTGGTTTAGTTTGTGCTGAATCAAGTACACTGGTGAAAGCCAGTAAGACCTCGTGCACTGAAAACTCACCTGAAAACTGTGAACTATTGTGGTCTGCAGCTGACACAGACATGATTTATATCCTGGGTCAAATGATGCACCTCAGCATCTCACTTCACACAACTGTAGAACATGAGTGTGCTAAGATTTAAATAGTATTGGTACAATATGATATTAAAATTGTAGTGTGTGCATTTTATTAATGGCAGAGCTTGGTGCATTTCAGAGGTGATTTTGAGTAGGTTCTCAAACGTGTGAATTATTATTCACAGCTTTGTGCTGCGAAGCAGTTAAATGGCTTGTCAGAATCGAGCTCCAATACATTTGAAAATCTTCAAGGGGTAGCAATCCCCTTCTGTTGCTGGCCCACGTTCACTTCAGGTTTGAGCTAGTCGTCCCAGATGCATCTGTGGGATCGTGCAGTGGAGGCACAGAGGCTGTCCTGGGAGTGCACCGGCCTTTTGAACCCCATGCATGGCTCTGCGGCTGGATGTCAAACCCTTTGGGCTGTTGCAAGTTGCTTCGACTCATTAGCATCCTTTACATCTGTGCCAGGTCTTACACTGTTGAGTTTGGATGCATGATCAACCTTGAAGTATTTGTGGAGGACAGAAATGGGTTGAAGGGTTGTGCTCTGATGTGACAAGTGTTCAGCTAGAGAGCTTCAGCAAGGCTCACGTGCAAGTCTTGTACTCTGTTATCGTATGGTGAATCGGCGCACAAACCATCTCAGTTTTGGTTTGTGCAGTTCCACTAGCCAGAACTGAGGGTGTGAACTGACAGACTGGACAAGTCTGCCACTTTGATACATGACACGTTATCTTGTCTATATACCTCATGTAAATAAAATGAAGTTGGTAGGCCTAGTGCTGTACATCTGCTAAGGCAACCCCATTGCAACCAACTGTGCCAACTTTGCTCTGAAATAATACCCAGGCAGTATTGGAAGTACAAACAGCATCAATACTTTGCTTGTGAGTCTACTTGGGATTGATACAGCGTCTCAAAGCAAACGAGGAAAAGGAAGAAGTAACTGTGATTAGAATCACCAAAGCTAGATATGGAAAACCTTCAGTCCCATAATTTATCCCAATTGGAGGGTACACAGGATGGAATGGGTTTCCTAAACACTTTGTCTCCTCCTGTCTCAGCAAGCAGGATAGCATTTCTTTCTACTGAAAATTGTCCCATGGATGTGTCTGCCTGTCAGTGCTGTCTGATACCCTTCTGGTTAAGGTGCATGCCACTCCACTGGAGTTCATGTTCTATATTGTGTTATGCTGTTCTCCACATGGGCAGTGTTAACGGTGTTGATTTCTGTAGCAAGCGTGATACAAAGTTGCTGGAGCCACTGATACATCTGTAAATTGAATGAATTGGAATAAAGTCAATAGGCTCTGAAAATTTTTGTTAGAAAGAATTTGACCCTGTATGTTATGTGGATATATTGTGGCATGGCATTTGTTGCTTCAGGAAAAATGCATCTGTCTGTCTACCTGTCTGTCTATGGGTTTTCCATGGGTACATCAGCAGACAGTAGAGTGGGTCGGTTCCTGCCTTTGCTTCTAAATTGCAAATATATGCTCTACTGTTACCAAAATTTGCTTTCCGTGTTCAGATTCACTCTCAGTTAGGTGTCTGATGATCCTTTGACAGAGTCTAAGCTTTCAGTATGTGTGATTTTTCCACTGCGTCACCCCAACTTCTTTCAGATGAAACTGTTAAAATCGCTTGAAACTGGGTAAAACTTGGTAACTTGATGATGCATGAAAATGCATGATCCAAGGAGATCTCCTCAATCTTTAACTTAGGTGATCCAGATGTGGAATCAATAGAACTACATTTACATCCTCTCCAGGAGCGTTGTGAGGCTTAATTCACTGAAGTGTGCAAATCACGTCGTGATCCTTGGATAAAAAAACAAAATGCAAGAGCACAGAGCTGTAGGAGTGGTAAGGAATATCCTTCTCTTTAAAATTTTGCGAGCATGTAAGGTCCCTCCCGCACTACCTCTCCAGATTCTCAGTATCTGCACTAGGAGTTAGACCTGGTCCTTAGGCAGAGAATTAATCTGGATTCTTCTTACAAAACACATCTCTCAAGTGAAACTTTTGCCTATATTTTTCCCAGAAGATTCTTCTCTTTCAGTCCAGAATTTTATCAGCAATTCTTATGCTAACAGGGGTCAGGAGATGAGATGTTTCTCACGTTACACTTGAAGCTTCTCATGAATAATGGCCTGTATCACCTCTATTGTCTGTCCAAAACATAAGCAACCAGACATAAGGCCAGAGGAGAAATTTAAAGAGTGCTGAATAAGCCAGCAGGACAGACCAAGAACTAAGATAGTCGGAGAGTGAAACAAATACAAGGTAGAGCAGATGGTTATTTGGGGAAATATCTGAGCAGATTAACTACTAGGCAGCTAGAGAATGAGTCAGTCCCTAGTTAAAAAGTACCCTGAAATCTTCAGAGTGAGATTAACAGAAGCACAGATGAAGATCACTGTAGCCAAAATAAATTAGAGGTCATTATTCCCTAGTGAATTTTCTTAAGTGTTAAGTAGAGCACATCAGGCTTTTCACAGAAATCTGAGGGGGGTTGCCATACTTAAGACTATCACTTGCTCCTGTGTAAGGGCAATCTGTCCATTTTGAAGCAAATTTTCCCATCAGTATTGTAATTCTCTTCTTTCTCAAATTAATTTCTTTGCCTTTTTCGTTCTCATATATATGTGTGTGTGTATTGTGCATAGAAAAAAAATAGCTGCAGTTTGAGCAGGATGATAATCCCAAAATACGTGGCATTGGAAATTGCCATCATGGAAATTTTAGTTCCCCCCTAGCCCTCCAATCTTTTTGTTTTTCTTCAGTAAGGCTGCAGCTGCCATCTGATTTGTATTTATATATGCTCTTTATAGATATTAATGCAATAACAGATTAAACCTAAAGTAACTGTTACTACACAGAGAAATCTCAGGGTCTGATCTTGCAAACACTAATGCCTCTGAATAACTTTAATCTTGTGCATTGTATATTTTAATTTAATGGGGACTCTTACATGCCAAAGTTTCTCACATATGTGAGTGTTTGCTGCAACTTCAGACTTTCCCCATATGTTGATGTCAATTTGTTTTTGCAACCTCGATACGGTTTAGAAACCTAAGTCTCTGATCACGGTTTGTATATATTTTTTCAGTTCTGCAGGCTTCATTGTACCAGATTTTCAATTGAAAAAATGGGCCCAAACCTCACTACTATTAGTGAAACCACCTACGTATACCAGGCTAAACTTGGCTTGCAAGGGGTTCTTCAGGCATTTTCTTTGAGGTCTGAGCAAACTCATAGGTAACATGAGTTAAGGAGCGGTAACACTGTTTTTTACAGTATCATCTTCTCACCACACATTCTGAAGGTGAATTCCTAAAAGAAACTCGATTGTAAAACTTGGAAAATCGTACCATAGCCCGGTAGCCAGTTTTAGTGCTTGTATGAGTAGCTGAAAGTGTCCAGGACACAGACAGCGGAGTTGTATCAGACTTCTCTAGTGTAGTTGGCCTCTGATCTCTGTGAAAGGGCTGAAGGTAAACTCAAAGAGTTCAGACTCAGTGTGTTTGTTCTGTAGGGTCATCTTTTCTGTGTAGGACCTTAGATGTCAAAAACTGTTTAGAGAATGTTAGTTTTATCAGATTTCCACTAGAATATAAAGTTTTGATAAATCCACTTCAGACCAAATATGGTTGATCTCAGAATACTTTGGGGGGAACCAAAAACCTGCTTCTCTTGTACTCTAATACACATGTATTTCAACTCATGCACATCCTCCAGTGAGCCAGAGCAGTATATCATCCTTGTATTCTGCCTTTGAAGGTATGAATCATACTTACAGGGCATGGTCAACCTGTTGTATTCTGCTGAAGAAGGCTGCTGAGTCGAAACACCAGTGGTTAGTTGTGAGTTCAATAACAATGGTAATCTTACAGGCTAATGTAAGGGTAATAAAGTCTTCCATAAGGCAACTACTGTGACCATCAGGAAAGTTTTATTTCTCCGGGTTCAACAGTTTACATGTGACTAATGTACTCTTGGAGAAGAGGTGACTTCCCTTTCAAACATGCAGCAGCTGACTTACAAGACCACTGATATGTCTGTGTTTGCAGTTAAGGCTCACTAACCATTGGAATAAATCTGATAAGCACCTGATAGTACCTCAAATTATCCCACTTCTCAGCTTTTGAGTGAATAAGACTTATTTCTTAGCCCACAGAAATGTAAATATTTTTTTTTTCTTTTCTGTATCCTGGCATTATTTAAGATTAAGCTCCTTTTTGTAAGAGTTATCTTCCTATCTGTCAAGACCAAATATATATCTATATGTGCGTGTGTACGTACATATATGAGTGTAGTAGAGGTAGAAGAACAATAAGCAGGTGAGAACCAAGGTAACAGACACAAGGAAATGATTAGGCACTTGAAATTAAGAAGATATTTGCTTAAGTACCATAAATAACATTGTCCATAAGCTCTTTCTCACAAGTTTCCACTCCTGAGATATTAGAGGAATGCATGAGACGTATCAGTCTGTATGTCAAAAGGTCGTGTGGGACAGTTAAGATACTGGCTAGGGCTTTTGAAATGTGTTATTTTCAAATGACATAGGATATTCGAGAGTTTTATCAGTTTTAGGCTGCTACATCCCTGTAGGAAATCCCAGTCTTAGTCGTACAAGGGCTAGACACCTTGGAGAGGATTAATCTTGTCTGATTTGAAATGTCTAAAAATGAGTAGTTTAGGGCTATGCTGGTCAGTCAGGATCTCTTTCTAACCGGTGGAGAGAAGGGGGCATGTCCAGAGAGTGAACGATGTTAGCTATTTTAGATCCTGTGTTAGGAAGAAGTGAATTGCCTGTTGGAAGTGTTGCTCTTTCCATTCATTGTAGAGGGAGACTACACGAATAGTTTCGGCAACTGGTTTTTTACGTCAAAAGTTATGTGAGTGTAGTGTCAGCCCTAAATGGGTAATGCTGATATTTTAAAAGTTTAGTTGTTGAAAGACGCAGATAAAGGTCCAGTGTGTTTGTTTTTGGTTTTGTTTTTTGTTTTTTTTTTTTTTTTTTTTTAAATCGAGCCCATTTATTGGATATTTCTGAAAATCTTCATAGCATCTGTAGGCACTTAGACAACTCTTGATAGAAAAAAACCAAAAAAGCCTGCTTGTCCTTCTTTAAAAACAAGTTAGCACTACTGAATTATTGGTGTTAATTAAATGACTGAGAAAACACCCCAATGAGGGAACAAGAGCTAATTGCTTCTGTCTGGGTGACGATGGACTCTTGTCCACCCCTTTCTGAGCTGAGTGGGACTGATGAGTGTGTAGGGTGGTTCTTGCTCTCTGCTGTGGAGCAGCCTCCAAATTTCACGGGCTTGTGGAGCAGCTGGGAGCCCTGGTATGGTTTAGTCTTCCACCTTCTGTGCCATACCTCCAAGGTTATACCTCCAGGAGGTGCAATGGAAAAATGAACCCATTGGAGAGCTGTTCTCACCAAGCCCCATGGCTTTGAGTAGAGATCCCAGCAGGGAGATCAAGAGAGGCCAATTAATAAACTCCTTTCTGTGCTGAGTCCCCTCCATGTGTGTTCTTCTGTTTCAGGCGGGCCTGAGGACCGGAGCTTGTCCTCAGAACACCACGCGTACTAGAAGCTGCATTCTTGTATAAATTGGGAACAGAACCGGCCACCAGAGATTGAAAATCTGGCAGGCAGAGCCGATTAGACATGCTCACAAGAGCTTGCAATTTCACTGCCGCGTGCCCTTTGGGCTTGCAGTGAAAAACAAGGCTGAACGCTGCCAATATTTGTATATGTGATTCTATTGTTTTATCTGAGGATGAGATCAGTCGGTGGAGAGAGCCCAGAACAAAACTAAAGTCCTCTTTTTTATTCCATGGCATCATGAGGAATGTGAAGCTGGGATCACCCCCCACCCCACCCCACCCCGCCCTGATCTTTACGACTCCTAAACCAGTGCTCCTCAATCTTTTTTCATTCCAGTGGCAACACACTGTCCTTTCAAAAGGACCCTGTGCCTCTGCCTCATTTAGGTGCCTAGGAAATAAATGTAGAATTGTCCCAGTAGACGTCCCTGCCTCTTCTGAAAATCCCCACCCTTATTTGAGAACTTAAACCATGTCTGACCTCTTCCAGCCTTGTCATCCCATACGCATCCTCAGAATATTTTAGCACCTAGATGATCTTTAAAGGTCCCTTCAAACCCAAACCATTCTTTGATTCTACGATCTCACTTACCTTCAGGTTTTCCTTTAATTTCCTTATCTACCTTTTAATAATATTGTGTTGTCAGGTAATTATTTGTAAAATGCAGGTACTGAAATATACCTACTTTTATTTTGATGGAAAGCAGTGATTGCAGTGCTACGGTTTGAACGGGGATTTGGGGAAAGCTAAGGATAGGATTCCTAGATAAGGGGACACAGGGGAGTTTTTGTAGGTGGTGGCTGACGGGCAGCATCCTTGTTGAATTGATTGTTTTAATGCTGAAATTTAATTGTAGTATTAATCATGTGCTAGAGCACCGGGAGCGTTGTGAAGGTGTCTTTTTAGTTACTATTTCAGTAGAAGGAAAGAAATTGAATAATGACTATTTAAATGTTGTGTTCAGTGGGGACTGAACCCAGGACCTTGGTAGCTGAAGCTCTATGTTTCTGTAGCTAAATTTCCAGAAATGCATCCTACCACATGGGACAAGGTCTGACTCCCAAAGCTTAGATTTGGACAGGAGTTTGAACAGTCTGGGTGGATTTTTTGTGTGCCTGTCTGTAACGGCAACAAGACGGGTATCTGACTTCTTCTGTTGACGGGCTAACAGAGGCTCCACAGCTTTTGCAGACAGATGCATTACCAACAAGGCCAGATGCTGCCATTGCCCCAGCCACTGAACAAGACAAACAATTGTAGAAGCCTTCTCTTCATCAAATTCATTTGCAGTGGTCACTCCCAAACCTCCTTTGAGAGAGATGAGGAAAAGAACCCTGAGAATACCTACTGAAGGCTTGTCCAAACCCATGTTAAAAAAAAAAAAAAAAAAAAAAAAAAAGAGGCANGTCTGCAGCTACAGCAGAGGGAAGCAGATGTAAGCGAGCCTGCCTGTGCCTTCTGAAGCTCTGTTAGTTCCTGGAAGGCAGCCAGTGCTGAAATAATGGCTCGAGGCGGCACCCCTTTCTCCCCTCTCCCTGACCTACTAGCAGACAAGACATTTGTACGTTATTAATCTGTGGAGCACATACTGTGCTTTGCAACTGGACAGTGCAAGGCACTGTTCAGAGCTGTAAATCTCCAGTCACATATTCGCTGTGAGAATCTTATATAATGTCGGAAATATCCCCCCCAACTCCTGCAGCCTCCCTGGGCTTAAAGACACTTCCCTGTGTGTAGATGCTGACATACGCACAAAAACTAGTTGGGGTTGTTGTCGGTGTAACGTGTCCTGTAAGTCAGGAGAGGTGATCTGGGCTGACTTCTAGCCCGAGTGGCTGGTTGTACCTTGGAGGTCACCGAGGTATGTGTGCTGCAACTGTGCTGGCAAACCTGCTCTTCTGAAACGTGGTGGGATCCTGAGATACCTATGGCTGTGTGCATTTACGTGCTCTATAGAGAGGGGGCAAGATACAGTGACATGCAATATAAATATTTTGCATTTGGCTTCCTAGTCAAAGTTCCTTTCGTTTTTACAGGTTTCTCATCCTAGATTTCTTTTTCCCTTTTTCTTTAACCTGCTTTCAACTCTCATGTTTTATTTGTAAATGAATTGTCTTTGCTGCTACATGACTTATATATTTATTTTTCTTTGTCTGCCAGTGAGTGGGCATCTCTCACTGTGCTTTAGCTGCAATTATTTTGCAAGTCAGCTCATGGGCATTGTGCCATTTCACTTATTGCCATGGTGTTTTCAGTTCCCCTCCTAGGCCCGCAAGCTTACAGACTGTGTCTGACTCCATGTGTGGCATGGATGGGTACATTCAGATGCGGCATTAACAGGGCTTTTTTTCGAGGCGCTGCTGAAATTCGGAATTGCTGGAATTTGATAATAAAAGATACTAAGAGGCAAAGCCAGGAATGATCCTTAAAAGCACTCTTTGATATTTGAAAGGATTGGTGTAGTGAACCTTAAAAACCTCCCCTGTTTTCTGTTGTTCCATTTCTTGCTTTTCTCGCATAAAGATTTCTTTTCCCTTTCTGAAGACTTCCAAAATACACAACCTCACTGAAAGTCTGTTGCTCCCAAAAGAAGGTCTCTTTGTAGGTTTTGACCTGGGTCCATCTCCTATCACAGCTGCAGCTTCTCTCCTTTGAGGTAAAGCCAAAGCTGCTGAAATAAGTGTCTGCGCTGGAGATTGAAGGCTTCATCTGATCCAGAAGAAGGGGTTAACATTGGCAGGGGCAGCTCACGTCCAGTTTCCTGTCCAAGGCAACACAACGGGATCTTTCTGTAGGCAAGATGTGTCTCTCATCGCCTGTGACCCACCCTTGTCTCCTGGGAGGTCCTCCAAATCACTCCTTCCTTCTAAGCTGCTCGTCAGCTGCAAGGTGGTAAAGCCTTTTGGTTTGAGCTCTTATTTCCCCGCGTGACCCAGAAAGGAGAGACCGGGTAGCTTTTTAGGAAATGCGCGGCTGCGTAATATTCAAAGAGAGGGTATTTTGTAAGTCAGGCATTTTCAGGCAAAAAAGCTACCTTTTAAAAGAAAAGGCAGTTCCGAATTAAATCATTTTAATAAACGCAATGTTCTGGTTAATTGCAGTTTTCTCTTTCCTGCAGCGTTCAGCTTCTCCAAACAATACCCACAACGTTTGCAGTAAGGGAATTGAAATGTGCTTGGCAGCTCCGTTCTGCAAAGCCTCGATAATTTTTGTCATCGATCCAAAATCTTATGCCAGTTCACTGACGTGAGGTCGCTCTAATTTCGTCCCATGGTTGCTGGTAGACTTTTTTGTCCCGGCTGCCCTCACCCCCTGCCCAGCTCTCTCCCCCACCTCGTTTTGTTGGAGGTTAATCACTGCATGAGGTAACTCCATCCTTGGCATGTTCTGTGATCTGGAAATTTTGTCGCTAATTACTGCCTTCGCACCGGAGGACGAGTCTGCAGAGTCCTGCCCTGTAAGTGACTGCGCTCCTCCATGGCTCCAGTTGCACAGAGGACATTTCTGGCTAACAGGAGTCTGGTGGGGGTTGACCAGTCTGAGCCTGGAAGAAAAATGGACTCCTCTCTATAATCTAGAGTGTCTACCTAGAAAACACTTAGCGCTCCACGTGCTTAGCAGCAGAAGAGAAAATACCTGTCTGGAAAGGAGACTGTCCTGCTTTTGAACAAAAAAAGCTTACGTGATTTTTGCTTTGAGCACTCGGGACTTGGGGTGAGACAGGAATGTAGAACCGAGGCTTGTACAGAGTGGCTTAAACATCCCCAAAAATCTTGCTAGGAGGATGAAATTTTCTTTTCTTTTCCCTTTCTGGTCACGTTTTACCACTGGAGTTACTCAGCGAATTAATAGGTATAGAAATGCAAAGCTCTTTTCTTATTACACGCCATCGATCTGATTGCAGTGTCATTAATTGAAAGACTCGGGAAATGTGATGGATGGTTCAGTTCAGGATTCCACATTCGTTTTGGCATAGCCCTGCAGGAGAAAAGCTGCATGAAGCTGATTGAAGGGCTCTTTTTGTCTGACATGAATTATTCTTTCATTGTCAAACCTTGTAACAGCATTCAGACATAGGGAGATTTACAATGTGAAATCCTAAATGGGGTCTATTCTTAAAATAAAATTAGAAAAAAAAGAGAGCTTTATCTTGCAACGTTGAAAATAGCTACGTTTAAAAAAACCCACAACTATTTCTACAAATTAAATCTCTTCTGCAAAACCCAAGGGGCTGATGTTTCTCACTTAATTTTAAATTATTCCAATGGTAAGGCCTTAAATGAAAAAAAACCAATTGCTTTAATCACATAACTGTTGTCAACATTTTTATTACGTTCAAATATATTTGTTTGTATGAGAGGGTTTGTTTGTTCTTTGCACTGCTGTCATTTACCTAGCAGACCGATTTGTCCGTTAATCTGTGAATCCTGCTTGCCCTGTAAAATAAGACGAGGTTTTCTTTTTCTTTGGGGAAAACCTAGGTGGACGTTGTTTAAACGCTTGTTTTTAAGGAAATCGTTCTGCATTTTAGAAAATGTAAAAATGTGTCAGTGTTGTACGCTGACAAGTTTTCATCTCTCTGCAGCTTGTGTCGGAAGGCAGGTCTTATTGAATAGCTTTGTGGGTTTCATTTTTTGCTGTTGATCCTGGGCAGTTCTGATGTTAAATTCCTGTTGCTCTTTTGTCTGTTTAAAAATTTGTGCCACGCTCCGAGAATTGTCTGCAACATTATGAAACGTAACAATTAAAAAGTAGCAGAAAGGAGCAGATCAGCTTTGCTTCACACATGATATCATTTACAAAGTTGATGAAGAGTTTTGAATGCAAAGTAGCCACCCAAATTGTGGTCTTGTTTAAGAATAAAATACTGAAATAACATTATACGAGATCTGAATCAATGTCATGCCTATTACAAATGCTGGAGCTGGTAGAATAGCTAGATTACACAGAGCAGACAGATTAGATGAAGAAGAGCATTCGATTACATTACATCTGATTAGTGGTGTCTATTCATCTGGGGTTTTTTTTCTTAAAGAAAGCTGACTTATTTTGTCGGAATGTGATATGTTTGAAGGAGCGACGGTATCAGGACTCAGACAAGGAGCTAGAAGGATTGGACGTAAAATACAGTAGTAAAAATATCCAGCTCTCTGGTTTAATCGCCTTCCTCCCTTAGCTCCCTTACCGTCTAACAGACCTGCGTGCCCAAGCGGTGTTAGTAGATAGATAGCCATGGGAATGATTACAGCCTTTACTATTCTATTTAACTACTTTTCAACCCCAGATAAGTATCGAGCGATTAGTTTCTGTTTGAACTCCTAAACAAATGCCCCTTTTCACCTGAGATGTACATTTGCAGGCAGCAGACTGGCCCGATAAAAGAGATGAGTAATTCACATTAAAGTGGGAAACAGCCTTTTCAGACACTGAGAAATAAAATGCATTGATGGGAAATGTTGTTCTCATCCCCCTGCCCCTCCCCCTGCCAATTCTGCATGTAATACCCTCGCGTACGTATATTTTAAGGTCTCATTGTTCGGCGAAGGGCGAGATTATTTTGTAGTTTTTGTTATGCTTTTGTCTGCCTGATAAGACCTCTGGCAAAGGGACCGCGAGCGTGGTTGTTTCTGGTGGAGTTGCAAAGCCGGCCACTGCTCTCCGTGTTGTGCTAGTCCTCTATGCGGTGTCTTTCTTTCAGAGAGCAAAGAGCCTACGGTAAACTCTGCGCTTGGCATATTGGAAATCTCCTGTCTCCATAGCACCTGCAATTCCCAACAGCTAAGTTTTGAAATGAAACTGCATGGCGGGTCAGCACAACACCCATTTAGCACCGTTTCTTTTAAAGCCCATTATTGCTTTATTTTACGCTGTACAGTCAGCTCTGGGACGCTTGCACTCAGGGCTTCTCTGGGCAAAGACATTCTTTTACTGCAGCTTTTCTTTAATCTTGCTTCATTGTGAGCACCTTCTATGTTGTTAGCAGTGGCCGGCTGTCATCTTCTGGCCACTAGCCTGTTCTTAAAAGGTGAGGGAGCTGGGGAGTTATTTCTTTAAGGAGGTATTTCTGTCGTTTTAAGATTTTTTTTTTTTTTCTTTATGCCGTCTAAAGCTAAATAAACTTGACAGTTTCTCGGAGCCCAAAATCGGGAAGAATGTTTTTCCTTTGGTGTCACTAATTAGCCTCCCATGGAAGCTGATATAAGTAGAAAGAGAGCTAACGACAGAGGGTTATGCAGCGTGCATCCTTGCAGGACTCTGTGAGCATATTGTACGTGAGGAAAAAATGCTTACTTCTCAGCAACAAACTCTTTCTGTCAAACTGCTTAATTTTCGGAGTTCCCTGCGCTTCGAAACGTGGGGTATAATTTCTGCAAATTAAATTAGAGTTTGGAGCCGTAGTCGCTCTTATCAAATCTGTGTAAATAACATTGTCCACAGGCTGTGTTGTCACCTTTGAAATGCTCTCTGCTCATGGATAGCAACCTAGCTCTGTCTTTGCTTGTGGTGGAGTCAGGGTGGTGCTGGATTTTGGAGCTTTTCATTTTATTGGTTTTGATTCTGTTCAGGGCATTTTTTTTAGTCCATTTGGCTCTGACAGTTTTTAAAGGTAAGGCTCATTTTTTGAGGTTAAGAAGAAGGAGGGAGTAAAAGGTACCGTATCTTTCTTCTTAATTGTTTGGCTTAAGTCTAAAACATCTGAAAAAACACCCTTAAAATGATTTTAAAAGTAACAGTCGCTTAATTAAAAAAAATAGTAACAGATTCAGCTTACCCTCTTTATGGACTTAACTTCAGGAAATTAGGCATCCTCTCTGTCTCCTCTGGAATAATCAGTTTCTTATCTAATATATATGAAATGACCAAATACATCTACATCATTTGCATCTTTAACTCAGGAACAATTGATCAAAAAATGGAAGCACTGCTACAGATCGGAGAATCTTTTAGTTTAAAGCGTTTAAGTCACCATTTATTTCCATCTAGTTAAGCTTAATTTCCTTTTATTGTGTTGTTCAAATGAAAATATACAATGCCATGTCTAATTGTGTTACTATTCACATTAATAACCTGTAACTTTACATAACAATGAGCAAGAAGCATCGAAAAGGCAGAAACAGATGCAATTATTTGTTGCTAGCTAAGTTACTGTACGTGACCCAGGTGCTGTAGTACTATTTGCATGTGTTTCTCACCTTTGTTCACCCAGACACATGGGGATCTCAAGCTATTGCTGACTAATTGATAGTTGTAGTAACTGCTATAGGCTCCTTAGATTAGAAATGCATGCAGACGTGTGTCTTGATTCAAACATTAAGGAACACACACTCTCACTTACTTACATGGGCAGAAAGTCTTCATACTATTAGAGGTGTGTGATGGAGATAGCAGGACATAAAACAGAAGAGAGAGAGACACAGAGAGAGAGAGAGAGACAGAGACAGAGAGATGGCATGCAGCATATATACCCCTACAAATAGTTCTAAAATGCGTTTGCAAATGCAGAAGTCTTCAGAACCATCCAACAGTTCAGCACACCCTTTTTATCTCTTCTCTGCGGGACGTCTCCATCCAGATTACTCGAAAAAAGCGGAAAAGGTGAGAGCTCTGCCATCTTAGCTCTGAATTCATCTGATTTCCTTTTTTTTTTTTTTTATCCCCCCTCTCCCTTGTATTCCTCATGCCATTGTCCATTCTTATGATGGCAGCCGCCCTTGCTCTTGAATGCAAGTGTCACAGCGGGAGCAAAAAGGGTTCAGGGCTGCATTGTCAAAGCCATGGTTCCCTATTGTTTCTTAGCCTTTCACTGCTCTGCTTTTCCGAGCCGCTTTCCCTATCAGTGGCCCCTGTCAAGGGGAGGAGTAGGGAGAAAATTGCAAGAGTTAGTCGTCCTTTTTATTGCACACTGTTATGATAAACAGCCCAGCAATACATCCCACAAAATTAGGAATTATAACGACGGGACGGGGGAAAAATTCTTTGTAGGTTTGCGTTTGTCGCTGCCCTTATGTCAAAAGCTTGGTTTCTTAGGAAAGACTTTTGTATTGGTGTTTTGCCCAGCAAAAAAATAGAGGCAGCTGCAAAGTGAACAGTGAGCTATTTAGCCACAAGGTAAAAATTTCCTGTTGCTATTTGGATACTGATGCTTTTCAATTTTAAGGCGGGGGGGGGGGGGGGGGGGGGCAGGGAGAGA
>WAAD01007709.1:188391-266893 GCA_013389945.1 Fregata magnificens
GGGGGGGGGGGAGGAAGCATGACTGAAAGCATTTCTCTGGCTGTCCATTCATTCATCCATCCATCTATATTTTATGTTTTAAAGCAATTGAAAATGATTTTTAAAAAGGCCAGAGAGGCTGCTTGCAACTTGGTTTTATTTGAAAATATCGCAGTGTAGCATGAGGTTTGTGTTTCAGATGATTGAATCTTGCACTGGGAAATGAAGGGGGGATGACTGTCCTGCTCGTGCCAGAAAGTGCTGGTTTGTCAGGTCATCTAAAAGTAAAATCTTGTCACAATTTCTTCCTTTCATGGGGGGAAAAAATGTGTACAGAACTTTACTTGACATTTAAGTATGTGTTTGATTGTCTTGTGTGAACAGGCCAGCTTTTCCGGTGTTCAAAACTTTAGGGAGGTTACAAAGTCATGGCCTCAAAAGTTTTTTTGTTTTACTGCTTTTGATATGAAATTGTTTAGAAAAAGAAATTATTTCTGAAATATGGCTTCCAAGAAGAGTACAAACATATTTACGTATTCAAGTTGTAAATAATCTAGTCATTTCAGTTTCAGTATTTTTTTTTTGTCTTAAAAATCTAATAAAGTAAAAGAGAAGCAGATGCAATTTGGTTCATGCTTTTAACTGTTTTTGTAAATATGAGCATCTTTTCAACCCTTAAATTTATACTTACTCTCCTAATTGTACAGTCTATTTAGCAGTTTGGGGATTTCATTTTCGAAAGTCTATTATTACATTATTTTGACTGAGCTGTTCTATTATCAGAAATTATAAAAAGAAAACACTACAGACCATTCAAGTATGTGCTTCTTGAGTCTGAATATCTAAGGCATTGCAAATGTCTAGTGCTATTTTATCATGTCTAATAATAACAGGCAGAGTGCTTTCACAGATGTAAATATGGTTTAAGTCTTAAAGAAGCTTGCAGAGAAATACTCCTTAAACTGCTGAAGTTAGGCTCCTGTTTTGGTTATGATTAAGAATATCTAGTTGTCCGAGTCTCCCAAATGATAAATGTTTGTTGTGAATTTACTTTGAAAGAAACGGGAAAAGATATTTCACCTGAAATCACTTTTAACTCTCAGAATGCTGAAATGTAAGTGATTTGGTGAAGAAATTCTCTTAGTCCATCTTACAGACAATTTGCTTTGCCTTTTATTCTCCGTATTAATCTTTTTTACACATATATGTTGTCTTGCATTGCCAAGTTCTAGGTCAAGTATGTGTCTGTTTGGAATATCTTTACAATTGAAACTTTCTGAAGAAATGATGAAAGAACTCTGGCCTTGTTTTAAATCAAACTCTGAATGCAGCCGAGGCCACCCTGGGAGCACAATGTTTAATTTCCATTCGACATCTGCCTTATATTTACCATTGCAGACCAGTGTCTGTGTGGAAGGAGCACTTATCGTTGATAAAAGTTTGGTATCTCTTTTGTCAGAGGTTGTCATTTCTGTTCTCTCAATCTGGACTGTCATTTTGTAAAATCTTTTGTCATTGGAGCTGAATGGAAAACCTGGAGTGAGTAGGAGATGAAAGAAATGGGGAAGAGGATTCAAATGTGTAGAGCAATTCTGGTCGCTTAACTCTCCGAAGGCAGATGGTGCCTAATCCTGATTTTCCTTACTCCAGTGTAAATACCGAGCTGTCCCACTGAAACCACTGCTGAATACTGATGCAGCATCAGAATCAGGCCTGGCTCATTTCTCTGCTTTTTGAGACCGTGGGCTTATCTTGCAGTGCTTTATGCGTGCAAAGCTCTCGTTTTACACTTCTGCTGATAGATGCCCACTGAGTGACTTCATGCTGATTGCAAACACAACGGGTGTAAATCCTGAGTTTCAGTCATTACTCTGGCCTCACGCTTGTAGAAGTGATATCAGTCTGACCTTCCAGGATCTAGGAATAGGTATTTGAATAACTTGATGTGTTTTCTTTAGGTAGGTCTGAGTAGGGAAATACTATCCTCTCCAAAGAACTGGGGTGGAATTTTGCATGTCTGGACATTCCACAGTGTCGGTGGGAATGTGGTGGTGGTGGCTGAGATGTTGGGTCTACCTGGGAGGAAAAAGAAGTTTATTCAGAGCAAAGGCAGCAATATTTGGCCCCACAGATGTATTTTGCTGCAAAAAGGGTGATTCAGGGGGATTGACTGGAGAACTGTTACAGCCTTGGGATTAAGAGAGAACTGTTTCAGGTAGAGAAGAGAAAACTTCGCTCTGTGTTTAATTTTTTAAATGAATTTTATCTCCTTATTTATCAAAACATCTTTTGTTCGTGTTGCTTTTAATATTAGAAAAAAAAGGGCTTTCCCCCCGCCCAAGATCCATTCTGTAATCTGAGGTTGACGTGCTCTGTGTACAGTGTCAGCTCAAGACCCAGGCACCTGTTTAACTTTTCCCTGTGGGATTTCAGCGAAGCACAACCCTTATAGTCCTGCTCTACATAGGAATAAATTTCCCTCTCTTCTCCCCCCACCTCCCCAGCTTAGGAATAGCTTGATGACTTCAGTGGGAATTGCTCAGAAACAAGAAAGAGAAGCGGTCATCTGGATTCTTCTGAAGGCAAGAGTCAGGGCCAGAAGTCTCTGTGAAAGACCTACAAGAAGAGAATCTCACCTACTGCCTCTTCTCCAGAGACTCCATCCTGCACTGAGGTTCAGGCAAGTATCGTTTTCCCCTGGTTGGATCTTCACTGGTGAGTCCGTAGAAGTGCTTGCTTCTCACACGTATAAATTTTGTCGGTAAAGTTTTGTAACGAATCAGAGGGCAGGTTCTTGTATCCCAACGTGTTCTTTCACGCCCTGCCGCTGGCCTATGAATGCTGGTGAATATGGTGGGTTTATATAGTCCAAAATGCAAGAAGAGCTACCCTTAGTAGGTCATGTCAGGAAAAGCTGAACCATTGGATTATTAACCTTTTACTAATTCCAAATCCATATCCTGTTACCACCTGAGATGCACATAGGTAGAGCAATATCACTTTAAATCACTGATTAGGTAACCCACTGCATTTACTGGCCTTTTGAGTTTTACAAACCACCAGAACCAAGCCATTGCAATGAATTTTGTGTCCAGGTAGACTTTGCATGTCATGGGCAGCATCTTCCCCAGGGATTGTCACTGGTTTCCGTATGCTTGTTTATAGAATTAGGTATTATTCAATAGGAGCAAAGCGATTTCAGCTTGGCAGGTAGAAAATAGGATGGTTACAGCCCTGTTGAAAGTGGAAGCATCTGAAATAAGACATGGAAGAACACATTACCTTCCACTGGGAAAAGCCTGCTTGGAGGGACTCACTTAGCCATGGGAAGCTGGGAGAGAAGTGTGGAGTGAAAGACTAGCCAGGCAATTATTCTACTAATGGGTAAGATTGTGTTGGTTTTCAGTAAATCAGTGCAAATCTGTGGTTAACTACATCTGTTGAAAGGATTCTGAATACAGAAAATGTAAGGGGATAAACTCTTACCTGATTAAAACTGCCACAGTGTTCAACATCAATTGGAGATCTGCTTCAACTGCAGGATGTGAGGCAGATTGAAGTTCTTGTGTAAAACTGTCAGAGACTCTGTCCTGTTTGGTCTGGTCTTCCCTGAGGCTGAGACAGTTTTGTGCTGGCAGATTTCATTCTTCCTTATTCAAAACATGTGACATAGTTTAACAAAAGTAGAACTTTGAAAGCCATTAGTATGTTAGCACAAGAGAAAACTTTCATGTGACAATATTGGCAAGAAAGAGAAAAGAATTTTTTAATAATCGTTGCTTTCTTTCTAACTCAGGGCAATTGCTATATTTTGATATTGTGTCAGAAGTGCCTCATACGCTCAGTCTTAATTCAGATTTCAGAACATCATTTCAGCTTTGCAGGATATCACTTTGCTACAATGTGATTTCAGTAGGGTAATTATTTGCGGTATAACTTCAACTTTGTTTATACGCTTGAAACCTAGTCAACTGCTTTTTCCAACCTGTGTGTGGAATTCCCGCTTTTATTCACATGTATACATTTTTCTGAACCAGGGTAGTCAGACTGGAAATGTTGTGCAGGTGCTGAAAATCGTGGACATTATTTTGTTTCTTTGCATTGACTTTGACTATGATGAAGGACTTAACCTGGGTGTGAATGATAGGTTTAAAAAGGGCAATAGACAGATTGTGTTTCCACCTGCCACTTGTTCCTTTGGTTTTTCAACAATTTTTGTCCGTGGTTTGAGGAGGGACTGAAGTCTAATGGAAGGCACTTGTCACCTCCTAGGTCCTGGTCTATTTTTTCAGTTGCTACAGAATGTGCAGTCATTTCTGTAAGGTTCGGAGGCCTGTTCAAGCTTTTATCAAAGCAAAAGCCAAGCTCTGCACCATTAATAGTTTTCCCGTTCTTCACGGGTTTTTATTGTCTTGTTCGGCTTCATCCTGTATTACTTGGCAAAACGATAAGGGAACGAGATTAAGAGACTACATAATACGCTGTGTAGAGAGAAGCTATAATCGGCTGAGAGGACACTGAACGCAGGTGTGATCTGGCCCCAAGTGCCTGGGGAATGTGCCAACATTAGGTTTAAATGCTGAGAGAGCAATAAACCAGTTGCAAGTCATGTTCTTCCTACAGAATTTACCTCAGGCTTTGTTTCTGGTTATATCTCCCTCCATTCTGCTGATGATACCTACCTTAATATCCATCTCTGGTTCATATTCCCACCTGTGCATAGAAAATCCTTCCAGTCTTTGCCAAGTCATCACCTTCTCAACATGCAAATCCCTCCTAAAACCTCACTTCTTCAGTATTGACAACAAGAAATGATTTATTCTTCTAATATATCAGCATATTTGTCAAGGCTCTAGATAGATTAGCTAGGCAGCAGGCACATATCTAAATGAACTGGGTGATATTTTCACTGTAACCATGGTTCTTTTTCCCTCATTTATTTAACTTTCTCGTTTTGCTTGTTTTGTTGTGCAATAAACTGATAAACTGCTTGACTTAGGACATCATGTCAAGTGATTTCATTTATCCTTGTTACACATTTTGAATTCTGTATAAATAATAGGTAAGTGGTAAAAAAAATTAATTGAGGTACATGCTGCAGCTCAGAAAAACGCCCAGTTGGCATTCAGATTCAGCAACACACAGTGGGCAATGGAAATCAAACAGTGGTGATGATTACCAGTGGAGGAGTATGTCTTGCTGAAAGCAACAGGGTGGACAAGGGACTGGATAAAGCCGCAAGTAACTTGGTTTGATCACAGAGCTGACCCTGCTTTGAGCCTGGGGTTGGACTAGAGACCTCCTGAAGTCCTTTCCAACCTGAACTATCCTGATTTGGTGGACGTAGGTGGCCTGATGCTGGGAAATTATGAACATCCAAACCCATTAACTCAGGCCAGTGGAAGGAGCAGGTTTCCTAAAATGTGGCCTGTTAAAGAAGCAGAGAGTTTTTACCTGTGAGCACTGAACTTGTATGTAGTGCCACCTTTTCTACTGGCAGCTTGTTATTGCTGTGCATGATGTTAGGCAAATCCATTAGAAGCAGCCTCATTTCTGGTACGAGACAGTGATTCAGACTAATATTCACCAACTGCTGGTGCATGCTGACATTGGATCTGGATAGAGGGTAACTCTCCAGCTGCACTTACTGAGGTGAGGCTAAATTGTTGTGGAGGCCTGCTGTTCATTAGACTCCAGGGTGATGGACGTAGTAGATGGATGACCAGCCGATGCTATGGTGGGCTCTGTTATGGGAGGCTGGCTGGGGCAGGACTCTGCAGATATCATAGGTTGAGGTTGAGGCCAAGCCAAGAAGGGGTCAGAACCTTGGGTGGAGTAACATATCTGATTAATTTAACTTCTTTTTTCTGTTTGGACAGTATTCTCATATCTAAGGGTCCTGAAATCTGCCTCACGTGCAAATGTCACACTGCCCCTATCTGCTTATTTGATAAATATGCATTTTTCTGTTTGCATATTTTATCTTTTATTGGGATTTTTTTTCTTTTTAGTTACTGCATCTGTTCCCTCTTTGAATTATCAGGCAACATATTAATATCTGGTAGAACAAATAATCTACCAAACATTAAATGTCTCAAAGAATCTCTGTTACAGATCCTATAAGACAAGCTGTAGGTTCATGGCTCCTCCAGGTAGAAACTTGCCCAGTCTTTCTCTTACATGATCTGTTTTAGCCATATGTACTAAATTCCCAATAGCTGGAGCTGCACAAGGTGCCTGGTGGGACTACTGCTTTTTTTCCACACAGCATAGTGGCACAGTCCTCGTGGTGCCTACACATGACCAGGCTGTGATGGGGAAGAAGAAGGGGTCTCACAACAAGACTGCATCTGTCAGGCTGTCTTTTTTTTTTGAGCTGCGACTGGTTGTATAAATCACACAACTCTGACAATTGGCGCCTGTGCTTCTGGAGCAAAGCATTTGGATTTAGCTTTCTGGGAGAATTTGGCTGTACAAATCTCCAGTTTCTGATGTAAAGACAGGCTTTAGGAAATAGGTCTAGATCATGGAACGTTTCTTCATTGTAATAGTTGCCCTTATAGAGTTATAGCTTTTTTTTTTTTTTCTTTTACACCTGAATAAACTGTGTGAAAGGAGAAATCATTTGCCGGTTTTTAGCAGTGGATTCGGTATCAGCCCGTGATAAAAACTAAGACCTTAATTTAAAGCAAAAGCTGATCAGGAGTTTTTCAGTAATACATTTTTCTATTGAAACTATAATAGGTTAGCGAGTTAAATCCTGGGAGAGGTTTTTTTTTAATATCTTCTTGCAAAGAAAGGCAGAAAGAGTTCAGTTTTGATAAAATTTTAAAAAATATTGGGAAAAAAGCAAATATTTCCATGTTATTTCACGTGATTTAAGATGGTTACATAGCTTTGTATACTTTCCAGGATGGACTGAACTATTGTAGGTAAAGTGGGTAAAATGCTGTAAAAGGAAAAATTGAATGGGGAGAGAGAGAATTGAAGAAATGCCAGCGGTAGTTCAAAGGCAGTAATTAATCCAGTATATAGTTTAATTCAGGAGTTAATAAAATCACGTTGTGAGTGTTCAGCAATTAAATATGTGTAGAAAGGTAAAAAACACATCACATAGCATATACCCAACCCTCTTTCTTGAGACCTGATGAATGGGTGTTCTTTAATGTTTATGTTCCGTATATTGACCTGATAGTTTCAGTCATTAAGACAATATTTTGTTTCCGAGGACATAGACTTCTGTTTTGGAAGCCTCCGTCCAGAAGGTGATAGAGAAATCTAAACCTTAGTAAATGAGCTTTTGGGCCATCTGCTTCTTACTTGTTTAGAAAGCTGCATTCGGAAGAGTAGATCAGACAAGGAACTCGGTGACAAACCTTCATTGTTCTGAGGTTTAAAATAAACTTGTTGCGGCTAAAGATGACAGTGTTCGTTTCCCAGAATGCGTGTTGTCATTGCAGTGCAGTATGCTTTATGAACCAAGCTGTGATTAATTGCAGCAGGGCTGCCTACAATTTGAAACAGACATCAAATGCTAATCTTTCCCTTAATGTACAGATCATATGGGGGCTGGCTGTGCCCCCCCATGTCCTACAGATACTTCTGCACACGTGTGACTGTGCTCATGTGAACGGTCCAGTTGAAGTCATTGAAACTACATGTGAGGCAAGTTCTGTACACACGTGTTTGTGTAACCCACTGGTATGCGTCTGATGGATGTCCATTTTACTGGCAGCTTAATAAGTGCTGCTGACCTGTGTCTTGCCCTTTCACGCACTTAAGCAGGCACACAGAAATACTAGTTTGTCTGGCCTGTTGATCAGCCAGCCTCCCCAGGGACCAGATTTTCTGCCTCGTGAACTGGATCTGGCCCCTGAACTCACCAGCTGGCTATTCCACTCTGTAACCTACAGAGAACAAACTGCAGGCGGGTTAGTTCAGATGCTCAAAGCAGGACCAGCCTGGCTGATGCAGAGGCTAGTTATGCCAGCTTAATGTGGCATTATATTTTTTAGGTCCTGAGCTGATCTCTCTCCCTGGAGCAGTGCTGAGATATATAGGCATAATAGGTCTTTTGGAGTTAGCTCAGATGTGTGACACAGTGCTGCTAATGGAGACTCACTTGAAGTCCCCCACCTCTAGGTCAGGCTATAAGTACTTATGTGTTCTGGCTAACGCTGTAGTCATCATAGTCAGTGGAAGCTCGACAGAGATGCCCCAGGCTGGTCTCTACTGTTCAGAGAAGGGTATATTCTGTTGGTCAGTGTGTATTGTGCGTCCCTTGAGTGCCCAAATCTCAGAGGAACTGGGTCTGTCTTGGCTCTTAGACTTTGACCCTGCAGCTCAGGCTGTGAAGAATTGTTGGTTTAACTTCGGAGGTCCTGGGTGCAGTCCCAGGATAGCTGGACAAGGTAGCTATGACAAACCAGCAAGCTAAAAAGCCCTAGGCTGCACATTTGTAGATAAAAAGCTTATGAACTATTAATATAATTTTGTTTCTGTGACATTACAGGCTGACTATAAGAAGAGGTGACTTTAGATGTCTTCATGAATTAATCCACCATAAAGATGGGCATTGATTATGATGCTAACTGGTTTTATTACAAGAGAAATAGAAACAGTAAACCTAATTCTCATCTCTCACTGCTTTGTCTCTCATTGTAACATCATTTCAGTTCAGTGGGACTCTCCACTACAGGCTGTAAAACAAGGATATTAGAGTGGTTGCAAAGGAATGTATGATATTATGGAAAGTGGATCACAGTGACACACAACCCTCCCGAAGGTTGTAGGGAATTGGAAAGTAAAGAAAGAATCAAAAAGAGACGGGATAGTTGTGCAAACTGGCATTTGCCTGAGTAGGTTTAAAATCTCTGCTCTTTCAACAAGCAGGAGTTTTATAAATGCATTCTTCATTGTGCTATTACCGAAGCCTTCAGTGGAAATGCAGTGCACATTTTGCTCTTCAGTTTACATGGCTATGCTTACCAAATGAACTGTTGAACAAAACACAAAACGCTCAAGTTATGAATTTACCGTAAGTTATGAATCTGTTCTTGATGTCTTCTGGATGGATTTCAGTGAAGTCCAAAGCTTGGTGTGTTTGTTGGGAACTGATTTTGTCTTTAGTAAAAGATTGACTGACACTGGCAAGAAGTGCAAACAAAAAGTAAAGAACGGGAAATTTATGTCGAGATCTCTGTAAGGCAGAATTTGTTAAGCCATGATATTTCAATAGGATTGCATAGTTTGTGGCAAAAATTCAGCAGCATTACACCGTAAGAGTGTGGGGCTGGATCCTCACCCAGGATGGCATGGTTGAAATCGTGGCTGAACACAGCTGGCAGTCTGGTTTATGGGGTGATTGAGGGGAATGACTCTACTTTCCATAGGTGTCACTGCTGCCAATAGGACTGTTCTGAATAAAATAACACGAGATTTAACATCTTTTACATCAGTCAAATCTTGGTCAAATCTAGGCAGTCTTTACTAAAAAAATTATTTCTCTCTTAAGAGTCTTAACTGAAAAGGGTTTAACTTCATGGAAGCTGATTCAACAGCCAACAAGCTGGTAGGAGTCTTTCAGCGAGCTCCAATGGATTTTGGATCAAACTCGTCCTAATATGTGGATTATCCTATACCTATTTGTTTACAGTGGAGTTTCACCCCTCTAAACAAGAAGCTGCTGGCTGAAATCAGCCACCAAATGGTACGGTAGACAAAAGTGACGCCCTGTGATAATCTCATTATTTTAAAACACACTGGACTCTTTGGAATACTTCTCAGTAAAGCGATACTGCATTTTGCATCACTGTTACTCAGTGAGCCTATTTCAGCCATGCCAGGAAAGTCATTGTCAGGTCAACAGCGTTCATTTCCTATTGAGTTTTCCTAGAGAGTTGAGCCACATTTCGGTTTGGTCCTCAAGACCGTTCACAGGAAGAGATGCAGGAATACCTCAGCCTGTTCCCTGAGTTAGTCTGGTCCAGACAGATGGTGGTTAATTCACTTAGCACTTAACTGAAATGATGAAGGACTTTCTTATTATTTTATTTAGTTTACAGAATGATCTCAGTGCAGATAATCCTCTGAGCTCAGGGATGGTGCTGATTTGAGCAAAAGCCCTTGGGTACCACAACTGTCCCTCCTTCCCCTTTACGGTTTCTTCTAATGCTCTTCTGGTCCCCTTTGGCTCAGTAGCTTCCATATTCTTCAGAATTAAGAATTAGCCTCGTTGATTTATCTCCCTATTTCAGTGGCGCTGGAGACAAATTAGAGCAGCCTGTTTTAAAAGTCAGAGAAGGAGAAGGAACCCAAAAGCAGAATTTGCTCTTCATCAACTTGCATCTCTCTTCTTTTTTTTCTGATAAGCAGGTTAGCTATAACCATAACAGAAGATACAGATACAACATAATATTTAGAATATAATTTATATTCTCATTATAGGCCTTGTTAAAAAAATGGAAGATTTTGACAAAAGGCCCTAACTAATCGATAATGATGCTATTTTGCAATCATTTTATATTTTTAAAAAGGATAAAAACGTGCTCATTATTCCTCGTCCGTGATGTCAGTCTTGGTCCAGGACCTTTGCTCTTGTTGCCAAGGCTTGACATTGAAGCAGCTGAGATCTGGGTGTGGTAGCACTGCAGTGCCTTTTTTCTGTGACCAGAGGCGAATCCCTGAAAGCAGCATTTTGAAAAAGAGATTTAGGAACCTCCTCTGTTCTTAAAAATAATGTATGCTTCAGCTCAGAAGGTGGTATTAATTTGAGGCAAGTAATTCCCATTGCTTTCAAAGTTTTTTACTCTCTGTTGGTACTGATCTTAGTAAATTGCCACCCGGTCTTGCTTGGTATCTTCTACACATGAAGTAATAGCAATAATAAACCCCAGGTACTTATGGAGTGGGTCATAGGGACTGTGTGATAATTTTACAGGTCATATTCATTGCCTGCACTGTATTTTGTTCAGGCAGAGATGAAAGGCTAAAGCCTTCGCTGTCACCAGATCCTGCATCTCTGCTCAGTCCTCCTGCCCTGTTGCACCTGTGCTCACAGGTATACAACCTTCTTCGGCTCTCCCTTGTTTGCTGTTGTAGCCGCTACTTCTGGGTATTCAACGTGCAGCAGAGATTTACTTTTTGTTCTGCATGACCTGATGTCAAGGAGACACCAGCTTGGGCTTGAAAATGGCATTGCTATTTTAGTGGAGAACTCTGAATTGCTAAATCCCGTCTATTTTCAATGCTTTTTAATCCGGCTTGGAGCTCCTCGTGATCAGCTGTTCTCCATCCACAGTGTACTGGGCTGGCAGTAGGCTGAAATTTAGCCTGGCCTCAGGTGCTCAATGTATGTAGGCTCAAAACTCTCATGGACACTGGCTGAAAATGGCACGACAAACTGCTGCTGGACCCAGTGACCACTGCAGAGCATCCCAGAGGGTCACTTCGACTTCGTTCCAAGGACAAAAATATCAGTGGAGTTTTTAAGGACAAAAGGTCACAAAAATTCCCCTCCACAAAGAGTCTGGGAAAGGGGAAAGACCCATATACCACTGCCACTGCTCACTTCCCATTTTGCTGGTCGGGGCTCAGGTACCTTCAGCTGCAGAAGGTGGAAAGAGCTGAGAAGAACAGAAGTCCTGAAAGACTATTTTCCTCTGCTTAAAAGGCAGAGAGAGAGGGGGAGGTTATTCATTCTGATATGCATCTGAGTTGTCTCTATTTGCACATATTAAGTAGCTGTATTTGCTATGGTTGTTATTTTAGGTCGGTACTGTCTTTATATATACAATGGTAATTTATATATAAATGGAAGGCATAACAGTATCTGTGGGAATGAGCAGATCCTGGTTCCTGCCGAGTGATAGCAGTCTAACCATTTGTAGCCCTGACTCCTGCCACATGAAGTGCTCTTACCAGCACTCCTGTGCGTCTCACCCTTATTATATAGTGTATTAGTGATGGTAGAATTGGGCCCACAATATTATGTCACAAAATAGAAAACACACGACCCTACACCAGCTGTAATAGCATAATAGGATAAGTGCGAGGGAGAAACAGCAGGATATAATAGGTACTCAGCTGCTTCAGAGATGGGGCCTCTATATTTACCTAGATAGAAGAAAGCTGGAAAACTAGGGCAGCATAAGAACAGAGTGACAGTGTAAGTGCTCCAGGAGGTGGTTGTGGGTGAATTGAAAATGCAGCAATATGGGATGTTATATAATAAATAATAACAATAATGTCTGTGCTTAGTCCTGTTCGTCCTGAAATACTTCACCCAGCTGCTTTACACAGCTCAGAGTAGTGTTGGGGCCTCTCTGGTATTAGCTTTCCTAATTCCTTCTCTTCTCCTGCTGTATAAAAGCCTCTGTGTGGTGTTTTGTGCTTTATTATGTCTGGAGTGCAGAGAAGCACTCGTCTGCCTTTCTCTACCTGAAAGTCCTGAATTTCAGTTGCTCGTGGGGTAGAGAAATGTGTATGAATGACCGAGGTCAGCCATGCGTCGTGATACTTGAGAGTGGAACTGATGGGGAAATGGGAAATCAAACGGGGGAAATCTCAACGCTTCCTGCCTTGTCCTGGTGACAGCAGTACTCCATCATACGCACGCTGTCTCCCACAGGAGGTTTTTTGCTGCAGGTTACGGAAATCTGTTTTTCTGTATGTGGTTGCTGTGATGGTAGCTGGCCTCTGTGTTGAACTGTATACACTTTCAGGCCAAGACATGACTTTCTGGCACTCGTTGACGTATTTAAGACGTATTTCTATCCCACTCTTTGATGTATACTCATCTTTGCTCATGGCTTTCTGGCTTATCTACGTTACCAATTTTACTTTTAACTTACTTGCTGACTTGGGTTAAGATCCTCCTGCTTAAGTGATGAGTCATTTTTACTTGCATAAAAATTTGCATTTTCTTCCACAGAGGCACTTAGGAACAGGTTAAATGAACCATTTAGGTGATTGAGAGAGAGATGCTGGGGAAAGTGGTAATGTGTGCTGTGATGCTATTTTGTTACTCTTTGATTCAGATTACTTCTGTTCAGTTACTTTCGTAGATGTGAATTGCTGAGTAGTGCCTCCCTCTGCATTGCCTCCCTTTCCGGCATTTCTTGGTTTGAACTGGTTAGAATTCATTCGTGTATTTTGGATTGTGGTTTTCCCTACAGAGCTGTGCCATCTAACAATAAAATTCACATTATAGTTCCGGGAATTGCCAAGGTGGACTGAACTGTTGAACATGTACGGAAAGATGCACATAGCAGTCTTTAGCAATAAAAGACGACGTGTTAAAAAGTAGAAAATGAAGCTTTTAAATATTGTGTTCTTTGCAGACTTTCTCAACTGGAGCAAGTGGTTTTAGAAGGAAAATCTAGTTTAAAAAAATCCCAAAGTATGAAACATAATAAATTTTAGAATTTTTAGAACGTTTCCAAGGGGCATGTAATCTTTCCACAGCTTTGCAAGATTTATTAAGGGAAAATCAATGTTCATTTTTTTCAATATACAGAGATGGAATCATTGTGCTGACTTACAGGTGGTCAGACAAGTTACTGTCGTGGTTTAACCCCAGCTGGCAACTAAGCCCAACTCAGCTGCTCGCTCACTCCCCCCCGGTGGGATGGGGGAGAGAATCGGAAGAGTAAAAGTGAGAGAACGCGTGGGTTGAGATAAAGACAGTTCAGCAGGTAAAGCAAAAGCCACGCGCGCAAGCAAAGCAAACCAAGGAATTCATTCACTCCTTCCCACCGGCAGGCAGGGGTTCAGCCATCTCCAGGAAAGCAGGGCTCCATCACGCGTAACGGTGACTTGGGAAGACAAAACACCATCACTCCAAATGTCCCCCCTTCCGTCTTCTTCCCCCAGCTTTATATGCTGAGCACAACATTATATGGTCTGGGGTATCCCTTGGGTCAGTTGGGGTCAGCTGTCCCGGCCGTGCCCCCTCCCAGCTTCTTGTGCCCCCCCCAGCCCACTCGCTGGTGGGGTGGGGTGAGAAGCAGAAAAGGCCTTGGCTCTGTGTAAGCACTGCTCAGCAAGAACGAAAACATCTCTGTGTTATCGACACTGTTTCCAGCACAAATCCAAACCATAGCCCCATACTAGCTACTCGGAAGAAAATTGACTCTACCCCAGCCAAAAGCAGCACAGTTACTAAGTGAGGAGCTGAGCTTGCTTCCCTGAGGGATATAATCTGAGTTTGAATCCAGAGTAAGGAGGGGATATTTGTTCTTTGTGTTATCTTTGAGGACAATAGTTAGGATATCTCCTGTCAATTCAGAACGAGAGGTTGAAATAAGTGAGCCATTTTGTGTAATGATGATGTAAAATCATCTGCATGCCAAGTCTGCCGTGGAGAAAGAGAAGGACCTGTTGAAATATTAGCTAATATGAGTTTGATACTTTCTTGAGTTGTAGTTAACTTTGAGTAAACGATTTGTTAATAATTGGGTTAAACCATATAATAATACTTCTCACGTAAATGTAGGTTCTCGCCTGGCCTATATTACTGTAATATCAGGGTGTGTCCTATTTTGCTAATGTGTTCTTCTCATAGCATCCGAAAGGCGGAATGCAGCGGTGGTGTCCTGTCTTACCAATGGGAAACTGAGGCACGGAGGGGCTAGGTGACCTGACCCAAAGTTAAACAGAGGGACTTGAATGAGGACCCTTTCAAATTTTAGGCTCAGACCTTCCTCGTGGCACAGTTGCTTCTGCTTGCAACATCTGTATTGTTGGCTGGTTATTGATGGATGATTTGGGTCGGCATGTATTTCTTGTATGCGTGTTGTGAGTACACACACACAAATGCACAGACAGCATTTAGAAGCTGGAATATACTTTAATGGTTGAGGGGGTGGTTTGGAAGTGGGGTTTGTTATTAAACAGCCTTTTTGCGTGGGCAATATGTATGCGTTTCTAAAAATCCAGTGTCTCCTTGCTCTCCTCCCATTTTAGGTCTCTAAAAAAAGATGGATAACAAACATCCATATTCAAACCTGCCTCATGCATGTATCAAGCTTGAAAAGACATTTTACCGCAGCTGTGGGAACCTCAGACTGCCAATGCCGACGTGTCACATGACGGACTTCAATCAGATTTCAGTCTGCAGTGTGCGGAGCGCAGAGCCTGTTTTAACTGCATTTGCACTGATTTGCTTCATATAGAAGACACTGAGTTATTTAGCATTATTGATTCCTCTTGACTTATTGGGTGCATTAGTTGCCGTTGACCCTGGCATCTTGCTGGAACAGACTGGCGCGTCATGTGATACTGTCTGGCTTTGTCCTTGTTCTGAGTCAATTCCTGTTTTACTCAGCAGATGTCTTTTGTTCCTGACGAAGATTGCTCATCCGATTGTTCGGGGGTTAGTGGGTGTGCCCCGTCCAGCCTGGGGTCCCGGGTCCCAGCCCTTCCTGGGCCAGACGTACCCCCCCGCCCCCAGTCTGTACTGCGGCTGCTGTGAACACCAGAAGGAGCCTGCTTTGCTTTTGCTTTTTTTCTCCTCCCCAGGGGTCTGGCTGGATTATTTCTGAAGCTGGCTTCTTTCTTCTGTGAAAGTAAGCCAGTGAAAATAGATTTTATTTTTTGGTAGGGTTTTTTGGGAAGCACCTGGGCCCCACCTTGAATGAATCAGCAGACATCCCTCCTTGCTTTCGATTTGCAGCAGTAGAGAATCTTGCCCACAATGTCTAAAGAGATTTTTTTTTCATTTGCTGCATGGTAATGCATTGCATCGGCCTGCTAGAAGGGATGGGGAAAAAGTTATGGACTATGACAGGGATTTGTGTGGCAGCCTACAGGATTTGGGTGCCTGGTCCACTTCTCTCTTATGCCAGCATCTGCTAAATTAGGCATTCTTGCTCTTCAAATCAAAAAAGATAAATCACTGTAAACCAAAGCGAGAGCCCTCTCTGTCAATATGACTGCAATTCTTCAGGTGCCTTTAGGGCATTGGAGTACCTTGCGGGTACGCTGCTATAGCGAGCATTTTGGGATCTTTGAAAAAGCTGGGATCTGGTTACGATGCAGTGTCCTGGCATGTCTGAGTTAGGGAAATGGGTGTAGGGTCAGGTGATGGACAGCAGAGAGGGAGTGAGAACTCATTTCAGCCGACACCACTACCTAAAGAATGGCTCATGAGACTGCAACCTGGGGCAGGAAAAGCTGATAAATTCTTCATTGTCTACTAATGGCTTTAGAGTTCAGGGTTTTTCATTGAATTCTAAGTTTTCTCTTTGGCTCTAGTGGTATATTTTAAGACTTTCACTGCTTGTGGGGTACGTGAAGTCTGGGCCAATCCAGGAATTGGGTTCTCCCCCACTTCAGGTAGTACTGGTAAAGTTTCTGCTCAATTCCTTCTGTGTGCTGGATTGCCTTTTCTCTCCAAAAAATGAAGAAAAAGATCAATCGGTCTGATTTCTGCACCAGCTTACTGCAGCCAGGCTCTGTTTGTCTGTGTTGTACTACTTCATTGCAACTTTATGCGTGGAACCTGTATCAGGTCCATAAAAGCTGCTCAGAGGCCCATTATTTTCCATTGTTATGCCTTTTTGTTCCATTATTGCTTTGTCTCTGGAACTAAATATTTCTAATTTTTTTTTTTTTAATTTAGTGTGGTTTAACTTAAAACCACACTTTTCCTACTAAAACCACAATAAATTACTATGTTAACACCTTACCTCACTGACTGCAGCTTTGTTCACATGGCACAAGGATTCTTGGAAAGGAGGGGTTTTTTTCTTACTATTTTCCTGCCACCAGCGGGAATTGGAGGGGGAAAGGGCAAAATTAAATTAATAAAAAAATCTGTTAAAGGAAAACTGATTCTGGGGGTAAACTCACCTTTCGGTCAGTACTGTATGTGATCCCCCTCTTCTGGTAGTCTGTGGAATTGGCCGCGGAGGAAAGTGTTGCAGACTAGCACAGACAATAGGACTTTAGCAAATCTGATTGCAGGGGTATCGTTTTCATTATCCTGGTGAAAGACCTTTTTGGAATTATATAGCAGAATGTAATTTTGCTGTGCATCAGATTCACGCGGCGTAACTCATTTGCTGGCGTTAATTTGCACGCTGCAGAAGGGAGCTGAATTGGACCTGCGTGCAGCCGGATGCAGCTCGGCTATATTTGGTGTGGCTCTATTTTTAGTGCGTCTTGCAGGACTGGCGATGGGGGAGACTGGTTCTCCCCTGTCTGGCACCCGGCGTTGTCGTGCGTGCCTACGAGAAGTCAAGGTGTTGAAATGCTGCCATTCTGATTTGGTAGCGCTTTAAATTTTATTTGACTAGATAAAAATCATGATGGGTAGAAGGCAGTTTAGAGCCAATCCTAGAGCATCCTCAGGAGGGGTTGTGTGAGGCATGAGTAGACAACAGGCAAAAAAATTCACATCAAGTGTCTGATCTGTCTGCCATGCTAGCAAAGAGCAAATCCATCACGGTATGTGGGGGTGAGAAAATGAAATGGGAGATCAGGTTTGAAACTTCTGGGCTTGAAGTATTGCACTATTTTTCTGGGTGTAGGTAACGAGATTTTGCTTGGCTCGAAGCAGAGGTAGGGGTAAGCAGCCAACTTTATATCCATATCCAAGCTTCATCTTCCAGAAACTGAATCTGATCATAAAGGTCATTGAGCTACAGACATGTTCCTGACTAATTGTCTAACATCTGCCATCTTGCTCCATCGTTTTCCTCTTCCTTTTTGCAGCAGTAATCACATTGGAGTTCATAACCTCTACCCAGACATTTTAAAGGAGGTAGGAAAATACTCTGGGGAAGGCATTGAATTACAAACCGAGTTTAAATTGAAAGAGAGAACTAAAAGTGAAAAGAGATTATATAATGCCCCACCCCAGCTCAAAGAAGTAGCGTTCCCTTACTGATATCCATCCTTTCCAGGGAGACTGATGAGATGAACAGTCTTCTCTTTTCTTTCTACCCTCCTGGGCTGAATTTACTGTAATTCCTGGTTGCACATGGCAAAAGAGATTGAACATGGATGTTGAACCCACTGTTGCGTATAAAATGAGCCAGAGAATCTTCCTGGAGGCCAGACTTTCCTGGAATAGAAAAATACCCTCTATTTCCTAGGGCCCTAGAAATCCTGACCCTGAAATGGAGCCCTGTCATAGAAGGTTTCTTCTGGCTTTCTGCGTGTGCTCTCATCACACATGGCAGTGTCAGACAGAAGTTAGTTTCACAGTTGTGTCAACTGGGGGACACATATTTTCCGTACTGGAGTGGGAGATGATTTCTGAGAGATGTAAATGCCAAAGCATCCAGAACATTGCAAGGTAACTTTGTCCCACATGTCCAAGAAAAAGGTCCTCTTGGCCTTGGGTAGGAGGAATTGGCTATGGGCTGCAGATTGGTAAATGGTTTGGACTCAAAATGTCTCGGTTTTGTTGCTGGTGATGTCATTAGCGTGTTTTAAGTCACCTCACCTCTCCGTTTCTCCTTCTCCCTTTCCTCTTGCTGCGTCTTGCAATCTAAATATCGAAATTTGTGTGGTGTAATGGGGCCTCCATGCCAAATAGTGCCTCTGGGAAATGCCATAATGCCAGTAACGTTCTTGTGACCCTTAATGTTGAACCTGCTGGTCTTAAATCAGGTGCCCTCTTACCTTCAGGGGAAGCACTGTGGAAAGGGATGAGTCAAAAACTGCAGGGCGACTGCAGGAGATGTCTGATTGAAACCCTGGCCTCTTCCATAATGGATCCATCTCCCCTTCTGCTAGAAAGTTTCCGAGGAGTAATAAATTCACTCTAGGTCTGCACTGAATGCAAAATTGATCAGACTGCAGGAGCCACAGAGAATCAATTTTGTGTGTGTGTGTGCCGGCGCGTGCGCCGTCAGCAGCGCAGTCTGTGTGTGCACTGCATATACATTTGCTCCTTTTCTCTGCTTCCTCCTGCATTGGCCTGCGGATGCCACAGAAAATTGATTTTTTATGAAATAAAAAGGTGAACTGTGGCATTAGGCAATTCTGAGCCATCTGTCTTGTCAGGACTCTTGTTGGAGGGAAGGCACACAGGATGGTTATTTAGAATTATTCATTAAGAAAGAGCCACATAAATTGCAGCCGAAGATGTATCCTTCTGTGTGAGGGAGAAATTTCCTTTTGTTTTTCCTACAAAACCCATCAGTAAGCACAGGTTCTCTTTCCCTTAAAGAAAAGTCAGCACACGCAGCACACCCAGCTGCACGTGTGTTTGCTTTTCTTGCCACCAAAGAGCCTGATCCGGCCAAGGTGCTGAATCATTCCTGAAAAAGCCAAGCACCTGCAACATCCCCCGCATACAGGGCAAATTGCAGCTTCCTAGAGCCACTGAGATGCAATCAGATATGTCTTTTAAACTTACCCAATACAATAATCTACTGAAACAAAGCAACAGTTGCTGAGTCATGACCCAGCACTTTTTGTACTGCTCTGTTCACCCAAAGAAGCTGGAAATCGGTTGGCTTTTCTTAGCTCGGGAGGTAGGAGAGGATGGGGGGGTATCCGAAAATATGGGGGCAGAGCTAAGGTGGTTTTGGTAACCTCCACAGTATTTATATGTTTTTCAGCACTGGTATGTCTTTGAGCATAGATTCCCACCCCCACGCCCCCCTTGTCTTTTTCATTTTAAACTGAGTCAGGTGTTGGTTTTTGCTTTTCTTCTCTTTTTATATTTTGCTGCGATCTACAGCCAGGTTCTCAGCTGCTGCCGTGGTAAAGGGCATTTCAGAATCATACCGTGCGTATAAACTGCTCGAAAGTTAAAAGCAAAAGAGATTACGTTATACTGCTCCTTTATTTCACTGCTGTTCACTATACCTTGAAGAAATCACAAAGTTTTTGGAAGAGATTTGACTTCCAGCCTGTGAACTGTGCTGTTTGGCTTTCTGAGGGGCAAGCTGCATCTTCCTTTTATTATTTCAATATTCTATCATGCTGAAGAGCCTCTGTTTTGAGATCATGTCAGAGATTACAAAGCCCCAGAACCCTCTTCTGTCCCCAAAGAATCAATCAACCTAAACTAATACTTTAATGACTCCTTTTCCTACCAAGGAAACAAATTCAGGCATACCCACATGCATGAACAAAAAAAAAATTTTTTTTTTTTTAAAAAGAAGCTAGGGGCTGAGGAGGACCTCGTCTGGTCAATGAAAGAAAGAGACGGATGTCTGGTGCCATGGCAATGGAACAGGGATTACTTTGCACTGGAAAATAGGTTCCTTTTTTTTTTTTTTTTTTTTTTTTCCAGTGTTTTTTCTCAGGCAGCTAAGAGTTGTCACAGAGTCTGAGAGGCCCATTTAGAGGAAAACGAGCCTCTGAGTAGAATTGAATGCTTGCTTTCACCGGCGGCTGCTTGAACAGTCTGCTTTGCTTTTCGGGCAAGTCAGGATGCAAACACCCATATTTGTTTAGAGCACTTGCACAATCACAGTGTGTGTGCATATGTGTGTATACATATCTATATAAAATACGAGTAACTGGGTACAGACTTGGGCTAGTAGGAGCATACGTTAGTAACAAAGCTGTACAAACACTGGATGGTAAAAAATATCTAACATGGCCAGAGGTATGTGTATGATTCTGTGAGAATTTGTCACTTTACTGCTGGGGATGTTGTGTCTGATTTGGGGAGTATTTAGCATTTTATTGCCATTAGGCTAGATTTTGACTGGGATTAATTAATTCTGTTTAATGCAGGTCAAGACATTTTCTGACAAAAGGTTTTTTTTGTGGAAAATGCTGGTTTAAGGAGACTTTTCACGAGAAACAGTTTGGTTCTGTGCTGCTTCCTCCCTACCCCCAATTCTAAATGTTTTTTTGGAAACAAGTAACAAAGTTTCAAACTGAAGAAAATATTTTGGTCAAGACAATGTTGTTTTGAAAATTCATTTTATTCCTGTAAACATTTTACAGAGAAATTGGCCAATGGAAACATACTGAAGTGACACTATTTTCAAGAGATTTTTTTTTTTTTAACTGTGTTTTGAATTTATGAACTTTTTAGAGGTTTTGGCTTTTTTTGTCACCTCTGGGGGCGAAGGGAAGGCATGCCAGCCAAGAAATGAAGGTGTTCTCTGATCTGACCCGTTTCTCAGTGAATTCACCCACCAGCCTCCAGACAAGGAGGTACTAAGTAGACTATTTACGGCAGGTAAAATGAAATAAAAGACCTTTATGTGACTTTTCTGGGCTGGCTGAGGGATTCCCAGGTGACACCAGCTCAAAGCTCTGTGACACCTGGGGTCCCTTTAGCGGCTCTTACCTCTCTCCTCTGCTGAATTTCCCTCTATTTACCATCCCAGGGGACGAGAGAGGTTTTTCTTCCCATCACACGTGGCAGATATAACCCAGAAGTTAATTCCACTGTAATGTGTGGCTCTGATTCTTGAGTGCTTTGGGCCTTCCCCAGCCATGGACTTTGAGGGAACTGGGTTGATTTCTACCATTTTAAGGACTAGGCAGTGTATTAACTTTGCAGTCTTGACTGCTGGGTCGTTGAGACACACATTCCACTGGCGTGAACGATGGCACAAGTTGCAAAATATTTACTCCCTGCTGACGTTCTGAGACGTTGTTGATTTTTACCATAGTAAAATTGCCTTAAGGTATGAGCCAAAATACGGTTTTAAGCTATGTCAATCTTATTCTGTACCTGCCGTGCTTGTTGCATTGCAAGGCCACATTAAAGCCTTTGAAATCCCACTGTAATATTTTGTGCTCTCTGTCCTTTCTGGGCTGAGGAGATGTTATAAGCTATGTTGTTGTAAATGATATGTATGTCTCGTCTCTCCTGTCTGGAATGAAAAATAGCTCCTCTCTTTGATCTTCCCTCATTTGCTAAAAAGTAACCAAAAATAATCCCCTTTTTTTATGTTGGGGGTAGGTGGTGAAATGTGCCAGTATTAAAAAAATGTGACCCTCCTTTTCAGTGATTACTAACTGTGAAACATAAAATCTCTGTCCAGGTAAAAAATTTGAGTTGTCATAGCAACAGCAGGATGGCTATTTATTTTTGGATTTCCATTTTCACTGATTTATTTAACACATTGACAATCCATTTATAATGAAGAGGAATTCAAGAGGATTTTTGTTTCTGGCTAGGTTTATACTAAACCAAGGTTGGGTTACTTTTCTTCATAGAAAATAAGCAAAGATAAAAGAGGTAAATAGAAAAGAAACCTTGTGGCTTTCAGGGCCTTTTCTTGTAGACAAATACGGGTGCCGAGTGGTGCGCAGGAGAGTGAAAACATGGCTGACTTGTTTATTTTATGTCTTTTAGAAGAACCTTAGTGTTCTAAAACGGAACAAAGATTTAAGTCCAGTGCAGCTGTGAGGCACAAGAGCCATAGATGCTCCCTGCCACCTGCCTTTGGTTGCATGCACACACTTGCTGCCAAGAAGAGGTCGTCAGAGCCATTGCAAGTGACTCCTACTGCCCTATCTCCTTGCAGAAGCCAGGGAGTGCCCCAAGGCCACGAACAAAAGCTGTCTTTCTCATTTTGGTTGCGACCTCTGCAGCTATGCTCAATGCAGTTCAGTGCAGTCTCAGGCTCAGCCTCTCAGGGTGAGATCTGCCTGCTCTCCACAGCGTTTACGTGCAAGCGGGTGCCTGGTCCGGGGCTTGGAAGGAGCCACAGAGCAGCCTGGAGTTTGGGGAGCCTAAACACGCTCCATGCTTCAGCCTGGGTTGGGTCCAAAAATGGTAAAGATGGCCTTGTCTCATTTTGGGGTGTTTGTGTTAAAATGGGCTGTGCTCTGTTTTCAGGAGTGTGGATTGTTTGCAAGTCCAGGTGAGGCCAGTAGCCCTTCGGATAGGGGATGTGTCTGAAAGGTTTTGTGTCTGATGATTTATGCCGTCCCTGGATACAGTCAGCTTTGGATCTAAGCAAACAGGCACTCGCAAAATTAGTGGTACCTGGGAATTTTCATAGCTTACAGCAGTGTTAGTCAAAGCACTTTGACAACAGTGAAATGTAACAAAAAGCCCAAGAAATTCCTATCACCTATCAATTCCTGTATATCTTCTTCTCTGGAAATTTCATTTCAATGCGTGCCTTTGAATGCCATCAGATTTAGCTGCCACACAAGCCAAATCAAGCTTCAATGTTTGGTGACTTTTGAAAGCATCAGAAAATTGGGAAGTTTGAGGCAGATTTTGCAGAAGCGAGCAGTGAAATAACACAGCAAAAGCAAACCCAGCAGATTTCTGCCTGCAGAATGTGTCTGAGAGTACATAGACGAAGCAAATTTCTGCATGGGTTTTCTCACAGCCTGTCTTTCTGCAATTGCTCTGCAGATTGGTTCCTCTCTGGGATTTGTTTCCTGTGATGGATTTGGGTGACTAAGATTGATAGCTTTAAAAGACCTAGTATTGATGACACATTTGTAAGGCTCAATAAAAATTGTGGGCCTGGCGGATACTGGGGAAGTCTTCAATCATTTGCTTTTATTATTGCTATTTGTGGCCTGAATCTGGACTGTTTTCAAGACAAGTGCGACAGGAGGCCAGCGGCTGACCAGAGTAAGTGTTGCACTTTCAGTCCAAACCTGTTAATTTGCGAAGCATGAGCTGGGTTTTGGACCCATCACTTCAGGAAAAGGTGAGCTTTGACCTGTGTGTTAGATAAAATCAAGCATTATTTCTGGATCTGATCTTGAGCATATAGAGAGGAGAGTACTGTCCATCAGTCACCGGCGCTTCCCTCATTTATCCTGGTGGAGGATTCAGCTTGCAAATTGTCTTTGGGGCTGGGAGTGGGGGAAGGGTGGGAAAAGCCAAGAAATCAACTTCCAGACATAAATACAATATGGACAAGTCATAAACATTATTAAAGCAAGTCTATCCCTGCAGGGCAGGTTTTTCTTCATAATGCTTTCCTGATTACGCTTCCGCAAAGCTGGGGAAGTGAATAGTGGGCTGATTATCCATGGACCATGATCTACATCAGTGTAAAACTGTTTCCATTGTATGTGAGAAGAGAACTTTGCATATTTACTGGAAGGGAATAGCCATCCTGCTTCTTATTCTGTCTTCAAATTCACAGTGGGCCTGATCCAAAACACAGCTATGTCAATGGGATTCTTTGTTTGGGCTCTTCTTATGTTCCACATTACCATTGTAAAACCTGCCCTGTTTATCATCTTAAATATACATGCCATAAATGGACCTACTATTGACACGGTATGTGATCAAACCCCAGACTGATTTGACAAACACTTTGGAAAATAGGTAGAAAATGGGCAACTAGGAGCTATTTCCGCAAAGGCTGAATATAAGGGCAAAAAAAAACCAAACAAAAAATGACTGACTCTGTGACATATTAACAGAATTGTCTCTAATTGTTTTTTCTTAAAAAAACCAAAACCCTTGAGAGAAATCCAAGTCCTTTTACATAATGCTTCCTTGGAGCCAGACTCCAGTTGTCTAGCTCATCTTAAGTACCGCTGACTTTGTTAAGATTTCATATACAGTATGGCACTGCTTGCTGTGAGAGTCCAAATCTGATCTTTGGTCAGTAGTCAGAAAGAATCAGGCTTTGTATAAAGATTTGTGTTGGCAAGGATGTCTCATAAAAGGCCACTTATGCTTGATACAGTCAGAGTAGCAGAGACATTTTAAACAAATGCACAAGGTGCATTAGTTTCATTATTCAATTATGACAGAATTTTTCCCAACATCTTAATTAACATTCATTTACTTAGTATTAAACCATTTTTTCTGTTAAATGTAAAGATCAGTGCTAGGAGCTATACATTCTGAAAGATAATTGCACCATGTAATTCTGGTGCTTCAACAATTTATACTGAAATATTGATGGATATGTTCCAACATTCTTTTTTTTCCACAGGCATATTTCATAATCTTTTAAATATCTCTCTCCCGAAAACTTTAGTATAAAGTACAAATCCTCTTATGTAATGGAAGTTTAATGCATCTGGATACTGCTAACCAAACAAAAGCATTTCAGCCCGATTTCTATTTTCAGAAATAAAAGAAGTTGTTAACGTAAAGTATTGTAAATATGAATTTATGAGGGATATGCAATAGCAGAAGGGCATGACTAAGGATTCTTGAAAAGTTAAGGCCTCCGCTTTAATATTTGAAATACAAAGTATCTTTTCTGATTTTCATTGGCATAACTAAGAATAAAAATATCTTCCATTTTCAAATAGAAATTTAATGCTAAGTGACACTTTGCATAATCTCCTTAGGAGAGTCACTCTGTAGTCTTACTGTCTCTGCTATGGTTCTAGCATTGACCAAAGACGTGTATAATGAAATAGAAACGCAATGAGGTTATACAGAACAATGAAGGAGTATCTCAGAAAAGGAAGCCTCGCTCATAAACAGTGGTTGGAACAACAGTTCAAGTGGTTTGTATGTTTGTCGTGAAAATAAAACTTTGATAAAGCAAATAATAGACTTTAATAAGTAGCCAGGATAAAGCGTTTAGTTGTGAATTTATACAAACTGTACAGAAAGCTCTTGGGTTTGCTATAGGAAGAAACCGTTGGAAGACTCCAGAGTGCTGAGAGCTCTGCCTCAGGCTGTTGGATTAATTGACACAGAAAGGTTGAGGGGTTTACCTTTAACACTGCTATTGGTTCCTAGCGTGTGAACAAAACGTAAACTGCAGAGAAAGACCTGTGAAATCTAGTAAACATTCCTTGAATTTGCTACAGCGTCCTGTTCAGTTATGTACTTACAATGCAGTTTCTGTTTCTGATGGTCTGGGTGTGTTATTCTGCTATCCACTTAGCATGTCATGCCATGATGTTTTTCTGTTTATCTGCAGGGTTGTCTTTCCTACCTTTGTCTGACAGCATTCTCTCTCTTTTGGTACATCTTCCCTGCACTATGTCTCCTCTTTCTGCGTCCTGTCCCATCTGCTAAAGAATTAAGTAGGACTTGTAGAGGCAGCAATTCTGAACCCTGCTAGTTCGCCCCAGCTCTGTCCTGGAAAGTCCCCTCCGCTGACAATGAGACACAGATCAGCCTTTCTTCCCATTCAGTCCTTGGCTTCTTTGGTAAGACCACTAAGATGGATGCTTACTGTGATAATGGCGCTGACATTTGCTCACCAGGAATTGGAGTGAGACCATCATTTCATGTCATATAGGTCTCCAGTAACAATCAAATGCTAATGAGTGCCAGGCCATTAGAGGGCTGGCACGCACTCCAGCTAGTGTCCTAAACTCGGTGTCCTTAGCCCATTATCCATTGTATCTGCTAGGTATTGCTACAGTTTGCCCCGTCAGCAAAGACGTTGCACAACCAGCTAGTGACCACCCAGGGCTATTCTGTTTAGGCTGGATGCCATCTTTTCTGGGCAAGTGTACAGATCATGTCTTGAACTGTGCCAGACACACTGTTTGTGGTTCTTTTTCTGCTTATGAGCCTGGCTGAACAAAAAAGGCTGTATATATATGTATATGTACCAGTAGTGTTCACGTTACATACAATCTGACACCCGGTAGACGGTCCTTGGGGATTATAATGAGGCACCCACTGCTATACAGCATGTTTTGGCAACTGGGAGGGCTGGCGAATCCCATGGCTGTCTTTCTTTTGCAAGTCTTTGAGTTTCTTTTTGGCACATACGTGCAATGAAGCACAAGATGCAAATACTGCCAAAGCTTCTTGTAGAATAGATGACATTTATATTGTTATGCAGTTTGCTGATCTAAACATACCATTGCCTTGCCCTGATAGCCCAGGGCAAGTGCTAATCAGCTTGTTTCGTGGGCACCGTGCCATCTGAAAGGGTGAACACAAATAGAGACAGTATGTGCATCATCTAGGAGCGTTGCAAGAACACGATTCCCAGCTGAGAGTATCCGAATGTGTTTGTCTCCTGAGCTTGCATGTTGGCATGTAAAAGATAAGTGACAGCGTTAAATATAATGTATTTGGAATAAATCAGGGTTATATTCCTTAGCTGCTTCAAGCTAGTTTTAATTATATAGGTCACATCATCAACTGATGTAAATTGGCATAGCTGCATTGAAGGCAGTGGAGTTGACCGGTTTTGATCTGCTGAGCATCTGGCCCCGCGTGACAGTTCTCCATGAGAAGCTTTCCTTCTCATTTTGCCCTCTAGGGCATCATCAAAGGCTGTTTAGTCTGAAAGGTAACCTGTCAGATGAGGAGTTTGGGTTTGTGTATTGTCTTCGCAGCTCTGTCGCTAACACTTGATGCTGGGCAATTTTCCCTCGTAGTTTCTGTGTGCCTTGCTTCACCTAGTGTATGTAACAGTACTTTTATTTAATTAGTACCTTAGTACTAAGGGTTTTAATCAAGGTTTGCTGGAATGGCAGGCATGGTGGAATAGTTCACGTGACTGGAGCATTGCGATGGATGGATACGGCTCTTTGACGAAGATGCACACGGAAAAAAAGGAGAGGGGGTTGTCTTTTGTGCAGGGGAGCAGCAGGGGGTGTTGGGAGCTTGTGGGTCAGGATCAGAGTGGGGAGGCCCACAAAGAGGGTGTCGTGCTGGGCATCTCCTATGAACCACCTGATTGAGAGGAAGAGCCGAATGAAGCCTTCTTTAAACAACTGGGAAAAAAATTTTCTGTAGTAGCTGCAACAAGGGAAATTCTGATTGCATATAAGGCGGGGGGGAACCCAAACCTGGGAGAGTGGTGCAGCACTGGCGCAGGTGCCCAGCCAGGCTATGGGATCTCCATTCTCGGGGATTTTCAGAGCTCAAGCGGACAACACCAGATTCAATCTTGTGGTTAGCCATGTTTTGAGTAGAAGGACGGCTTAGGTGACTTCCAGCAGTCTTTTACAACCTCCATGCGGCGACGTACTATTTTTCCACAAATCTCTGTGACTCTCATGAGTTTGTTCTGGATTAGCAGACAGATGAGGTGTAGCCTCTCCATCCTTGTCCCCACTTTCAGTAGCATCTGAAATACCCTCAGTGCCATCTCCTGCCTTCATCTGGCTGTTTTATGTACCGTCCCTTTTCTCTTTCTGTGCTTTTCTTTGCACCCATTTCCTATTTGCGTGCTTGTTTATTCTTCAGATTGGATTTTTCTGGCCATTGTTTTCAGGAAAACACGGTCTGTGGGTATTACATATGAACAATTACATTTGAAAACCCCTCAAGATGCACTGAAAGTGGATACTTGCATGAAATAACAGGAGACTTTGGATGGACAAGTAGAACTGTAATAGCTGGCTTGAATTTGTTTTGGTAATTTGGCCCTTATCCCAGCCTTTTTGAAAGATAATCATCGTTCAAAGAGAGGTTTTCATTCACTATAGCGTACACTTTATATTTCACTATGTAATGTAACCTTCCATACACTCAAGGAAAACAATTTACAGAGCTAATTGCTGAACTCTGCAGATACAATACTTTAAATGGGCTATGTTAGGTAAGAGTTTGTGTTAAAAAAGGAGAAATGTTCTAGAGGAAAATTATTGTTTAGGGAATATTGATTTGCATGAATTAATGTTTTCACTTCGGTTGATAGTTAAAAATGGATACTTAAGCTAAACCACATTTTTAGTGTAACATAAATGCTTCATTAGCTATGAATGTTGGGTGTGAGCTGAAGCCCATTGTTTGTTTGTTTGTTTTTTTTTTTAAGTCTTCAAACTCCAGTTGGCATTGGGTCAAACTATGCCAAAGATTTTTTTTTTCAATTGAAAAAAAAAAAAAAAAAACCCCAACCCTGCGTGGACTCAGAGGTGGGAGGATGCTTTGGAGTTCTCATTGTCACTTACTTATTCGCTTTAGACAATCCTCTCCACCCTTCTGTCTCAGCCTACTTATCAGTAAAATTAGGGGCGGTGTTAATGATCCTACCTAACACAGTTATTGTAGAAATTAACTGATGAATATTTGTACAATACAATATTTGTACAAAGGTGGTGTATTACATGTACTGCAGGAGCTGCCATCTGTCACACGCATGCATCTCTCAGGTCTAAAGACCGCAACAAAGATTTTGGGCTTGGGAAATTAAGTAACTTTTGCAGAACTCAGAGGGGTTTTTTTTGTGTTGCTGTTTTTATTACTTATTTCTTATATTTTAGTTCAGAATATAGCCTAAGTCTGTAACTGCTGTCAGTTGTGGTGGCTTTATTTGCCTTGTAGTTTGGGGTTATAGCACAAAGTGTCTATGTAAGAGGTTCAGTACTGTTTAGAAGGTGTTAGTAATGAACTAGACATAATGTTTGAGTTTAATTGAAATTTGTTTTCTCCCATGTAGCCGAGTGTTGGTGAACAGATTGAGAGAGAAGGAATAAACCACAGCATTGTGTTTTAAAGCAACCCAATGGAACAAAGGGTATGTATATTTGTTTTCTATAGTTCTCTCTAATTCTGTGTCATGCTTCCCTTGATTGTGTTTAAAGGAAGGTTGCAGATTCATACATATCTAAAGAAGAAGAGACTAAGAATGATATTCACGTGAGTCCGGTCTTAGCCATTGAAAGTAGGAGTGTGAATGTGGAGCTGTCCTTAGTCAGTGGACCATTGAGAGAGTGGATCAGGGCTCCGAAGGTAGGAGTCCGGCTCTCCTGATAGTCAGGAGAGCCTTGAGTTGAGAGCTCACAGCTTCTGTGTTAGGAAGCTCTGCTTCTCTACAGGTAAGGTATATGCCTAAAGGTCAACAAGTACCGTGAGCTACCTACCTTCCGCCGATGTAACTCTGCTGATTTCAGTAGACAAACACTGAAGAAGGCGGCGCAGCCCGCTCTGACCTCAGGCATTGTTTCAGCGAGAGGCTCTGGCTCTTGATTAACTTGTACTGACAGGCATGTCCACTGCAGTCAGCTGGACTCTCATGCACTTACCAATGTAATACCTGAAATACCTGAATTCTCCAGGCCTAGACTCACTCTCTTTTTAGGCATATATCAAACTTCTAGCATGTGAACAGAGCCGGGCTCTGCAGCAGTCAGTCACTCACTAAAATGTAGAGATCGCATCTAATTCCACTACTGAGCGTGAATTTCCTTCTCTTTCAGGATCTACCAATACCGGTGGAGTCCCTTCTGTGAACCACACAACAGAAGCTGCTGTCCCAATTCATGATTGCTCCTTCCCACTGGCAAACAGCCTAAGGAGGAGCTGTTCATAGGTGAGATGTTCAGCATCCAGTCAACTGAAGTGATTAGCTTTTTGCTCCTTTCTATTAGAAGAACCTTACCAATTGTGGCTTGAACTGATAATTAATAGCTCAGAAGCTTTGTAGCCCGTTGCTATATTTGTACAATATTTGTACGAAGGTACTATAAGGCTGCGGTGTATTACACAAGTCCATTGCTTCTGTGTGGTTATCTTTTTTCTCTTTCTTCCTCTCTTTCTATTCTGTGAATTTTTATTCTTTGAATTACCTCCTGCTACATCTTGTGATTTGTTGCAGCTAAAATTGATCTCACCTGTGAATTTAACACTGTAACTCTAAAGGCATTCCTGTGTCTCTGAGTATCAGTGTGGTACTGGCACTTGTGCAGGTCACTGAAAGAGAATGAAGAATGGCAGGGTGGAATAATCATGTTGAATAATCATGTATGTGAAGGTAATTCGAAGAACTAATCAGAGACAGACATAAAAAGAAGTTATCTTCTGGAATGCAGAAAGTCAGGTAGAATGAAAGGCAAACCTGAAAACAGTGAATCTGTTTTACATCAGTGAAGGCAGAGGATCCTACCCGGGATTAGTTTGGCCATTGTCAGCGCTTGGTGCTGCAGATAACACGAGTTCCATAGCGACGAAGTTTTAACTTGAAATTCCTGGGTGCAAGGGTGCATATTAACTAGAAAATGGACTTGAGTTTCACTGAAATCATGAACAAGTAGCTTTATTTTATTTTCCACCCACCATCCTGCTCAGAAAATGGACTTATTTTTGAAGTCCTTAATTAAGGATGAAAATTTAGTGTTAGGCAGATGCTGTCATTTTCTTCCTACCCCTCCAGCAAAAACCCACGTGTAATGTGCTGCATTGGGCTCTGAGGCTGTAGGATGGGTTGTCAGTGATAAGCATCTGCAAAACCTGCAGCACATGCCCAGGGACTTGTAGTCAGATGACTCATATGTTGCATGGGCCAAGTTTAATCCCAGAGAGAATGTTACAACACAGGAAGAAACCCCTGAAAATAACAGGAATTGGTACAGTATTTGGGCCGTAAACACAGGTTAGAACAGTCTGGGTATTTGCTTTAATCCTCTCTGATTCTATTTTGAATTGCAATGTTCCTACTGGCTAAACCACTTTCCATTTTTGCTCTGTCTTACCATGACATAAGGACGAGGGATATTTTGGAAACTGGAAAACTGCCACTTGCACCAGAATGGCATGCCACTAATTTTTGCAGTTTTTCTGAACTGAGCATTGCCACTCTGAAAGCTCTGTCAGCCTCTTCTTCTAGGATTCCCCACAGAGATCCCCACCCTCCTACAAGGCAGGACATGCCCCAGGTTACAGGAATTTTGTTCCTTTCTCTGCAGGCTGTGCTGCCTCACCTGCTTCAAAATCAGGTCCTTTGAAATGATGAACTGGGTATTTGAGAGGATGAGAGAGTTTGGATTTATAGGCTCTTCCTCCCTTAGCCTCAGCAGAACAGATTCAGCGGACCCAAACATTGCCAAAAGATCAGGAGTGTGAGCACATCCATAGTGTAGACAGGATGAAAAATTACTCTGCAACGTGTACTGATGTAGTTCAGCATAATTTCAAGCAAAGGTCAAGCAAAAAGGTCCAACTTGCCATGAGGTCAGTCTCCACGAGGGTTTGGCTTTGTGGCAGCGAGGTGGCAAGGAACCATCTGTGTAGCATGTGGGCTGGGTTGGAAAAGAGGCGCTTGTGACAGTCCTAGCCAGGAAAATGCCTGATGATGGACATTTCAGTGGCTGATGTTGCACAGTAGCTGATGGTGAAGCAACCTGAATGGTAGGTAAGAGCTGGAGATGAGGCCTGATTTTTTTGTTTCCTTTTTTCCCCCAGTATAATGAAATATTGCAAGGGTCTTGCTTTGCACCTTTGCTTACTTATGCTCTGCCATATGTTTGACTGTGGTTTAGCAGGCATGATGGTAGCCAGGTTGGGGGAGAATCTCAAACTGTGTACAGTGACATAGTGAAGCCTCTTTTATAGAGGGGTAAACAAATCTCACTTCTACTCCTTTATTTTTCTCCTTTTCCCTTGAGCAGAAATTTGGGAAAGTCATTTAATGTCACCTAGTGAGTTTTAATGGAGGCTTGGAAGAAGAAGAAAAAAACCCCTCCTGTGTCCGCTTGTTTCTTAGGTACGCCACATTACCCACAGCTCGTCTCACCACTCCCAGAGAAAGTTTGTGTAAGTCCTAAAATAATTTCATTCCGCTGGCCCACAAATATTCCCATTTGGTCAGCCTTATATAGAGTAATTACTGTTTAACATGGCACCGCAGCTGGGTCAGGGCTTATTTTGGGTTATAAGTTATAAAAAGCCGTTTGTTAAAAAAAAATAAAAAAAAATTAAAAAAAATTAAAAATTACTATGTTTGTCGATCTGTCATTCTAAACAAATGAGTCTAGAAGCTTGTTAGTTTACTTATTCTTTTTCACTTGTTTTGCTTTAAGAGTCAGCATTCATGAGAGCACTGGCATTAGTACCAAAGGCATCCAGCCATCTCATCCTGGCTTATTTAGATACGTCTGCACTTCAATTACAAAAAATGTAATTGTTAGGTAGCCAGGTTTTGTGGTGATATTGAGCGAGTATTGTGGGGTGGCACATGCTCAGGAAGAGGGGTCAAGGTTTAACCAATGGAGACGTGGGAAGTTCATTTTCGTGGGCAGGTGATAGGTGTGATGGGTGGGAAGAAGCATCCTGAGGGAAGCATCTTGGCTCTGTGCTCTCATCCAAATAGGTCTTTGCATTTTATGCGCCTGAAGTGCTGTGCACAGAGCAGGCAGTTCATTCCCACAGCTGTGCTGTGGTGCAATTAGCATTTTTTCAGACCATGCCGAGTCCAACATCAAAGTTCCTTCTAATTTTAATAACTTTGATATATACATACATATAGGCATGTATTTTATGTTTGTGCATATATGGATATATATGTGTGTGTACAGCTAGAAAAAAAGAAAATATGGCTATGTATATATACATGTGTCATTTCTTATCTGGTACTAAAATACAGGTGTCTCTGTGGGAAACAAGTTGTTAAGCTGTTTATTGTACAAGAGTTCAGGAAGTTGAGAGTATTATATTCATTTATATGATTTCCCATGCTGGGTTGGTCATTTCACCTCAAAAATTAACATCCCCGTCTGTTTCACAGAAGACCCCAATATTTTTAGTAATCATAGGAAAGAATGTTGTCCACTGGGACAGAGCAAGAGGCTGTGGATCAGGACTCAGGGTTTGGTTGTCTTTTTCTACTTATTTTATGGCCTGGGACGATTCTTAGCACTCTTCTGTGCCTCTGTTTAATAGCAAAACGGGACTAGTAACATTGAGTTACCTTGTATAGAACTATTTAAAGACGAAATTGAAGTTTGGAGACCTTTTACTAGCCTTTGGCAGCAGAGAAATGGAGCAGTTATGAGAAGTATTCCTGTGGTTTGGCTTTATTAATGATATGAACTTCTTGAGAAATTGTATTAATGAAATAGAGCTGGGAAACAAACCAGAAGCAGATAGACAGAAATCAAATCCCTTCATGGACAGTTAAACAATGTGCTAAGTAAGGATGGCTGTATCCTTGGATTTTTTCGTGTGAAAAATTCTGAAATGCATATGGAACATAGTTTCTTCTCTATAACAAAACTGACAAGACGACTAACGTTTCAGTAGTTTTTAGGGCAAGACAAATCTGAAAAGTATTCATAATTGGGAATTACGAAAATGTTTCAAACTGGAAATCTGAAAACAGAATTGAATCTGGGAACACATGCTGTTGGTTCAGAAATGGCTCTCAGGTTTCTTGGCTCCTTGTTCTCTGTCAGCTATGCCAGACAGGTGCCGAATGGCAGCCTGGAAGCCCTGAGGTCCAAGCCTTGGACCAGAAGCAGACACATCATGATAAGCAGAATTGGGGTGGGGAAACAGAGCTATGGACACATTTTTTCCTCCGCTTGGGCTTGGGGTTTCCTGTCAGGTCATCCATCATATTATTCTTTATATTCATGTATTTCTTATTCCTGTTACCCCCAGGTTGTGCCTGCTAAGTGTTGGAGGTGAAGAAGTGCGCACCCATCCTCTTTGCCTTTCTTGCTGAGGACAGGTACAAGGTGGTCATTCAGGACCGAACGTATGGCCAGGTAAGGGAGCACACCTTCCTCCCTCGGTGGTCGACTGAGCAGTCAAAAGTGAACTGACCACCATGATACTTATAGCAGCACAGGTTATAACATACCAGCTCTGCCTTTCTGTTGGGTATTTCCTACGTGTTCATGGTAAGAATCTAATTACTTTTCCATCTACAGCAAATCTAATAGGTCCAGATAAATGTTGTTGTTTAGGCACTAACAGTAAGGAGAAAACAAGTTTGATCCCAGGCCGTCAGGGACCAAAGGTTTTCCATTGTAGGTTGCTTCTTGAATTAGTCTGAAAGAGCTTTCATTTTATTTAAAAGGCTTTTATTGATGAAAAAGGCTTTGTTCATAGGCTCTATCTTCTTGAGTGGCTGAAGCAGGCTTAACTCGTGATAGGAGTTCTTCTTTGAGTTCGTTTTTATCATCTCGGTTGTTGCTAAATTTCATGCTTTTCTTCTCTGTAAAGGTATCTGGAAAAGAGGCACATGGTTTAGAGATATTAAAAAAAAAAGCGTAGGTTTCCTTCCAGTCCATTAATTTTCTTTCATGGAGCTCTGTACCAGTTTGAGTGCACAACTGGGAGGAATCAAAACGCAGACATCTAGACTATTACCTAAGATCAAAAAGAGAACAGATTTGTTTTGAAGCTGGGTATAATGTATTTGTCCGAAGTCATGAACATTTTTGAGAGCTCAGAACATTCTTCCTGTTCTGCCTCAGGATGAAACTTAGATCATATGAACTGGAGAGAGATCCCAAAATACTTGAAGCCATTTAAGTAACTGTAGACCTCATTCAAAGTCCTTACTGAGTGAGGCCAAGCAGGGATTTGAACCTGATTTTTGTGTGCGCTCTTTTCTTCTCTTTCCTCCTTTTAACTTGAAGTTCCATCTTATATTGAAGAAACCATCCCCGTGGATTTCATAAAAACAGATTTATTCAGGTCAGATGCTTAGGATTTTTTTTAACTGACCCAGTGTTTTGTGTCCAACCACCCCCATCCCTGAAATAAACAAATAGATTTGGCTGTGGAAATTTCCATAGAAAATTTTCCTGCGTCTTGCCTCATAATTGTATTATTTTACAACAGTTTAAGATATAACTCTTCCTAACCGAACCTCTGTATAACGTAAAGGACAGAGAGCAAGTGAACTGTCCAGGCTAGGAAGATCTAGTATTTAGGGGACAGCATACATCCAACGTATGTGCATCCAACCACAGTGGATGGCTTTTCTGGGTTCATTGACCTCTTGTAGTCTGTATACAGGTCTATTAGGAACAGGCTAGAAATTGGACTGAGCTCCTTCAGCTGCCAGTCACTTGCAGTCCTGAACAGAAAAGGAAACACCAGTTTTTCTTCCGTCGTCCGGATGCTGACTCACCTGTGTGGTGAAAGAAAATAGCCAAAGGGCTGCTATTTCACCAGTGTCCCAATGTGCCTGGGGATATTTCATCAGCTGCCTTACTTGGGCAAGTTAAACTGCAAAGCTTTAAGGCCTGAGGCCAGTTCAGTAGTTACTCACACTTAGCTTGGTCGTGCGCTCGATGCCCTGATGTCTGAGGTCCTCATCACCGACAAGTAAGTTTTATTTTGCAGTTGGTTTTAAAGCCATTGGCAACATCTAGTTGTTCTGCATTGGTGTTTCATTGATGCGTGGCGTCAATTGAAGCCCATTTTGCTTGTAGTTGGAAACCTGTTCCAACTCACCTGCCTCTTCCCTGCGTCTTGACCTGGTCTGTGGTAGGACCGGGGAGCTGTCCCACTGCTGCTGTGTTTCACTGCCCAGTAATGGGGTTTTGGTGGGGTGGGGAGAGCTGAGATGACGGGGAAGCTGCAAGATAACGGGACCACTGTTCCCAAATTTCTGAAGGCTGGCAGTGACCAAGCAGCACTGTTGTGGTAGCTGACTGTCATCGGCCATCCTGCTTCAAGCCAGGGAAACTTTCTCTGGCCTTGTGGAATGCTTCCATGCTCTCTGCCTGCCCTAGAAGGCCTTCAGATGCCTTCAAACCAAGCGACTTTCTAAAAGCGTGCTGGAGAGGGTGTCACTTATGGTACCGCGGGAAAGAAGATTTCTCCCGTTATACACCTTTTCCTTATTTTCAGAGCTGGCTGCCCTAATGAGGACCCAAGCTGGGGACACTAGTTCAGACAGGCCACCAGAAAGGGAGTTTGCTCTGTGCCTCTAGATCAGTGCTCAGGCAGGATGCTGATGGTCCTTGAGTCGTTCTGGTTTGCCTGCAAGGTCGGGATCTGAGCTTCTCGTCAGGTAGAGCCTGGCCTGAAGTTCAGGACTAGAGCGTGCAGCGGCTGCCTTTCGCTGACAGCTCACTGCAGCGCCGCTTTGCAATCAGCCTGCCATCTACGCTCACCTCTGCGAGCGTGGCCGATACGGCTAATCCGTGCTTATCCGAATGCAGAGACACAGGCAGCAAGAGATTTAATGCAAATGGAGCATCGCACAGCCCTGTTCCTTCTCGCAAACTATTGATTACGTGTCTGATTTGCTCTCCCCTGATAATAGGCCATAGGCAGAAGCCAATAGTGCGAGGAGGAGGAAAACCCGTCATGATCATTCGATGCAGCTGGTGAGCCAATGAGAGGAGAAAGCCCGTGGATTGGGCTGGGAGAGAGCAAGGGTGGGGGAACTGTCTTAGCAACAGCAGAAAGCAACTCTTTCCCCCTCCCACCGTGCAACCACGCTGGAAAGTTCCTGATGATGTTCCTTAATGTATTTGTCTCGCTCACGCCAAGTTTGTACGTGATTTGTGTGACTTTGCCGCGTGTGCCGCTTTACCCCTTTTCTCCACGATCCTTTGGAAAGGGTAGAAGGGAATCTTTTTTTTTTGTCTGTCCTACTAAAACCAAGTAGTGAGCTCAAGGTAAAGGGATCTACTGCTGGAATCATTGCTGTGCAAGCCCTGAGAACAAAATGGAATTTTGTATTGTCTTTTTCTGGTTGGTATCTTCCTCTTGACATCTTTCCAAGACAGTCTGTTGTTGAAACAGTCAGTTTCTTGCCAGTCTGTTGCGATAGTGGGAGCTGGACACCTTGACTGTATTCTCATCTCTGCCCTTAGATGAAACCAGGTGATTCCCTGTCCTTCAAAATCCAGCTCACTTCGTCAGGTTACTGGGGTCTCTGGTCTGGGAATTAGAAGAAAAGCTTTCTCAGTTGAGCCCTCCCTGTGATCTGTGGGCTGAGAAAAGCCAGTCCAAGGTACCATCCTGCTTTGCCTCTTATCTTTTATCTGCCTTACAGCAGGAAATGTTCTTTCTGTCTCTCTGCCTCTCTCATGGTCAATCTATCATTGGTTTAACCAACCGAAAGTGAAAATGGCAGTTAAATTTGTCCAAACCTTTTGAACATTTATTGGAACCAAACATTGGCGCTTTCAGCACTCCCTTGAAATGACCTTCATCGTCCTCCTCTCACCTGCTGCCTCCTCCTGCGCATAAGCGTTCACATGTTTATCTCACTATTTGCATGCTGATAATAGACATAGATTTTGTTAGTCCTGCATCTGTCGAGACGGCGGGGACAATGATAGAAGCACCGTCGGGACCGATATGTATTGGTCTTAGGAGTGTGTCCAATAATGTCTGGGTCAGGGAGCCTTTAACTGCAGTGTCAGGGAATTTAGTCAGCTGTCATCGCTTCTTAATTAAAAATAGCTGAGACTCACTTACATTCCGTTGCTGTGTGTTAGCTCATTTGTCATCTTGTCCTCTGCTCTCCAGCAAACTCCCTTAACACCTTCAAAACCAGACAATGGATAGAAATGCATGCAGCAGGTAAGAAGACAAGGGAGCAGAGAGCGGATAACCCATGCCGTAAGCTGCTCTTTGGGTCAAGACTTCACAAGAGTTTAGCACGATTCAAAGGGGATGGGGAAACATAACACTGCAGTATGAAATATACTGTGTGTATGTATTTTACATATATAAAGCTAGCCTCTGCACGGGCATGTGGCAGGGAATAAATCAAGCAGTAACTGTCCTGGGGTTACAAGAAACTTTCCTTGCGGACAAACCAACTTCTATTTTTCCATCTTGAGTTTCCAGCATCTTCCTCTGGTCCAGTACTCTGAAAGACAGAATGTTTTTCCAGTATGATCCAGTCAGAGCTTTCCTACGTACATAAGTGATTGGATTCCTAATTCCTTGCTAAATGGAATTCAGTGGTATCTGTGATTGCTATCACCTTCCAGTAGGTTTCATTAATTTATTTGTGATATTCCTAAGGGGACAGGGAGATGGGAGGTTACACAGAGGTTCAGGAGCTGCAGAGGGAAATAAATAGCATGCTGTAATATCATTACTGAAAGAAAAAGTATCCCCCTCCCCCTGCCAAAAAAAAAAGAATTTATTGTGATTCTAGCTAATGCTTGGAGCCAAGGGACAGTTTTGGCATAGGGAGAATTTTTCTGGCTTCCTTTTTACAAGTAAATCAGGGGTGGAAGGGCATTAGACCGACTAACTTCCTGAACTGGAAGTTGCATCCGGATTACCATATTTAATTGTCTGTGATTGACCTATCTTCCATGAATTTTGCTAATTCATTTTTGAACCTGTTTATATATTTGGCTTCCACAGCATTGGGTGGTGAGGAGTCCCACCATTAAATCACATATTGTTTGAAAAAAGTTCATCCAGGATGTCCGGTACAATGCTATCAATCTGTCCAGTGAGTAGATGCATGGCTGTTGCCAGGGCTTCAGATTCCCTCAGCCCAAATCGGTGATAATTCCCCTTGAGACCACATCCATCCCTTGCACTCGAGAAGGGAAGCAGCACCCGGTCTCCTGTGCTTCACCACCCAATTTGGGCTGCAAGGGGCCGGTGTTAGGTCCCACATAGGGCTGCTTCTGCAGTGCCACTACTAAATGGTGATTTTTCTGGCCGTACATCGTTATTTTCCTCAGGACTGTGTTCCTGCTGACTTGACTGAAGATCCAGTGATACTTGTTGATGTTCTAAGAATGCTGTATTTCCTGCGGAGGGGAAATTCACATGCAGCTTGTGGGATATACCTGGATTAATTTAAGATGTTCTCTTCAATCTGGTCAGTTCTTTCTAAAAAGTCCAGTTCAAGAAAGCTGTGGAACAGTTTATAGGAATAAACAGGGAAGCCCACTGATTTGACTTGATATTGTTTGGGGATTTTGAGTTACTCTGAGGTGTGCTGGTGCAGGAAATCAGAAGCAACAGGTAGAAGCTCAGCTGAACCCGAAAGCATCAAGCTAAGGACAGACCTTCATGTTAGTAGAGACATTTTCAGACTGCAGATTTTTTTTTTAAAACTAATTAAGCTCTAATGACTTCAGCTGTATTTTCAGCCTCTGATTAAGGCCATGATACTAATTAAACTCTTGAATTATTAAAAATGCAAATAGTCAGACCTGTGTGCAACAGCAGACTTGTGTTTCCATGCTCCAGGACAGCAGTGGGAATATTTGGCAGAGTCCCTTGTGGTGACAAGTTCTTCTTCCCCTTTTTTTTTAAAACGGCTGCACTCCACTTGGTGCAGAAGTAAAAACGTCAGCTGCTGGGGTAAATGTCTCAACTGCCTTGCAGCTAGACAAGTAAGTTTGATTAAAACACAGCCAAGTTTTGGAAGGAACTCTGGGTCTCTTGACATCCTGACTGTGGCATTTTCACTGAATGGGCTGTTGGGATTGAAATACCATCTAGTCCTTAGAGAGCAAGTCCGCTTTCAGTAGCAAAACTCTTGGAGCTGCATGTAAGCTACCTACTTTGTTGTTATAGTTCAAGAGCATGATAAATTATTTAGACCTCTATAGCTGTCCTCCCAGATCCTCTCTCTCTGGCATTCCCTACGATGATACATGCGCCTTGAGTGAGACGTATATACCAGGAGGTCTGATTGTGGCCTTTCCTTCAGTCCAGGTATGTTTTGGTTGTGGCACTACTAAACAGTAAGGGATCTAAAGGACGCCTTGATCTCTTTACTGTCAACATCTTAGCAGGTACCAAGCACCTCTTCTGAGTAATAGCCGTCCTTGTGTACAAATACATCTTTTGAAGTAGGATTTTGTAAATATAAGTAGGGCTCATTTCCAGATGGATGGTCCTGCACAAGTATGATTAGCTGGTCTTTGAGGTAAGACGGAGTTCTGTAGGCTGGGAGTTGGGCGAGCAAATATTGCCTCTCGCTGGCTCACCAGTGTCACCGTGTACCTAGATCATGGAAGTTTCTGTGTTTATTATAAAAAGTTTTGCACAGCTCCAGAGCCAAGAGCTTCTGTGATACGCCGAGTACCACTTCTACATCACTGCCTATGCCCTGGTCGGTCTTTTGGATGTGCAACCCTTCTTCTGGGTGAGGCAGTGGCTCGTGGCACTCGGAAGTCTCTGTCCCCTCCCTGTAGCCCTTTTGCCTTGCCGTTATGGAGGCTCTGCTGGATCTGGCAGTGTTTGCAGCCAGTACCAGCTGGGATATTGGAGGGATATGCCAGTAGGCAGTCTAGTTATAACCTGCCCAGAGGGAAGTTTCTTCCTAGTGCCTATTTAGTTCATAATAAAGACATAACTTTAAAAAAGGTGCACAAGACACTATTCAAATGCAGCAAGCGCATGTCATATTGAGTAAACTGGAACCCTCGCTGGTGTGAAGTAACGCCAATTTATTGGAGTCACTTATCAGATAAAAATATGACCCAGTGTCTACAGTTGAGTCCAGTCAATGGCAGGTGTGATGATAAAGCTATGTCATTTTTTGCTTCCCCTCTCGACTGTCCTTTTAGTATGTTAAAACAAAGAAATAAGTGGTCATTACTTTACCTATGACAACTGATTTTTTTCATCCTCCTGCTGTAATGGGCTGCAGGTGTTTCACAGGCAGCCCAGGCTAATAAGGACAGACATTCTGGCCACATGCCAAAATTATAAAACTATCCAGGGAGAGAAGAAAAGAAAAGACAAGGGGCGGGGATGGGGGGGTGGGAGGGAAAGAAAAAGAAAGCACGGGAGTCACTCCATGCTGAGATTTTGTAGTTTTGTGTCTCCTGAAGTGAATACATCAGTCAGGAATCAAAGGTTTGAAAAGTCATTCAGCCCCTCCAAATTAGAAGGCGAACCATCTGCACAACAGGATGGAGCTCTCCTCAAAGGCTGCAGGCCAGGGCTGATCTCAGTGACACCAGGGTAAGCCTGGAGTATCTCCACCAGAGTTACAACCAGCACACCCAGGATCTCGGATTCTGGCCTGGTGCATGCGTCTTCCTGCCAGAACAACGTTTTGGACCCAGCCCTTTAATGTTATATCACCATAGTGATGGGCTCCTCTGCTCCAGAGCTGATGAGGAATTGCTGTGGGCTTGTCCAATGTTAATTAATCCCTTTTAGGCAAAATTTGAGCTCAGTGGAAACTGCAAAGACAAGGCAGCCCATTCAGAGCTCTGCAGCCTCTCACCCTCTTCGATTTTAGCAATATGTCTTGCCCTCAAGTCCCACATGCCACAGCAAATCCCTTGTGTTTCCTGGAAGTTAGAGCAGTGATGGAAAGTCAATGCGAAGGAAAGACGTGCTGTATGAGAAGTGAAGATATGCGGGTGTCCTTACAGCTTTGCAGATAATGCTGTTTGGAAAGCCTGGGTTGTGATGCAGGCTTCCCAAGGTGCTGCATTTTTGGGTGCGAGCCAAACAGCAGCCAGGCTAACAGAGCACAAAGGAAGAGCTGGATCTGAGGCACTGGCTGGCTTAGACCATTTGGCTTGAATTGCCCTAAGGCATTGTAGCTAATGGCGAGAGATCAACATCTCCAAAGGTACCTCTCTCGCTGTTGATTGCACGAGTGCCTTGGCCATGTCCCTCACCCGAGGTACCTCAGGCAGGTCCCTAAAGGTAAGGGAGATGTGTCCAGGCCCAAGGGCATGTCCATGGGGAGAAAGAGATCCCAAAGCTAGTCCTGACTTCAGTTAGCCACGACACAGGGTCACAGCGATGCTCTGATCCCGATAGCTAGACTGCTCACGTAGAACCAGCCTGAGCGCATCTTCCCCTGCGCTGCTCAGTGTTTCTGGGTCTGGATTAGCTCTCTCAGACACCACTGGAGTGTCCCTGACCCCAGAGTGCAGACATACACCTGGGCCGCATCCTGAAAGATGCCAAAAGACGTTACCCAACCCATCGAAAGGTTTGGGGTCCAGGTATCATAGGAATGGCCACATCTGAGGTAAATTTACTTCACTGGATTTAATATGACAGATCCCAACCACAAATTTCTTATCCAGGGTTGTTTGGAGCCAGGATTTGGTTCAGGCCAAGTGTTTTGTTTTGTTTGTTTATCTAAGATATGTTTTTGGATGCTTAGCAGGAAAAAAAAAGCCATAACTGATGGATGTTAATTATGTTCATTTCAGATCTCCTTTTGGCAGCTGGATGGGAAGGGAATGCCACCGCAAAGGAAGGATTACTGGAGGCAGGGTTGAAGTTGTATTCAAAGGGAACGCAAGTGCTGTGCGTTACACAGATCGCCACCACAACAGGTTAGTACCTTTTCCCTGGAGTCGCTGTCAAAGTTCTGTGAATAGCATCCGTGGTAACTCAGTCAGACCCTGCATATGGATTTAAAGGTGATAAAAATGCCACAACTGAAATTCACTTGTATCAGAAAGGAATTCCACAGTTGTAAGGCATAAAGGATTTAAAAAATGGTACTAGATCAAATGTTTTACAGTAAGCAAATGGTTGATGACAAGAAGTTTCAGAAAGTGCTTTGTAATGAGGCAGACTGAGTCAGCTTTGAATTTTCTGCTTTTTTGGATGGCCTTTGGGTTTTTGCATCAACCTGACTAGGTAGTTTGCTTGGAAAAGTCTGTGAATTCTGGATTGTTGTTTGCAAAGTGCTGTGAACGCTATGACATCTCTGAAAATACAAATAATAATAGTGGTAATGGACAGCAGCTTATCAAAATCTTTTGTGATGGCTTAGAGATCCATGAATTCTTTTGCGCTCTGATTCACCCCTTGAAGTATCCTGTGCTTTGATTTCTGTCTTTGGATGCCAGTAATGTGCAGCTAAAATCTGGGGCAGTTCCTAAGAAAATGAATGCAATTTGCTTTCTTAGAAAGAGTTTCAGATAGGGCCAGCTCTGCAGCTGGTGCAAACCTGTGTGTTGGGTGGCTTCAGCAGTAGTTATTCCCTAATCTGGCAGTCAGGATTTGATTCTCCTGCTTAGAAGTTTGAGTTCCTTCCAGTTCCCAGAACCAGAACTCAGTTTTAGGATGGCTTCCTGGTGCTTTGATCATTCCTTTAGTTAACTTCCACATTGTTTATGCATATTCAGCTGCTGAGAAGACCAGGTGCCGATGTAAACCATTCATGCTTCATATTTTGGCTTACTTTGAGACTGACGACTTTTTAGGTGCATAGCTTTTTATAGTGTAAGTGCACTAGAGCAATTCTCATTCTCTTGTACTGTATGTGCAAACTCCCTTAGTCGAAGACTGGTTCTGTCTAACATTAAGCATGTGGCTGGGCCGCCTGGGTCACAGTCCTAGTGTACCTTCGGGTGAGTGGAGAGAAATAAACGGGTGCACAGGGCGACTCAGACTTCAGGCAGATTGAATATTGCTCTGAAAGTGTCCGTCTCTCCTGCTGATCACAGGGAGAGCCAAGGGCATCGCAGAAAGGGGACAGATTCGGGGTACTGCTGTGCAGGCTTTTAAATGTGCTGCAGAGAAAGGTGCCAGATCTCTGTATGGGGTGTCCTGGTTTGGGAGCTGTTGTGGAGATGGGATACAGAACCACATGAATATTGGGTGGCAGGGACATTACTTCATTTTCTTTTCTTCTTAAACTTATCTGAGGGGAGGAAACTGTAGACGTTATCTTCTTCTGAGTGGAAAAACTGATTTCAAGTACGTATGTTTGAAGCTGGCAACAGCGTGAGCCAGGTTAACTTGACCAAATAGGCATGTGAGGCCACAAAATCTGACTGAGTGTAATTAGAAACCAGGGTGCCTCCCAGCACTTAAAGGTTTCTTTTAAGATTATGATGAGCTGACAAAACGTACTAGTGAGAGGTGGAATTGGAATGAGCCATGTTTGGCATTTTACTACTTAGTAGCAGCAACAAGAGGCCCTGTATACAGAGCAGAACCACACATGCACAGGCCTGGATTAATTCACCCCACCTACTTTGTGGTGTTTAACACCAGTGCCTAAGTTAGTTGCACAAAGCTCTCAGAGTTGATGGGGTGGGCTGAATCACCTTTGGAGATGCTGCTGATCTGCTGTGGAGCCCAAGAAGACTATGCTCTTAACAAGGGGTCTCAGTTAATTGCCTGCACCTTGTTGGGATGAATGCAAGCCAAGATGTGGTGTCCACTCACCACAGTGAGACAACGCATGGCCCAAGTAAATTGAAAAGAAGAATACCAGGTTCTCATGAAGTGATTTGTAGAGAAGAGGCATTTGCAGTCTGCCAGCTGTTGAATGCTGCTGGGTAGTTTGCAAGCAGGGGTGGGGATTTAAAGAGTTGGAGGAGGGCACAGTAGTAGTTTTATATGTGTCTTTCCAAGGATTTCTTTTGCTTTGAGGCAGGGCTCTCATTACCACTAGCCTGGATTCCTCTGCTATCCATCCTGCACATCGCATTAATACAGGCAGTGCACTGCCTCTGTTTGTGGGATCAAGCCATCAGCACTGGAGCGGGGCCATAAAACTGTTGTGCCTGAGCACAGCCAGGCTGCCAGCGAGAAGCAGGGCTGATTTATGCTGGCTGACGGTGGGACCTATTGCCTACTAAATGCAGTCCTCTCCGTTCGATGCCAGCAGGTGCTCTGCCTATCTGGGCACTGCCAAGCTTCCTCCTGCTGTTCTGCTGAGTTCCAGTGTTTCATCTTTGCTCGTGCTGCAGTTTTTAATCCCTCTGCCTCGTTCCCAGCCCTTGGTGTCTGTTCAGAGACTCGGTCTCATTTGCTGTTGTCCTGGTGCCAGAATTTTAAGTCCGAGGCGATGGAGCTGCCTCTGCATGGGGAGGACTCATGCTCGCTGGCTCCACCGTCTGGACCTGGCCCCGAGCACAGAGCTCAGCAACCCCTAACAGGTCCCCTTGCTTTCTCTCCAAGAATATGATTAGAGGTTTGAAACTGAGCAGACAGCTGGTATACTCTCGCAGGGCAGCCTCTGTGTCTGGGCCTCCATTGTTTTTGTCCAAATCATATCTGATTCCTTTCCAAAAGCGTTTCAGTCTGTAAAACCAGACCAGGTGCCTTTGGTTGTACTCATTCCTGAAATACCAGCTATGTACAAAAGCATTTTGGATTGGTCTTAAAATGGGTACAAAATTCATTTCAAACTGGGATGTTGTTTTTTTTTTTTTTTTTTTCCCCCCCAATTAAAGCATTTGAATCTTCCCTTATGCTTTCCAGACAGAAAACTGACCTTGTTCAAATCAATCCTTGGTCTTATACCAAATTTACTGCATCCTCTTTTACTAGATCTTCAAAATTGCTTCATGCCACACTGCAGTCTCTGAAATCTGACCTCTATATACATTTTTTGCACCTTGACCTCTCGGGTTTTTTACGTAGAGTAAAACTACCAGCAAGTCAGACGATAGGTTTTGCTGCAATGTGCTTTCCCATTCTGCTCAGTAATTTGTCAGAACAGCAGAAAAAGCAAAGGAAACCTTACCTTGCCAGCCAAAATTGGTGGAAGTGTTTAAAAGCTCAGGTGGCCTCTGAGCCTTGGTTTAGTTCCGCATCCCTGTTAACTGCCAAGCTAAGTGCTTTGTCTTCCAGACTGTCCTTCATCTAAACAGCATGAGCAGTACCACTGGCACCAGGGCTACGGAAGGGCTCCTGATGCTGCCAAGAAGATGGGCCCTAGTTACGGAGCGGAGATCTGCCAACCTTCTGTGCCGGGGAGTTTGCAAACTTCCACAACGCATCTGTTTTATTTCAGATCATGGATTGCGCTGAATAGTCCTTTTGTGTGCTCTGTCTCCAACTACTAAAACTGGCTCTGAGGAAGCCAGAGATAAATATGACAGCTACTGTTATAGAGTATCCCCTGGATACTACGGCCTGACCTGCACCCACTGTCTATCTTAACATTGTCAGTAATAATGTTTATATTGCTGTGTCAACTTCATTTCTTATCGTGTAACCAGAGATGGGCCAACTGAACGTGGAAAGCTTTTCTGTACCTCTGCACTCAGGGTCATTTGGAGGTCCACAGATGGAACAGGCACTTTGCCACTGAACTGTTTACCCCGACGAATGCCATGATGTTCTATGTATCATTCAAGGGGAAAACAATACTGTTCGAAATGACAGGAGAGCATTACAAGGGTAGACCGAGTGGCACGACTGCAGATTGGCAAGTCTGCCTACCCACAGTAAGTGTTGTTACAGCAGGTTTTGCAGAGGTAGGCTCGGTCCGCATTTCCCGTGGGACATTACCTTCCAAACTGCCACAGATTCTCTGCGTGGGTTCAGATAGCTACAGTAACGCTAACGGCAGTTTTGCGGACTGTTCATGTGCATTGTTAAATGGGCTTCATTTTGCATTGTAGAAATTCTTAAACTTCAGTGACAGGGGAAATGGTTGTGTGTATCTACCACTGGATGACGGTGGGTTTGCATATGACTGTATCGATAGCAAGGGAATATGAGTGTTCCTGTACCTGGTGTAGTGTTTGTCATTATCTGCTTGGGAGGGCTAGGTCCCAGTAAAGTGGACTAAAGAGGAGGGCCGTTTCATTCCACCTCTGAGCGGCAGGTCTTTGATGCCTGAATCAGAGTTTCTATCGGTCGATCTTATCTCCAAAGAGTGGTTATTTTGGAAAACTTGACCCACTTCATTTGTCTTTAAGCATAGGCACCAGAAAGAAGTGCTTATGCATCTAGTACTTGCAGTTGGGTTGCTGGCGTGTCACCAGTTCAAGACATCACCCAGTCAGAGCCACTGGGAGCCCAGCTCTCCCTGTGCTGTCTCTGGACAGTGTTTGACTAGACTGCTTTTATCTCTCTAGTCTGTCTGTGGGAGTTGAATCTTTGTACAGAGACTGCATTGCTTGGCATCTAATCTGCACTAGTTGACTCAGTCAGCCTCAGAAGGCAAGGGGGGAGGGAGATAAGTAGGAGGAAGAAAGGTGGGAGTGGAAAATAACATATTTGAGGGGACAGCAGGAAGCCTAGGCTCATTCGCATCTTGGGAATTGCTCAGGACATGACCAAGTGAGTGTTTCCTGATTCCCTCTTTTTTTTTTTTTTTTTTTTAATTCCTCTGTGGGCCAGGAAGAAAGGATGCCTAGTAGGGCATGACTGGGGGAATCCCAACACGGGTGATGCCCTCAGCAAATGTCACTAGAAAGCCAAGTGGCCCAGGTGGGTGGTAACCTTGACCCGCCGAGATAGCTCAGTCACAAAGATTTTCTTTATATTCTTTTCTGTGGTACCTGGATTTCTGTTGAATATCACCCATTCAGTCCAGTCCTTGCTTGTACCTTGAGAGGAGTTCTCTGCATGGAGGATATTTTAATATATGTTTGCTTGTTATTGTTTGCATTTTCTGTGGGGAGATGAATCAAAATGGAGACTAAATGAGGTTCCTTGGTGATGGGAAGAAAGTAGGAAAGATTTCTGAAAGATAAAAAATGTTCCTGTTTTTGGATGAAAGGGATGGGGGTTGTTTCAACCGGCAGGTTATTTGAGAAGAGAGGCCATGGTGGAGGTGGAGCTGTAAAGCAGGAGAGGAAGGAGAGCTGTACAGCTGTGTGTCTTTTCAAGTACTCCAGGACACTCCACATAAAAGTCGCCATGTGAATGTCAGATACTGTGATCTATTATTATTAAAGTTGGCGATCTGCTCACACTTTCAAAGATCAATAATCCCACATTCTCTAAACAGGCAGAGCTGGGATCACAGGATGCTCGTTGCATGTTCCATGTACTTCAGGGATTGATTATGTCTTTTCTTTGTCTGCCCTAATTAAATCAATAAATGGCCTTTGTAGTCACCTGTGTAGCAGGTGACAAGTTGAGCTGCTTGAGGTCACTGAAGAGGCCATCCCGGCAGCCTTTGAAAAAGAACAGGATTTTGATCCAGAATAGTCATGATGTCCTAGTTTCCTAGTCCCTTGGGCCAGCTTGTTCCTAGAACAGGGCTCTGAAAGCAAATAGAAAAGAACAGAAGAGAATTGTCTTCTCTCAGGGATGATCTAAGAAATCTGGTATTTCTGTTGTCTCAAATCTTTCACTGTTTACTCCAGCTGTCACCTGTTTTGTTTCTTCTGTGCTTCTCTTATTAACATATTAGTAATGCTGTGATGATTAGGTGAGCAGGTTATGTGTCAATGTTGCATTATGATTTAGTTTCTAGTTGTACTGTAGCAACTCCTGGGTGTACAGGCATTGATGGGAACTGTATTGTGTAGGTCGCTGTATAAACCCAGTGCTTATTTATCAAGGTGAGATCATTTTGAGTGGAAGGGGGTAGAAAGAAATTTTGATTCAGATTCCTCTGGGTCCTGTGGTTGTTTGAAATCCAGATCAACTCCAAATGGATCCGAAGGTTACGTGCAATACATGTTCCAAACCAGTTCAGCCCGAGTCGAAGACTGACGCAGCCTCGTTCTCAGGGATGAAAACAAATGCAAATCCACGTGCTGTGGTTTGTTCTGCTGGATTAGCCCGTTTTTCCCCAGATTGATACAAGGGCATTTGCAGGTGTTTTCTCTGTGGTAGTTGTTGTTTGACATTGGGTCCTGGCGTGCAGGTGTTCGGAAGGGTGGCCGCTGTGGTTAGCAGAGCTGGGCTATGGTAAGGCCGTTGCCATTAGCAGTTTTTTGCCAGCCTCCTAGGATAAGAGGGTGTGCACAGAAACCTGACCTTTGTCATGTCCTTCCTTCCCTAGGTCTCTCTGAGACGGTTCCTCGTTCCTAGAACCTTGTGCCTTGTTCTAGCACTTGAGGATTATCAGTATAAAATAAAGCAGCACTAGTAGGATGGGTTTCCTTTTTTTTGCTCGGGGGTATAAAAATGGTATCTTTTAACCTGTCAGTATGCATTTACAACACATCTGAGGTTTGAAAGAGGCTGTCCAAAAAGAAACCCAAGAGTAATAGGAGTGTGTTAGTAGAGCCAGTAGGCATTGAATAGTCTCTGTGGTGGTAGAAAAGCCTTAGGCTTCAACTGATTGCTAATTATGTGGCTCTATTCCTTTTTAAGAAAATACCATGCAAGGTTTGTGAAGGAGGTAAGTGTGTTAATCTGTGGAGAGTTACCAGGTTTTGGGTTGGTGGGTTTTTTTCTTTTTTTTCTTTTTTTTTTCTTTTTTTTCTTTTTTTCCCATGCCTGAATTTGGTATTAGAGACCGGGCTCTGGTTTTAAAACGAAGCCGCATTCCCAAGTTCTGCCATCCATCTCTTAGAGCCACTGTGTAAAGGGCACAAGTTATTCCACCTTAAAAAGAAAAGAAAAAAAGAAAAAGGGAAAAAAAGCAAAACCCACGCTGTGCAGAGAGGGAGAGAGTTACAGAAAGTGGGCCCCCTGCTTTTTTCAGAGGGGGAATGTAAGCAGATCCTTGCTGAAACTGCTTCACTCAGCAGTTTTCAGCTTGTTTTAATTGGCCTGGCCTGAAAGAATTCTGAATGCTGTACCTGTGCCAATGAAAATGCAAATGTTTCCCCGAGACGAGGCACTCGGAGTGCCTGTGCCCCAGCTCTGATAGCAGCAGCAGGGGCATGGAGACATGTATGTGATGGGAAATGGGGAGGCCTTGATCTAACTCAGCTTAGAAAACAAAAGGCTTTGGAAAATATAGCATGAAAAAGGCAGACCAGGGCAAAATGTAGGGTACCTACTGGAACTCCTGCAAACCCAGGAGCTTTTCTGTAGTGAAGTCCATTACCCTCTCACCATGGCACTGGACCGTTGGACCCTTTACTTTACCCTTTTTGCCCTTTACAAGGCAACTTGATATCTCTTTCTTTCTGTTTTTGTTTATTTGTTTAATTGTTACTTACTGTAGAAGGTTTCCTGTCAGAAAGAAGGCTATTCTCTCAAGTGCAGAGATGCTGTCATCGAGTGCATCCTTACAGCCAGTGGGCACGGTGGCGTTAGGTGCCACAGCGTGTCGTTGGAGACTGTCTCGCTGCGGAACAGCTGAGGTTACAAACTGATCCCGGACTCTCACTACCTGCGGGAATGACTAGGGTGGGCTGGGAGATACCAGTGATGTTTCTGCATGTGGAGCCTGGTGGCAAGGCTGTTGTTTGAAGCAGTAGTTGATGAGCCCTGCTTGATGGTTTGAGCTCTTCCTTGTCTGTGCTGCTGTAGCCCAGGACCCCTGGTCTCGAGGGCTGTTCCGCCTCACACTGGAGCCAGATTTTATGGGTGGCTTTATGAGTGGCTCAAAGGGGTAGCATCAGGGCCAGTGAATCAGACACTGACTGTGTCTACTAAGGTGCTGGAGTTTGGTTTTAACTGATAGTTTTGGTGAGGGAATCAAGTTGTTTCTCTGAACCGGTAAGATCTTTTCCCTGTCCATCTGGCGTAGCCTAATGCGCCTTAGTATTGAAACTTCAGCATTGCCCCCATTAAATAATGACTATTCTTTTCTAACTCCATACAAACTATTATTTGTGTTGCTAGCTCAGCTGGTTACAGCATTTCCGAATTAGTTCAGTTTCATGGTCCTGCATCCAGACCTGACGCAATGTAAACTGTATTCTCCCCCAAAGCATCGGCTCAGTGCTGGAGTCAGAATTACTGGCATGACTGTCTTTATGCTCTAAACTTGCCATTATCTTAAAACATGAAAAGGTGATTGCTTAATTCTTTTTTTTTTTTTGTTTGTGTTTGTTTTCTGAGGCTTTTTTTACAACAGACCGTCTTTCCAACATGGAAAAACCTCCGAACAAACAGTTTCCATTTCACTTAAATTTGATAGTAACTCACACTGGGTGCATCATCACTAAATTATGGTGCGTTTGTACAAGCACGGGTCTGGAACCTCCCCAGGTAGCCCCATACCTGCCTTTCCCATATCCCATTTTTATGCTATTCATTCCCTTGAGATGCTGGCCCTACACAGAGTTGTCCTTCATCCCAGAACCTACTTTTTTGCATGCATGTCTATCTCGCTGAAGTTGCTACATGAATGCAAAAAAAACCCCAAAACAAACCAACAACAATAAAAAATCCTTTGAAGCTATTGAGTTTCATGTATTTCCTGTGTATTGATACTCCCTGCATGGGCCTGGGTACCAATATTCCTCATACACTGAAATTCCCCATATGCTGGGCATCCCTCAGTGTGACCATTCTAAATGCAGATAACTCCACAACATATGTATTACAAATTATAGCCACACAAAAGTATGTCCTTAGGCATCCATAAAACATACCTCTTCATACTGAAGTCCTGGAATGAATGAATAAGAAAAATTACCTGGCTCAGCTTATTTTTCTGCCTCATGTCAAATTACAGCCCAGTTGTGAATTGGGAAAAGAATTAATTTTCAATAAATGGTTGATCAATTCTTTTCTGTCTCTGTAACTCCCTATACAGTAATGAATATGCATTCTTTGCATTTTCCAGATAAATATCCAGCATCTTAGGGTATTTAAAATTAGATCTGTATACATTTACAGAGCAATGATTGCTCTGAATTTCATCTGAGGCAATTAAAAAGCATCATGATGACATTTAAGGTGATATTTTTCTCCCCTATGTTAAATAATTATAAATAATAATAATGATTAAACAAATTATTCTGTTCCTCCCAGTCTGGATCAACCTTTAGGTTAATAATCTAAATCATTAAAATTCGTCTGTCTCTCACAGGATTGAGCAGTTAAAAAAATTGGAGGAACCTTTCTGCATAAGGGTGATTGATAATTACCAAAGCAAAGATGTTTTGTGGGTAAAAATTGTGAAGCCTCAGTGGATTGATTGGGTTATATATTGGTCTGGTTGAGGTGATATTTTCAACAATTAAACTCGGCACAGTTTATCAACTGACATCCTTTTCGTAGGATGATGCAGAGGTCAAGTCCAAGCCTGCTTCTTAGTAGACTGGCTCTCAGGAATTTGTGGTTCACAGCTGCAAACTCATTGTGTGACCTTGGGTCACTGATGGCTGTTTTTTGAGATTATTATTTAATTACAGTGGGAGTTAGGCCCTTATATATCTATTTTTTTTTTTTTTAATTTTTCCTTAAACTGCCTCTGTGAGTGAGATTTCTCGTGACTAAGTTCAGTCATCTAAAATCCAGCTGTCTAGACCAAGCTACTACTCAGGGGAATAACTGGTAGTGTCTATCATTTCCATCTGCTTTGGGTTGGGTTGATGTGTGTCTACCATTTCCCTCTGCTTTAGGGTTGGTTGATTTACCCCCACAGGTGCCTGTATCTCTTTATTTGTGATATAAAGCACCTAAACAATTAGATGAGAAATGAAACCCAACTTTTAGATGGTTGCAGCTAAAAGATGAATATGACTCAAGCTGTCTCTCAGCCTCTGTAACCATGAGCACTCTTTTCCCATAGACATTGCAAAGATAATGTGGTAAAAACTCTGAAATACTGTTTAGCTCCTCTATTGACAAGAGCAATCTAAGATGACTACCTGAAAGGTATATGGACTCTTTTGGACTTTACACCTCTCTGGATAATTAGAGACTTGCCTGGCCCAAAGAGCCAAGGAAGAATGGATTTCCGATGCGGGAAGGAAAGATAAGGCTTTCTCTGGGGGGGTTTATTTGATTGTGAATTGCTCCACCTATTTGCAGAGTTTCTCAGAAGTAGTCTGAGTTCATCCATCTTTCCCCCCTCCCTCCGGGCTATTAAATCTCTTCCCACTCTGCTAAAGCCAAGCCTTCATGTTGTCTTTATAAATCGCTTTTCTTGTTGAGCATGACTGTGCTTTGCAGGGAAATACCCCCTTCAAAGTAACCGGGACCAAACAGATACCCTGTATACAGAACACAGACTAAGGAGACTCTCCTTTAAAATGTGGGAGGCTATGGAGCTACATCTGATTTCACTGAACACAGACTCTGGCTGTTGATAACACTCTCCTCTGTCTGTCTCTCTCTCTCTCATTTCTTTCTTTTTTTTTTTTTCTTAAACACATCTTTATATTCCTATCTTGTTTTGCTACTTACGTCTCCTCCCACTTTCCCTCCCTCCCCTGTCGCCTTATCTTCCTAGGTGTCCCTTGCTAAGTATGAATGCTGCAGTGCTGGTACTCCAGCTCAGATTTAAAATCCGCTGAGACGCCTTAGTCCAGCCCTAGCATCCAGTCGCTGCTTGCTGCAGACGGGCTGACGTTCCCTGGAGAACAGCCTTGCTCAGGAAATGTAGCTATTTCCGGTCTCGGCTGCAGCCAGGAAATGAGGAGGCAGCAGTGAAGATATTTTTTGAATTTGACGGGATTTTTTTCTTACTTTGTAGCACGGAATGCTCAGGCCGACAGCCCTGCAGCGAGGGGTTTGTTGAAAGCCTTGGCCCAGGGAGGCAGGGTCTGAATTTGGGTTTGTGTTAGACCCAGGTTCAGATTAAGGCTTGGGATTTGAAAGCGGCGAAATGCGAGGGAATGATCCAAAGATTGAAGCCAAAATAGTAAACATGACCTCATAAAGTGTTTCTGCTTTCTGTTGCTGATGTTCTCATTTGCTTGTTTGTTTGATTTTAGTTTGCTTGGGGTTTTTTTGGGGGGTGTGGGGTTTTTTTTTTTTTTTGGACACAGAATTAAATAATTTAAAGTCTCTTCAGAATCCAGAGCAGTGCCTTTTGGGTGTTGCACATGTAGAAATTCCCATCTGCTTCCACCGCAATGAAAAGGGTTTCAGATCCCACACTCTCATATTGGCCCACTTCTACGTTAATTTTAAATAGACTTTCTTAAAATTAATCTCATGAGAACATAAAGCAGTCAAGGGTACTTTGGTTTTAATGGAAAATGTGTGGCTAATCCCCCAGATTGTTTTAAAAACCTCATTCTTATTTGTGTGAATATCCTGTAAATTTCTACTGCAAGTAGTGGTTAAACACCGAAAGTAAGCATTTCCAATGAAAATGAAAAAATAATAATAGTAATCATTTAGTGAACTCGGGTGGCATTTTAGAAGTATGTTATTTTTAGAGCTAAACGGAAGATAATTCTTGCAAAAGATTTCACATTTAGCTATTTTCAGAAGCAGGCTCGTACTTTGAAATTCCCTGGAGGAAGCTTTTCCTCTACCTGTCCCTCTCCTCCTCCTTCAGGAAAAAATATATTTGAACAGAATTTACCATTTCATCAAAATGTTTACTATTTTAAAAATATAACATGTATTCACTACAGATGGATTAAAAAGATTCTATGTCGATACTGAATTTTTCTTTAATATATGAAAATATAATAGTAAAGCTAGTAAATGTCAAAGCAAGAAGTTATTTCTAATGAGAAATAAAACATTTGTTCTGAAATTTTTGAATGGATAGTTTTACAGGATTTAACAGTTTTTCCTAGTTTTATTCCACACAGAAAGGTTGTTGCACCATTAGCCTGATTTTTCCCAGGGTTTTTTCAGCCACGGTTCCCTTGAAGCTTCCGTGATTACGGATAACACATTAGCTATGTTTGCCAGTGCGTTGTGTTTCGTTAGTGCTTCGGAACCGGAGTCACAAACCACGGGCCAAAATCCTGCCATCACCTTACAAACGCAAACAAGAGCTGGCCTCTGCCCTAAGCGTGCGTGTTACAAGAGTGCCTACAGCAAACATTTCCCAGCGGAGGAACGCATGGCAGCAGCCATACATGCACCCCAAAGGGGCCGAGTATGTTATCTGTGTAGCCCCTGGTGCCGCAGCCGCAGTGTTGAGGGCATGGTGATGTATGTTTGAAACTCCAGCACAGGGCATCCAAGCTGGATTGGTGCCTTTGTGTGCTAGGGGTGGTACAGATACTTGGTATTTTTACTGCATCCCAGGGAGTTTGCTCTAAAGCTGTGACTTGCTGTGATGCTCTGGCATTGCCTGCCGTGTTGTGTTTTGCTTTCCACAGGTACGTCTGCGTTTAGGTTGGCGAAGCGAGTTGGGTGTCCTCTTGGTGCAGCTCTGTTGCTCAAAGAGCTGTGAAGCCTGCAGACTGCAGGTCCGAACGGACAAAAGGGAGGGAGAAAAGGGGGGGGTGACTTGCTTGTAGTCATCCAGAAGGAAAACATAAATCTTCTGACCTGCAATACTGTGCTTGTTCCCTTAGCACCCACTGCCTCACAAGCGATGTCCCAGATCTTTACGTACGTGATAGTCCCACTGAGTTCAATTGTGGCTAAGGAAACACAAATATTGTTACTCGCATGTGGAGAGTTGCTCATGTACTAATCAGAAGAAGAACAGAGATATCCATCTCGGCCCTATTAACTTCATCACACAATTTGTCATTGGAGTGGATAACTGAAGGCTCAATTAGGCACTTGTGATTTTGGCTAGTGCCTGCAGAATAGTGTCCCGTTATATAATTTTGTCTGGTTTTGGTTTTATATAGTAAAGCACAAATAACATTTACTCATGAGACAGACTAGGGACACACTGCCAGAAATAGAGGCTCCCGACAATTATACAGGATGTTGCTGTGGTGTTATCATATGATTCATCCACTATGAGTATGAACAATTGTTAACCTCAAGACACTCTCACTTTCACGCCCTCTGACACACATACCACTGAGGACAAATATTCTCAAGATGAGTAAAACATTAGGACTGGGATTTTAACTCATAAAGGTCAGTTCATCTCAGGTTCATATGTTAAGCCTTAACTTTGCTGTGCAGTCCTTGAGCATGGGGATTACAAGGAGGATTTTCTGTAAGCGGTATGACGTGCTTGCTTAGTAAATCCTTTTTGGATGCTGATTGACCATAGTAGTGGCTGTGGATAGAGACTATCAAAACGGTCCATGGTGGATACCACTGAAATCAATTACAAAGAGAAGAAATTTGGCCCAGATGGTCTGATACAACTGAGCTGAATGCAGGAGGGAGTTACACCGAGGAACGCATCCAGTAAAGCTGGAAGAAACATGGCCAAAGGAATTCAAGCACTTGCAAGTGTCGTTCTTGTGAAAAACTTCTGGGCAGGCTTTGCTTGAACGTAAGCTTGGCAGTTATAAATTGGTAGAGCAATAGCAGCGTGTATCAGCTGAGCAGCTGGACTTTGAGACTTGTAGTTGCAAACTTGCATGTCCTGAACGTCTCCTGCCATGGATAACGGCTGGATAATGGATGAGCTTCTATGCAACCCCTTCTATTCTAAGCGTTTTGTTATCTCATGTACCATAATGCTTATCTTTCCAGTAAATGGCTGAGGGCCACCACTGGGTGTGCCTTTTGCAATTATTTTTGTTTAATTGAATTTCATTTAATTCTGGGCCCTCCTCGCAGAACTTGACTCAGGCACTTGCTTGGTCAGCCATCTTTTGCCAGCTATTTTGCCTTGCAAACTCGCATCACTAGATGGCAGTGTAATGGCAAAAACCTGCCCTGCCTGTACTGCCAGGGAGAAAAGTCAAATTTCACCTGAAAGATTGGATGAAATTTAAAATTTGAATGCAAGACAACGAGACCTTAAAATGCCTCTTCAACCACCTTAAATTCCCATAATACTCTCTATAAAGACCTAGGACAAGGTCTTCACTTATGACCCAATGGCATAGGAGCTACACCAATTAATGCCACCCACAGATTTGGCCCACAGAGCTCACATAAATATCATCATGCCATGCTTGTGATGTGCATGTATATGATATTAGGTCAGGAAATTCGGGTAAGATTTAAAATGCAGAAACAGTAAAGCAAACAAACATGATGTTTTTCTTCAAAATTAAGCTTTCCTCACCCTTCAGCTTTTGCTCACGCTTCCCCACAGCATAATGCTTTGAGTTGCTTTGCAGTCCCAGACTTTGTGGTGCAATAAATTAAGCTACAGGTCATCTCATTTCAGTTCTCTTGAAATAAAAAGGCTCTGCAGCATTCAATCCCGTTTTGTGGCCCAAAGGGGAATTTAAGTGGTGCGCAGGTATTGGTTTGGTTTTCTGTAGGGAGAATTGCATGTAATTGAAGCATATGGAGTACGTGCGTTCGTGTATGTTTTCTTAGGTCTGGATTAACGCCCTCATTTATGACCAAGATTTTAACAAGGAGGAAAATGTCACAGTATAGAAAAATAAACAGGGTAAAAATAAATGGTAGAAAGACAGTCTTCACCACGCTAAACATCGTCCTTTTTGGACGTCACGAAGACAGCTGTTGGCTGAGAGTGAGATCTGAAGGTCTTTGTTAGGAAACGTTATTGCTGAGATTTTCACTGTTTGGATTTCCTGTTTTCCTCACTTCTGAACCCTGTAGCTTTTGTAATCTAAGCAGGGTCAGGTCTGGTCATCCGTGGGGAAACGGACTGACTGCGAACAACAAGGCTATGTATGGCAAGAACAGTGCTGGGGAGTCAGTAGGTGAACGGCTGGGTAGGTTATGGAGGCAGCCAGGATCCTCGTCAGAGTCTGCTCTGACCTTCTGTGTAATGCTGGCCATAAGACTTCCCTGTCTGAACTGCATCTGTCTAGATAAAAAATATCTATCCTTTATTTTAAAACGTTGAGTGATGGAAAACCACCCACTGTCCTTCAGAAGTGCTTCCAGGGGTTAATTGCCTTTGGCTGTTAAAGACAAGTGTCTTATTTTTGGTCAAAATCTACTTAGCTTTAATTTCCTTGTCATTGCATTTGGTTATATATCTATCTGTAGACAGAAGAACTCTTGCGAAAATTTTTTGTAGAAGTCTTTGATGCCCAGATATGATATGCTCCAGAAGATGCTCCAAAAGATGCTCCAGGAGCTGTCATCTTCCAGATAAGATGTGAAAGTCAGATTGGAACCATTTGATCTCTCTCAAAAACCATACTTTTCAAAGAATGTGTCAAAATCCATTCAGGTTTGACTATCCACGAACTCCCCCGCCAGTATCAGTGCTTACCATAAAGTGCTTTTAACAGTCCTGGTCTGAAGTAGTGATGTCCCTGTGTGCATGTGCCTTTTTGTCTCTATTGGCTGAACACTATGATATTTTTCCCTGGAATAGCTTAAGCAAAGTTAGCTCTAGAAGGGATGAAATTAAACCAATGTAAAGGTGCATGGTTGAAAATACATAGAGAGAGGTTGAAAAGTCCCACCCACTGTGTCCACGCTTGGTGGCAAGTCGTATAACTATACCAGCATAGTTGAAGGGATATAATCCTGTTGTGGTAGGTGCTATTAATGGTATTGTGTAATATTATTTGTCACTGGGTGGTACTTAACAGTTACTCTGAGTAAAGTGATTAAGCACTGTACAACATGGTTGTTGTATACGGTGAGCCTGTGGAGTAAATCAGTGCTGTCTGTCAGTCCAGTTCTTTGTGTAGAATCTGAAGGAAGGATTGCCATGGTGTATTGAGCTCATTTTTCCTCCTGCGCATGTATTTGGTGCAAGCTAAACTTGGTCCTGTCTCACCATCCCTGGAGTATGACCTGGAATTCTTCTTAGTACCCTCTCTGCCAGCATCCCTCTTTTCCTTTCCACCATTCAGTTTCTTACTTCAAACACAGATTTTCACCAGCGAATAGGTTAGATCAGCTCTGGAAGGCGGTCTTCACAAGGCTGATAGGTTTCCTTCCCTTCTTAGTTATGCATGGCCCATTTTCTCACAGTTATACGTTGGCTTTTCTCAGGGTTATCATGGCACAGCTCATCCATGTTTTTGAGTTCTTTTGTGACAGTGAAATCCTTCCAGCTGCAACTGTAATTAAGTTCAACTTTTTTGAAGGACAGCTGGGAAGACTTTCACAGAGTGGCCCTTAATGGTCGGATTTGTCCCAGAACCTCCACCAAACGTCTTGGTTTTCACCTTCAAATTCATAGGTATAGGGGATGCCATGCAGACATTTAGGACTTGATTGTCTTCTCACTTACGGTGCTGTCTTGAAGAAAGGCAGAGAAGTTGCCTGGGTACATATCAGGGTAATTCATGTGTTTGTAAGAGGACCGTTGGGTTCTTGGGTTGCTGGATGGCTAGTATGCAGTTCCAGTCAAGTTGTTAGGTATCTGAAGGTGGCGGGGCTATTCTGCAAATGGAACTACGATGTGGAGCAAGGGGACCCAGGGTCCTGCTGTGATATGTCTCTGCTGTCTTCCCAGTGTACGTGCCTGAGTGGGGCAGTGTGCCCCATCTCTCCTTCTCCAGAGCAGGTGGACTGGGCAGCGGCTCCAGTTCTCCCACTCACTGACCCTCCCAGCAGCGTTGCTGCAACAGGACGTTGTGATTTACAAGGACGGGCCAGCAGGAAATTCCTACCTCCGCCCCCCAGAGAAAGGAGGAAGCAGGAGAAGCACCATGACTCAGAGTCATGCCTGAGTCACTGCATACGCGGTTCCTGGGGTGGTGCTCAGCTCGCACCAGCCGTTATCCTGACCCCACGCGCAGTCCCGGTCACCGTCCCTTAAAGTGCAGCTGGAATGAACTTGCACTCCTGCACTGATGCCTGGAGTTATTTAAGGGGGAAAATGAGAAGCTGCATGTAGAAAAGGACCCGATTCAGTTAATGCTATTCTTTAATACGTAAATAAACAACTTATGGCAGGTGCCTGGCAGCTTATGATAATCAAGGGGGTATTTAATGGAGATCAGAAAATATACTTAGTTGAACAAGTCTCTCTTCTGTCTTTGGCTTACCACAGACTCGCTGAAATTGGATGGGGTCATTTGCCGTCTAGTCGCAGATAATAAATCAAAGGGCTGAAGAAACTGCAAGAGAAAGGGCATGAACTGACCAAACATTTAGCTTATTGTAGTAAGCATCAGCCCAGCCAAAGTGAAACTTTCCCAGCAAATTTTCACTTTTCTCAAATCCAGTTATTCCCTGTAGGCAGCTGAGTTGTCTAAGTAAATAGAGGTCACTTTACCTTGACTAAACAATGACTTTGCTATAGTCGGTGCCAGCTATGTAGCAGTTACAAAATGTACTTTAAAGGCTTGTTGGTAGCAGGCTGCCAGGGTGAATGAACTAGTCAGTCTGGTCTACTTTGGGCAGGATTTAGGATGCTTAGTTAGATGAAGCTGTGGTCGGATCAGCTGATCCCGTTCTTTGAGTGGGGATATAGTATGCAAACGAACAGACGTGTATAAGGAGGAAGCGGACAGGAGCTGGGGGAGTGGAGAAAGGATGACTTTCCTCTGATGTCAAAAATCCCATCATTCAGTGCTCGCAGTGAAAAAGACAAGAGGAGAAGAATGTGGAGAGAGAGAGAGGGAGAGAGGGAGAAGAAATGAAGGGAGAGGACACACTCATTTTTCTCCCTAATTCCGTAGGCTAACGTTGTCCACCCTAATAGGACGGAGAAATGAGCCTGATCCCGAGTGCCAAGTTCTGAACAGCCTTCCAAGCCCCAGGGATTGTTCACAACCCCATCCCGATCTGGACTTGGTTAGTACTGTCTTGATATGAATAATCAGGTAGATAAAAATTGTCAAGAAACTTGCTGCAGCTTCCTCAGAACTCTCTTTGTGTTATCGTTTATTTCTGGCAATTTTAATTTTCTGGTCATTGTCTGTGTTTGTCAGAGGTGTTAGATATCCAGCTCTCCTAGGATTTCTGCAGTGTTGTGAGAAAGGACCAGAGCTGGCTGTCAGTGAATTAGATCGAGCACCAGACGCAGGAGAGCTGGAGTTGCCCGGAGCTCTGTCCAGGTTGCTAATTCTTCCTTCCGAGGGGCTGATTTCAAAAGGTGCCAGATTTGTCCTTCGTGCATTTTGCTGTGTGCCGTTGCCTGTAATTAGTTTCTCAACTGAAAAAGCTTTCTCAACTGGAAAAAAATAAAAAAGGAAAGAAAGAAAAGCCAAAACCAACCCCACACATTTTTGGCAATGGGTTGTTTTTCTAAGCAATTAATTAAGCGCTGATTTTAAAAGAATTTGAATCCTCCTTCTACTCTGTGTCAAGCACGGATTTTGTATTAATCACTGCACTACTCTCTGACTGAGTAAGGACTGAAAAAGATGCATAGAGTAAAAATTTCCTCAGGAAGTGAATCAGACAAGGAACCTATGCCTCATCTTGCCACCTACAAATGAAGAGAGGATTTTGTCAATGGTGGGTCAGTTTACAAATGTGTCCTTTGCAGTGTGAGTCATAAGTAGTGATACATTTCACAGCAATGCAACCACAGATGCAGTTTAAATCCAGGACCGAATGCCAGCTAAAGATAAATAGAAATGAATCCTCATGCCTGTAATAGTAATGAGAATGAAAATGCAACCTGTCAGACCTGCTTGTATGTCAGCCAGCTCTTGCTGCTTTTTTAACCAGTGTCGAAATTCTCGCTTACTTTAATGGGAGCAGAATAATCCCTCGGGACATGGTCTTGTGATTTCCATTTGCTGATAAGCAAGGAAGAGATGTGGATTTTTACAAGACGGAGCTGGTAGAGTACCTGCCCTGCCGTGAGCACCTTTAGCTTACTGCACTGGAGTCTTAAGGAGAGAGGACGGCATTTCAGTAGAGCACAGTCTCCAGTCAAATGTGAATGCTCCCAGGTGGGTATCACCTCATTGTGGGGAGGTGATAAAGGAATTGGGAGCAGGTGGGAAGCAGCGCTGTCTCTGGAGCCGGCTGCAATGTGTTACTAGTTTTGAGATTTCCAAAATGCTGGACAATTTTTTTTTTTTTTTTCCAAAAGCGCCAGCCTTTGTTAGTGTTATAGCTGTTAAGAGATGTGTAAAAACTGTTGTCACGAAACTACCATCGAGATTTGTTGGTGTTGTTTTGGTTGTGGGTGAGATGACGAAATTTAGCAGAAAATCTGAGCTGAAATACAAAAATTTTAATAGTTTTCACTGGTGCCACTTTTCCCAGCGTTTCCTGAGACTAACCCTTGTAAGTGTGTTAGTACTCACGTTTTTGTTTTTCTTTACTAAGTTTCCTGTAGTCGTCTCTAGCTTGCCAGGCTTTAAAAATGTGAGGCAAGAGATCAGATGTGGATGAGATATTTAGTGGGTCCACCAAAGTCAATGGCACTATCACAATTTATTACTGGCCAAGATCCATCCATTGGTGTCCTAAAGTGTGATCAGATGAATAGCTGAGATGATGCAGGTCTTTTTGTTAAAGATAATGGCCATCCTTGAACAGATCTTTACATTAAACAAGTTCATAGACACAGATTGTAGTATATTTATTTATTGATCAGTGTATGTGCAGTCTTGTAGTCTCTAGGCTCAAAGACCATCACAGTTTGCAAATATCAGCATGTTCCTTTGTAAAAGTGATGACACTGGGGCAGCACCAAAAGGTTTGAAATGGGATGGAGAACGGCAGACCTGGAGTCAAATTTAAATTTTCTAAGTCACTGGCCAGCACTTTAACCGTAAGATCAGTCCTCTTCTCTTTAGAGTTAAATGTTTCCTCTTACAAAAAGAGCCAGAGGCTCTTGATTATCCATGCAAAACAGGCCAGGGCTTTGATTTGTAAGGTTTTGTCTGACACACTTTTAAATGGATGAAGCTCAATTTAGATTCCAAAAGAAAATCTAAATTTGATGGTTGAGACACATACCCACTTTTCTCTCTTATCCTGAGGCACCATTCTCCACCCTTCCCCTTTCCTCCTCAAAAAATGATACCGCCTAATGCTTTGAACCAAGAAAGCATATTTCAAGATCAGTGTGGAACAATTAAACCAATGATCTGTACGCTTCAAGGAGAAAACTGAGCTGCAGTAGCTTTGCTTTGACAGGTCTTTGGAGGATTTCAAGGAAGTTACACCCACTTCATTCATGATAATCGGCTGTTTAACGCAGAGCAACTCAGTGTTATGAATGAAAGGGAGCATGTTTTGGCTTGCAGAACAACTCACAAATCTAATGCTTCACTCGTCAAATAACCAGCCACATTAAAAAAAAAAAATCTGACTTCATTCTTGAAATGAAATTAATGAATGCAAGATTCAGTGAAAAAAAACCCCCGACACCTAAAACTGCATCCTCTCTTTCTTTAGAGATCCAGAAACATTTTACCTCTCCTGACTGTGGATTTTTGAGTCACTGTGGCTGGACAAGTTTGGGGAAAAAACGCAGCCTCTAAACGGACTTCGATGCAGCTAAGACCAGGTCTTGGCGGGTTTTGTACATTCAATCAGAACATGCTGAATTGCTGGATTTCATATCGTTTTGGTGGCAAAAGGGAAACAGAAGGAAAGAGAATATTAGGGGTAGTATATAGATCTACGGAAGTAATAAGTTTTCGTTTGGATGGGGTTGTAGGGGCTCTCTGAGAAGCTGTGGCCTCTATGCTGTGCCTAAGTAGCCCCGCTGATTAGAAATACCTTGATTTTTGTGTGTTGAACCTGGCTGTGTGGAATACCACAGTTTTCCCAGGTGTCATGCGGCTGCTGGAGCTGCCCTGTATCAGGTGCCTTCATGCCTTCTGGCAACGCTGGGTTTATAGGCTCTAGAGAGTCTTGGATGGTAGTAGGACTCCTGGGAGGTCATTGTAGGCAAATGTAGCTTAGGTTATCTTGAATTAAAGGCAGGAGCAAAGATAGTTTAAGGCTGTCTTTCTACCTTTCCTTATTCACAGTTCATTTGGTAACAAAATGGCTTTCTGGAGGAGCAAAGTGCACATCCACCCTACTGTCTCCTTTACCAGGCAGTGATTTGCCTGTGCCTGGGCAGTTACTTTGATCAAATAAACACCCAGAGGTGGCTGCAAAACGTTTGACATGGAACTGAACTGATTTTTTTTTAAATTGTAGTTTTGGAAGAAATGTGTATAATCATTTCCTTTGCTCGTTCTTATCTGGATTTGGGGTAAAAGTGCCAGATGCAGTATTTTTCTTTTCAGCAGTATTTTGCAAAGCATTGTTTTCAACATTTTTCTCCTGAGAGGAATGTATCATCAGGTTTATCTGAGAAATACGTGGTGATATAGGTTGATTAAGTGATCTTACCAAGAACGGATCAATGGTAAAGACTAGGATTAACTATCTAATCCAAAAACCATTACAGCAGATCTGTCTTTTGAGCCCAAGAGCATCAAAGCATATCTCTCCATCTTAGTGCCTAGATAACTTCCAGGTCCGTAGTACTCAAGCACCCCACAGCACTGCATCACCATAAGCTAGAGCAGTGCTTTCTGTCTTACCTTAATAGCTGGGGAACTGATGCACTAGAGGAGTACATGGCTTGCCCAATATCTCGGAGAAAGTCTGTAGCAGAGGTATTTTGGCTTGGATGGGCTTTGGATCCGTTTGACTTGAGGCTGCCAGTTTATGGTCTGGAGTGGTAGTAATAATCAGTAATACTATCAAAAATCAACAGCAATAGGAGACAATAAGAAAGCCCTGGAGCAGCTTAAAAATTAAGGCCTAGGTTTCCCACACGTCAATGTTAATTAGGAGAATAAATGATTTTTCAAGAAGTTTAGGAGAGTGTAATGTCCCTTTTGGCGTCTTCTGTGCTACCATTGCTGTATCGTATGGACAGAGATGTTGAGAGACCTCCTTTGCTTCTGCAAAAATCCCAGAAAATTGTAACAGAACAAACAAGAACCTAACTGACTTTTCATTATGCGGGCAGAGCAAGAGGCGGAGAAGGTGCAGTTCGGCTGTAGATAGAGGAACTATGGGAGAACTGTGCATCCCTTAATACTCAAATTGATGCATACATTGAACATTATGCATGTGTTTCTGGAACTGACCTCTCTCCGAAAGAGTGAGGTTTACTCAAATGGAAGCTAAGCAAAATCAATTGGAGAAAAGTCAATTCCATGTGAGGATCTCTCATCTTTGTTCAGCAGCTGAGAGCCTCTGATGGAAGGTGGGAAAACAATTTTTCTCATCCTTTTTACACCAAAATAATTCCCAGAACAATATTCAGCTAAAGCCAGGATCTCGCTAGAGCCCTTTCCACTTAGCAGTATAAAAAAAGGGCAGGTTGGCTATAATCCCCTGCCTTGTGCCCTGCAGGGGAAAACGGCTGAAGGCAGAGCAAGGCAAAGGTGAGTTCGATGGTGCCTAGGAAGGGAAGGAGTGTGGAGGCTCACTTCTTTGTCTGCTGCGTACAATAAACTAATGTCCTTCTTTCTTTTTCTACTCTGTAGAACTGTGTTTGGGGAAATCAAGAACTGAACAGATCCTTTTTTATTTCCACTCATTTTCAGGGTGAGTGAATTCTCTTGTCTTCACTACTGCTGTCATGTCCTGTGCAGCTGAGAAGTGTGACTTAAGGTTCAGAGGAAAATCTCTCTTTTTTTAATCTTTGCACTGATAACACTGCGCTTAATTTAGCAGCAGTGAGGCAGAACATTTGGATTTTGTCATCCATTTCCAAAACTATTGTTGGCTTCTTATTTCTTTGTTCAACCCCACTGCTCGTTTTAGATTTACATTTTATTGTAGGTGCCAAAAAGATAAGTTAATGCCAACTTGATGATTAATTAACTAATACTTTCCTCTGCCCTAAGATGGAAAGCCTTTGTCTAATTAACCTATTTATTATTATTTTATTTATTACTGCATGGGTACATCTAAACGGATTTGAGTTCTGCCCTCCTGAGCAATTTGGGCAAGAATTTATAGTAACAGGATGAAAGAAAGCCAAAGGAACCTTAAACTTGTTATCAGAAAGTATGTCTTGATGCTGGGATAATGTTTATCTATACTTTGCAAGCCCCAAGCAATATCACAGTCTCGTTGTCAAAAGTGACTGGTAATAGCAGTTCTGAGGCTTTCCGGCATGCTCGGAAATGCAAAAATCAATAAAAAGCTTGATTTTCAAGAGGCTGTGAGGATTGCTCAGGCATTCTTAAGGTATCTCAGCTTAATCACCCAAGCTTAGAAAGAAGTTGTGGAAAAAGCACACCTGGGAGACTTCCAGCCTACCTGACCTATGCCACGAAGGTGTCTTATGTAGCTCTGCAGAAGTTACCAGGAGCCTCTGCACTGCTAGTAGTGGCACACATCCCTTCTTTCATGAGCTGGTAACTGGCTGCAGACATCTCATCTCAAGTTAGTGTCTTTCCAGCAGGAGATTTTGAATTCAAGATGGAGTTCAGAGCTGCCTCTCACTGTGGGAATCGTTATTCAAAGTGCCATAAATGCATTAATAAAGACCATAGATGTGAATAGGTTTAACTGAATAAATGACAAGAAGGGAGGAAAATTGGGTTGAACAATGATAATAAATTTATTGGTGGTGAGATTGGTTACCTCATTCTTTTGAAATTATGATTAGACAGTAGCAATGAGGTAACTGCATACTTTATGGCACTTCTGAGAATCTTGCCTATGGGCAAAAATTAATGCTTCGGAAGTGAGAGGTATGACACATACCAGGTAAAATTCCCACCATGAAGAAATGGTAGGACACCACGTAATAGCCAGTGCTTAAGACTTACAGGAGCACCGTACATAAAGATGAATTGACCCAGCCAATCCATTTGTAAAGGGCTTCACCTTTGGAGATTTGAAACACTTCTCTTTGCATTGAGATTCATCTGTCTCTACTTCTCTACTTATGTATGTTCTAAAAGATACAACACATGTCTAATTGATGTCCCCAAGTGCTATTGCAGATTAAATATTGAATGCACATATGCCTACTGTGTAACATAGTGAATAACACATAGGGGTGTAGATAGCATGATAATATGGCTTGCGAACGGATGAATAACGTGTGTGCATGCTTATATAATAAGCATACCAGCTTTGTTCTGCTACTGTTGAATTCTGGGTCCAAATGCCTTTTGCTTTTATTAAGCCCTGTGCATGAATATGTTGACACCTGTTAATCTGCTGAATTCACTGGCGCCTAAATTAGAAGTGTACCAAGTTTTCAGAAGTCTTATAACTACCCTTGACTTCAGTGGGATTAATCTGTTCCTGGATTGTGTGAATAATGGGCTATTTTTAGCAGGGAGGGAGTAAGGGAGATCGGTGGCAGAAATAGGAGGTTAAGGGAGAAAAGTCTACATCCCCCCCGCCCCCCGCCCCAAGGGAATCTTTTACCCCCACAACATTTTTTCCTCATGCTTAACATAATGTGTTTGCCTTGAGCTTTCACAAAGCAAAATGCAGAGCTTTAAAGGCTGGATTTGACAAGATGAAGGAAGAGTGGTAGGCAGCAGCAGCAGTCATGGTAGCATCTTCTTTTCATCAAGCGTCTCAGGAGTTAGTGCGGTCACCTCAGATGTGGGACACCCCGGTTCGATTACCTCCTCTACCTTTAGGAAATTTGAACCACGTCCAGCTTGCAGGAATGTGTGCTAAACTCCAGCCTACGTTAACGCTGTTCCGCTTTGCATGAATAACTAAGTATTGACAGAGGCAAGGTCTTAAGGCGGGTATTCACCTTCCTGCCTCCTCCAGGGATTGTACTAACGATTTGACTAGTGAATAGTTTTATTTCGATGACTATTTATATTAAGATTATGGATTTGAAGGACTGTTTGTGCATTTTAATTGCTGGCTATTTAATGGAGAACGTATATGTAGTCCTTGAAGCAGGGGTTGCAGCCCAGGTTTCCCCTTTGCCAGGTGGGTGCTGCAGGCAGCACATCAGGGAGCTGTGCTCAGTCTTTCAGTGCACTGAATCTTTCCATCTTTTTTCCACAAGTTTAGCAAGAAGTGCAGTGAGTCCTGACACTAGAAAGCAGCTGACAGCCAGCTGGTTAAGGCACTGACCTCTAAAGTTTGGAGGGCCTAGATGGGCGACATGGTCTTCTCTTCTATTTCCTCGGTCTTTTCACCACTGGTCGTCTGCAGAAATGGAGGACAGTGTGATCTACTTTCAGGGCTTTGTGTGTAATTGGCCACGGTTATAGCATTTTATGCAGAGGCCTGAGTGGGACATATATGTCAGCAAACTGGGTAGCTAAGACTTGAGTCTGATATTTTGAGAATCACTCCCTTGGGCACCTCAGATCCCCAGATTTCTGTGTAAGGAATCTGAGTCATTTTGTGGAATGAGCCTGAGATCATTGGGGCAGATTTCTCACAGTGTGAATTTTACCTGCGAGAGTTGTAGCTGCTGTGAAGTTTTCATGGGCCTCTTTGCAAGCCGCAGAAACGGTGAGGGCAGTATGCTGGTAGCAGCTATTCCCTCTCTTACAAATCTAAAGGGAATTCCCAGTAGGTGCAGAACAGCTCTAGGAGCATTTGTGGAGCAGTTCCCTAATTTGGAGCAGTTGCTCAATGTTTAAAAGTTATGCCAGTGAACCAATGTCCAGCTCTAAATTTGGAGGGTATAAAGCTGTGCCCCTGGGCTGTGTGTCCTGATGGCTTAGCATATAGGGGTTCTTCTCGTGGATTATTGAGCAGCTGGCAAAAGCAGGGAGATTTTGCAGCTTAGAGCTAGTGGAGGTAACAAAAAGCAAATGTCATTTGAGGCTGAAGCTGAGGGGAAGTCACACTGATGTTTTGGATGAGCCTGTTTCTTGCACAATGCTCTCTGCTTATGAACGTTCAGATAACTGTGGAAAGAAGTAACAACAAAGTTAAGTCTCCACTATACAACAGAGAGGAAATAGGAACAAGGTGTCCAAAAATGTTAGAACCATCTGGTTTAGGAAGATGAATTAACTGTATCTTGCATTAATATAGCTGCTTTGTATTAAGCCCTTTCACCCATAAAATACTGTGACTGTGCTTTCTGTGTTTAAAGTTGAATGTTCTTAATACTATATATGAAAATATTGTGGAACTTGCTGAAACTTCTGACCCCTTTCCTACACCAGTAGATGGTGAGTGGAGCAGCAACGCTTGGGAGAGATTTTCCACTGTGATTGCCCAAGAAAGTTACTGTGCTGCCTTGTAGGAAGAAACATCTCTGTTAGCGTGCATTAGTCCTGTTGCATGAATACCAGTGCCTCTGCGCTGACATTATTTGGATGTTTCTAATTCACAGCGATTTGAGGCATGCTTTTGGGGCGAAGGGGACGTTAATCAGGGAAGGAAAGGCCTGAGGGAGAACTGCTAAGGGGTTTGCTCAAAGCATCATCGGGATGCCATGAGGCTCACTGAAAGGATGAGTGTTAAGGCAGCCTGTCCATCCTGCTCCTAATGGAGACATCTGGCAGATAGATGGGGCTTAGTCAATGTATCCTCCCCAGAGCGGCTTTCCTTTTTCGGAAGGGTCTTTGACCAGGGGGAGGAGGTGGAGATAGTACCTTTGGGTCCTGCTGAGGTCTGTCCCAGGTCTACATGCTTTCTTTCCTAGGGACTTAACTCTCTTGTAGGAACCTATTCTCTTTCTCTAGGCCTACGCTCTTTCCTAGGCACCTATGCTTTTCCCTAAGCCTGTGCTCTTTCCTAGGGATCTATGCTCTTTCTCTAGGCATTGTTCTTTTGCTGAGGATCAGCTGAGCAGGCTACAGTAGTATTGAGCGTCATTATTAATATTTACAACATCAGAGAGAGCAGAGTTCTATGCTGCAGTAGCTATTGAGGCACACAATTACTAGCACATTTGCAGTATCTGAGAGAGGAGGCCCGTGGCTCCAACAGCTGGACAAGATTCACAATTATTAGCATCTTAATAGTATCAGAGAGGAGGTTTCGAGACTGCAATAGCTATGGAAGCTCACTATTACTAGCACATTTGCAATACGAGTGAGGCGAGGCTCATGATGTTTATTATATTGCCCATCAGTCTGTGTCCTGATACTGCTCAGTCATGCATGCTAGGAACAGCTTATCCATAGTGCGGTATGCCAAAATCCTCTTGTAGTCCATCAGCAAGGCTGTCGGAGGACCTCACAAGGCTATAAAAGGAACAAAACTATATTAGTATCTGTCTCTACTTTTTCTTTCCAACAAGCGGGGATATTCACCGTGATTAAATTGTTGGGGCTTTGTAGGAGGTTAAGAACTTAACAAAGGGACTTTGTCACACAAGATGGGCTGTCAGGAGAGATTCCCCAGAGAAGTTCTTCCTCTGAGATGTTCACATACCTGTATTCTGGGTGTCACAAGCCGAAGACAGTACAGTACTATCCAGTAGACCAAGGAACAGCACTTCAATGTTTTCAGCAAGTAGTATGTGGTTTGGAATTTTTTTATCTCATTCCTTGCCTGTGCTTGTGGCAGAGGAAATAGGGTGGGAGTGCCACACATGCGTTTTACGCTCCAGATTTCTAGTGAAATAGTCTCTCCTGGCCGTGGTTATGAACTGTCTGCATGCAGCGGGTGATGCCTTAAACTTTGTGCCTTCCTTGTTTGTCAGCGAGTTTTCCAGTACCCTTAAACTGAGACAGGTATTGAGAGGATAAGCACAGGTAATACAGAAGGAGTCAGGTATGGGTGTGGGACAACCGATACCTTCACGGATAAAGATTCTCCTATTCAGCTGTCTTTTAAACGAAACACAGATGTCCTGAGTTCCAGCCTATGCCTGAACCACAAGACTAAAGGGAGGAGAGAGTATATGTTTATTTGAGCCCCTTGTTATATTGCTGGCAATGCATCGCTAGTTTCCATTCCTATTTTTTGTTCTCTTAGCAATCCATTTGCTATTGCCCTTTTCTTCCTCACTCAGCCAGTAATCAACACACTCCAAAACACAATGGATTCCTTTTTGCGGTGAATCCCCTACTTGATGCAAACATTTGCTGGCCTCATTTCTTTGGGATACGTTTCAATGGGAAGAAGAGGGGAAAGTATTCCTTGTTCCTAGTGAAAAATTGCACTGGCAGCCTGGGTTATTTTGTCGGACGTGTGGCTTTAAGTGACGCCTTTGCCATCTGTTCTGTCTGCTAATTATGAATGCAAAACAAACGTAGCCCACAACTGCTTCATTTAGAATAAGGGAGATGGCAGTGACCAAAATAGTTTTATTTTGGTGTCAGATGCTCTTTTTATTTCTCCTGTCTCTTCCTAATCTAAAGCAGGTCTGAAGCACTTCTCCCTCTTCCAGTTTGCAGCAATAGACATTGCTATGACAAATGAGACCATCTTCTACATGTTCATCCTTTAGGCCTTTTTAAGGGACGATCCCACATGAGCAAGGAAAGGGAAAAGACTACATTTCTTGAACTGCGAGGATTGGTTTCAGATTTCATTTTTTTACTTCAATTATGCTGGTCTTAGATCTGCAAGTATCTCAAAGAGAGACATCAGGATATCTCCAGAAAGTTTGACAACATTGTGTGAACCACTTTCTCAGTCTGTTCCATCCCTGTTTCCTCTTACCAGAGGCAAGTTTCGTACCCATATTGGAATAGCATGGTGATGATGAATGATGCATTCTCCTATTGCTGTGTCCAGCAGCTGAAGAGGTGAATTTTCTTGGCTTTTGATTGTGGGCCCAAAGGCTTTTCTCCTTAGGTGAGCCATCACCGAAGGCAGGTAATCCGTCTCCTTCAGTGGCTGGGTTATAAGAAGCCCCGTCCATTTGCTAGTTAGGCACTGCCTGCCGTTTAGCATTTCCTAAGTTGCTGCTGACTTATGTCAAGCCAGGGCTGTGGCATATCATAGAGGTATCACTAGCAGCGCAGCCACAGATTGAGGTGACCTAGATTTAGAAAATGGAGAGGAGATAAAATGCTCACTGCACTCTATTCTAAGGGGACATGCAGCCAAAAAGCTGAAGTGGTGGAACAATTTCTCTTTGAGTCGTTTGAAACTGAAAGAAGCGGGTTTTTTCCCCATTAGGTGGCTCTATGACATGTGCTAAGCTGTGACCTCATTTGCTTCACTTGTCCTTTCTCTAGTCTCAGTCCAAAGAGGTGATGGACAAGTGGCCGTGAGGGTTCCCACCCCCCCAATGAGACTAGCTGCTTTCTGATATACATCTGCTTCACTCCAACCCTCCTTGCTTTGGTATTGAGCACGTAGACACATGTCTCTTACCCCTCCTTCTTCCCCTCCCTAGCCATCACTCTTGCTATGATAATCAACACGTTTCACTTTATTTTCTGGCTGGTTCTGTGTTGAAGGGAAATGGGGTTACAGTATTTTTATACCTACTGAAAAGCAACGTTTTGGACAGTAGAAGACCTCCCTTCTTCCTCCCTACAAATCTCCAAGAAAACTTGTTGGTTTGTGCTTAAATGTTCTCTTTCCAAGTTATTGTGAAATTCTACTCCCTACTTTACAGTTTTCCTAAAGTTCTGATTATTTCATTTTTTTCCCGTTTAAGGTTGGACAGGGAAGGAGTGGCAAGGGACCCTCTCTCAGTAAGATACTGTATCTGGAAAAAACTCTTTCATCATTTTCAGATCCCACCAAACTGTCATAGCACAGCTGAGGCAGAAGTATGTGGAGTGCTGCGTCACATCCGGGGTGTGAAATGCCCAAATCAAGTATTAAAACCAGTGTGGGCTGTCATCCAACAGACAGGTCCTGAACTCTGTCTCTCTGTCTTTGAACATTGGGCAGTCAGATCAGGATCCTGTCCTAGGCTGGAGGCCACCTCTACTACAAAACAATTATTGAAAATGCTTCAGGATCTTACAATAGGAGAGTTAAAGATTTTGTTGGTGTCCTAGGCCTGAAGGATGATCTTGTGGTTTAAGCATTTGGACTAGAACCAAGAGATGTGAGATAAATTCCAGGCTCTGTTGTGCACTTCCTCTGTCAGCTTCTGAAAATTGCTCCTTCTCTCCGTGCTTCCATTCTCTGCCTCTAAAACATCATGCTCTGCTCTCACGATTTCAGTAGTGAACTTGCAATACTGCAAGCTCCTGCTTGACGACACAGGTAATTTTCTGAAAGTCTTAACTTTAGGGTTAAAATAGTGCTCTAGCCCCATGCACCTACAAGGGGGAAACCGTTTAAAATTTGAAAGTAAGGGCACAAAAGCTCAGACAAGTTTGAAGGACACAATGATTAATGCTATTTACTCAGCCTGATGACAGCGAGAAACAGCCTGGTTCAGAGTTGTCGAGGGGTAGCAACACTGGGAAATGAAGGTAGGGTACGTTTTTCTCTGGGTTCGGTTAGATGCCCAATGAATGTCCATGAGAACGCTAAAAGGCTGGCCAAGAAGAATCAATTTTCTATGTCTACGTAGCTGTATTTTAATAAGTTTTAAATGCAGCAGTTCTGATTATTGGAATCCACATATTTGGAGAAGGGCTTTGTAAGTGACAGTCACAATCTGACGGAGAAGACTGGGATGAAGTTTTGTCTCCCTGGTACCTGATATGGACACTTGACAGCTTCATGTTAGGAAGGAAGGGAAGAGGGAGAGAAGTTGCTGGAGGCTTCCGTTAGGTGTGCCAACATCTATTTCATACTAAATTCATTTGTACCTACTTGTAGGTTTGTGTGTCTAGAATAATATGCAGAATCAGTTGTCCTGTTTTGGGGTGTAGTGTTTCTTGTTTGAAGGTTTGGAGTCATATAAACATGACAGCAGTGTTTAACGAAACACCTTTCTTGCATGATTTATGTCTGACTTTCAAATCTGATGAGATGCCAGTCAAGCTTTTTGTCTTTGCACTGACTCTTGGAGGGCTGCTTTGCTTGGAGCTCAGTGATTCAGTGGCCAAAGGAATGAGCCTCCCATGGAATAATGCAGAAGGAATGCGTAGGAGTGTGCACATGTTCTCCCCGGGGCGCACATGGCAGGCAGTGGCAGCTCCAGGTAGGGCTGGGCAGCCTGAGTGAGCTGCGTGTGCACCCATCATGGTCTCAGAACCCTGCACGCCTCCCGATGTTAGCCAGGGTGTGCTGAGTCCAAATGAAATGGTTGTCCAAAAGGTTGTCCGTGGGTTGACACACCTCCCCACACTTTTTGAAAGAGTGTTCCCTTGGCATGATGTGGCACTTCGGTAATGAAAACAAAATTGCAAATCCTTGGGTGGGTTATACAGCCTATGACACTGCGGTTGGTTTTCCCTTATTGACCTTTCATGTGGCAGCTGCTTTTTGAATAAGCAGCTGTGAACTGGGTTTGGGTAGCAGAAGCTGAAGAAAAGATCCCCTACTGTCCCCGCCATGTTTTGCTCACCTACAAACTCTGTAAGGTTGTTCCCACTCTCAGTGAACCATTGCTGTTCTGTCTAAAATTTGCCTTTGCTTATCTTGGTCTCTTTGTTACAGCTTTGACTTCAGGGTGGAAGAAGGTACATTTTTTTCTCTTTAGGATTTCTAGGATAGGGTATATAGAGGAGAAAATTTCTTGCTAGAAGGCCTCGACAGGTGTGGAAAAATGTAACCCAAACCGTGCATAACATGTGTGACTCTGTTCACTACTTCATGCACTTGACCCACTCTTGGACAGCGTAGCAGCTTTTACTGCAAGTACAATATCAAGTCCAACACAGCCTTAGATCAAATTGGGGCTGTTGCTTGTCAGGAACTGAAATTCTACGTGTCTTCTTGCTGGTTGCATGACACATCTGGTTGTTCCCTTTGAAATGCAGTTTTAGACATCACTCTTGCATGTGTCTGTCTCTCAGATTAGACCCAGAGGTTGAGACTTTTGGTCTCTTGCTGCTTTGCCCGTGTTGTGGTAGCATCCCACTACTGGTGCCTTACAGTCTCCCAGAACCTGATGATGTACCTAGCCTGTCGAGTAACAAGAGGGTGTGTTTTGCCTGCTATAGGAAGAGATTGGAGTAGATCTCATTTACTTGCCTGTCACTTTGGGGACAGCAGTGATGAGGCAATAAAAAATCCCCATAGCCATTAGTAGCAGCAAGGTAGATCAGTTACAGAAGCAGCAAAACAAAAGTGGCCTCCTAAATTAAATTACCTGAGTTGCATTTGCATCACATTATACGAACCTTTAAGTGGTCCAAAACTACTACTGTGTCAGGTCTGTTGTAATTGTGACTCCATGTAGCTCATTAAATAAGACATACTGTCTTCTGTCTTACAGTCCAACCGTAAAACAGTTTGATATGTCCCCATCTTTTACGCCTTGGGAGAAACGGAAACTCACTGTGAATACAGTGTTTCCAGTGAAAGCAAACGATATTTGTACAGATTTTTCTAGATGGCTGTGCCTTGACTACAAGCTAGGAACAGGTGGGGTATTCTCCTTCTCTGCTGGGGGTTTAGCCTGCTCTTTGGATGCTTCCAAACAGTTTCTTTCTCTAGGTGACTTTAAAGCGTGACCTGTAAAAGGATTGCTTTTCCTTTCATTGGCGATGCACTAGCTTGTACCAAATGGTAGGTATTATCCCAAAATATTTGCTCAAGGAGAAGTAACTCTCAGACCCCCTGCAAGGTTTTTATCTCCTCATCTTCAAATTACACAGTTCAAACACACAGATAATGACACATGTAATGATGATAAAATGTGTGACTGCAAAGAGTAACATTTAAAAATAATGATATACCTCTAACTAGGTCTTATAAAAAGGAAGTCTTAAATAGCTAGAGAGAAACAGATGCTTTGGGGGACTTGTGGATAAAAATAGTGGCTTCCAATTTGCAACCAAAACAAAAATGTAGCCCCACTTAGTCAACCTCAACACTAGAAATTCCTCTGAAAACCGTAGGGCCCAGAACTGGCAAAGCACGTCAAGTACCTGGTACTGCATCTGCAGTGGGTTTAGCATATTTTTACCTCTTCTACCTTGCCTTACTGCTTCTCAATTTTCTGTCCGTATTGGTGCCTTGCAAATACCCTGTCTTACTGGGCCTGATGGTTTATTTAATAGCTGTCTAGTGGTCTGAGACCTATGGATTCTGTTTTCCTTGGAAAAATGCTCACGTTGTGCCCAGGCTATGCACGCATGATAACTCTGTGGTTAGTATGGATTTTGACAGAAGCGGTGCAGGTGCAGTCAGTGTACTCGGATCTTTGCCCAATATTGAGCGTATTCCTTTAGGCAGGGCTGCTTGGGGCTCGGTTATCTACCTCAGTGATGAAAGACTAAATCAGCCTCAGCAGAGCTGGATATGTCTGCTTTGCAGTGTGAGATTTTCAAAGGCGAACTACAGATGGCTTACTAGAGGCGAAGGCAAATATCCTCTTCCCAGCTCAACTGGACTGGTTGAAGGTCTGAGTGTCTGCAGGCAGCAATCCCCGCTGGAGCTCACCCAGGGGAAAGAGGTGTGTGAGCAGTCCCAATCCAGTGCAGTGTCTGGTTAGCTCTATACCATCTCCTTTCCTAGTTTTAAGTTAAAATGACTGATTTTTCATTGACGCTTCTGAGAAGCTGTGGCATGGTCCCTTCTGCTGGCTCTGCTGTAGAAGCGATAAGCTCCCTCAGAAGCAGTTAAGGTGCTGCAACAACATCTTAAACCTCATTTCAGCTGTTCATGAATGTGTGGACCTGAACAGTTGGTGTCCTGCAGGCAGGTGCTTCGACTCAGCATTGCTGGGCTTGGAGCATCTATCTGTTCAAAGGGACTGAGCAAGCTGGGGAAAGGGAAATGTTTATTTCGTGTGCTTTCGTTTAACTCGGAAAAACACTAGTATCTGAGAAATAACATGTTTATGATGATTCCGACATTTTCCTTACCTGCTAGGGCACAAGCCAAACCTTTCTCTTAAATGAATAGTTTTAACTTGTTCATTTGGTATTTTTGTTTCAGGTGGTTCTTCCCAAACAAAGATAAGCAGTCAGGTGAGTCAAATGTTCCACTTTCCAGTAGATCTGTGGAAGAGGAATGAGAAATGACGGGTGGGGGCAATGCGAGACACCTCTGAATTTCAGGGAGTGAGGTTCAGGGTGGCTCTATAGCCACCTGAGCACTAACCCACTGAGAGGCAGTTTAAAAATACATATTTCATCCTCTAACTTCTGTGCAGTGCCACAGATTCGCTTGCTTTGGAGTCCAAATTTAGTGATTAGAACTTTATAATTTTCCCCTCTGTTAGTAATGCCCTCACACTGTCATTTGGAGCTGAAAGGAAAGCACACTGCCAGAACTGGCCCCACCGGGTGCCGTGATAATAGTCTTATGAGTGAGACTGTCATTAGATTAAGTGGAAGATACCAGTAGAGTTGTTCTCGATGGCCAGCCTCTCCTTTCTCCGCATGATGCTCTTGAGCCCAACTATGCTTTTTCTTTCAGATTTCCATATTGTCCCTCCTTTATGCCTTGTCAAGAGCATTAGTCACAGTTATCCATTTGCATCTTGTGTTGCAGCTGAGACAAAGCCCATGGGACGTGTGGCTGTTCAGCACCCTCGCCCCTGCTGTAGCATGGGGTTCGAGTCCCTCACGTGAATAGCAAGCACTGAGGCAGGGAATGAGTGTTTGACCCTATACGCACGATGATGCTTCTCCTGGGTCGGGTGGCACCGTGGCGTGACATCGACTGTGCTGAAATGAAGGCAGGGACCACTCTCGGCTCTGGCGTGGAAACCCTCTGAGGCTGAGCAAATGGACTCACCTCTCCCTTGCTTTCGCTGGCCCGGGTATAAAGTGAAGATGATGCTCATTGGGGCAGTTTGGGTTCCCTTCTGGAATATGCTGCCTTCAGTAAAAGCCTTCAGTCGGACCTGAAAGCAGGGTAATGCTCTAGGACTAGCTCCAAGGCACAGCCCATGAAATTGGCTTTTCCTGTACGTGCTGCTGTTGAATTTGTAGATTACTGGATTCCTCATGTGAGGATTGAAATCCTTGTCTTGTGAAACGCAGTGTACAAAACAAGCAAAAGGCAGGTGTTGAATGATTGTACCGAGCTGTCCGTCAGCGGGAGAGGATTTGAGATTGTGAGAGATGGAAGGAGGGCTTAAAGAAAGAGGTGTATTTCCTGCACCCAAATAACAAGGAACAGAAAAAAAAAAAACCCCAAGTTTAATTTTGTCCCAGCCAAGGGCTGGTGCGTTGTCAGTGACTGAGGAACGGATTGTGCTGTGCTGCGACAGTCACCTTCCACGAATGGTTTAATCTGCCCCTTCCTAAAAACAGAAGGCGAAAATATGATCTCTAAGTGTATGGTTTAGGAACACGCACACCAAGGACTGAAAAAAAAAAAAGAAATGGTTGCTTAATATGTATATATGACCCCACTGTGCCGAGAGAATGAGCTAGTCTGCGGCCCCAAGTGCCTGGTGGCAGAGAGTGGGTCCGACATTGTTAGATCTGGCAGGGTTTCAGACATCTGCCAGGGGACGGGGGATTTTGTTAGGAGAAGTGGGAGAGAGAGAGGAGCGAGAGAGACACGGCGAGAGAGACGCAAGAAAGCTCGGGGAGGCTTGCGGCTTTATATATATATGCCTGGATAACACTTCCTCTTTAAAATTCCCTTACTAAGCTCGGCGCCTATATTTTATATTCAGCACGAAGGTTCCCG